>OZ019976.1:10758274-11173274 GCA_963970395.1 Ephialtes manifestator
CACACACCACTTCACGTATGACTAACGCCCCACCTGAGACGTTCGCGGCCGTAATTACGAAAGTCGATCACGAAATTGATGACCAAACAATCAGCCAAGCGCTCACAGACAATAATATCACTCATCGATTCTGCAAAAGGATTATCTCACGAGCCACGTCGAAACCAACAACACTGATTCGCGTCATAACGGGCCACTCCGAATCATTCCACAAACTCATGAAGGAAGGACTCTACCTACTGAGCAATCATTTCACGGCGACACCATGTACCCCACCTTCACCAATACCACAACCCTGCAACAAATGTTCACAATTTACCCACACTTCAGACAACTGCCCAAACAGCGTAATATGCAGCAAATGCACCGGCGAACATAAAACAGAAAGATGCACAACTAACCTCCCGATGAAATGCACGGCCTGCAACTCAACTGACCACGTAGCGTGGTCAGTGAGATGCCCACTCCACCCAAAAAAACCGATCGAGGGCATCCCAAATACCCAAATAAAATCCTTGAACAAACGAACGCGTGAACTCAGCACAGTAATAACAAGAACCAGCCGCATTCATGAGCCGATTTCAACTCACGACTACATCCTCAACACGTATGCCAGAAAAATCAACAAACCAAAAAACACCAACCGAGAAGAACTAATACAAAAACTCAAAAAACGATTTATTAAGGAACTCAGCATCGACACTTCAGTAGTTTTCACCGGCAGCTGGATGTATGTTCTAATGACAGACACGCTTAAACCCGAAACACGATCGCCCACCGAACCGCTACATGGATCAAGCCACGTGATAACAACTACCAATGGACCTTAAACTACTTTACTGCAACGTCAATTGCTACAGGAACAAGAATCATATCATTAAGCATACCATAGAAAAAAACAACATAAATTGCACAGCATTTGTCGAAACAAAACACAACCACAATACGAATATTAACTACAGGAACTGGACCGTGGTGGGACACAACGGCAATATACTAAATAGAAACACGAGAGGAGGATCGCTACTTCAATTCCACCCTGGAGTTAGAATGAGAAAAGAAAACGCTCCAAAAATAAACAACGCAATGAATGACGCGCTCCATATATCGATCCCGTTCCAAGATGATAGACTTCACATTATACTAGTTTACGTGAGCAACAATTCCGATATCGAAAACCCGATATTTATAAAATGCAAATTATTCAAATACGTAATATTAATAGGCGACTTCAACCCAAACAATAGAAAGAAAAAACAAATTAAAGAATTCACGCAAACATCAAATTTGGTACAAGTAAAGACACCGCCAACGTTCATAATGCCCAATAATAGAGACACCACACCCGATCTATTATTCTGCACTAAAAATATCCGGAACCACTTGAAAAACATCGAGGTCATCCCAGACCTAGGATCGGACCACTTGGCCATCATGCTCACAATAGACACAAACAGCCCCATCACAGACTCTCCAATAGAAAAAATGAACTTAAATAAAGCTAATATTGATGAGATTAACTCAGAGATGAATACCTTCGTAGATAACTACGCCAACTCTAACATGGATGAAGAACTGATTGAAAAATTTAACAAAAAACTATCAGATACAATCCAGAGAAACACGCCCAAAACAAAAACACAATTCTTCACTCACGAACTCCCACCATTTATAATACAACAAATAAAACTTAAAAGACAACTTTTCCGAGAATATCAAGCAGATCAAACAAATCAGAGCAGTCATCTGAAAACAAAAATAAACGCTCTCAATAAAAGCATCCATAAAATGATCTTTGAATTCCAAACCCACTCTTGGCTGCAAGCTTGTGACGAAATCTCGCGGGCAAAAGGAAGAAACTACTGGCAAATCACATAAAAACTCTCCAAATACAACGCAGCTAATGAAACATCAAATCTTCAGGTCAACAATCGAATATTAGACACTGACGCCGAAAAAGCCGACGCATTCGCATCGCACTTTGACAAAATATATCAGTTCACCAATGACGATCACTTCAACAAACAAAACTTCAGAGATGTATCTAACTGGTACGAAGAATTCTCCAAACGTCCCGTAGATCCAGACGACGCAACTGAACCAGTAACGATTGAAGAATTCCGTAAAATAATAAGACGCTGCAAGAACACCTCGCCAGGAATCGACAACATTCCAATTCAAATAATCAAAAAACTACACGAAAAAACACACCACTTCATAGTCAACATTGTCAATTATTGTCTCAAAAACTGTATCTTCCCCAATATTTGGAAAACAGGAATTATAATAACAATACCGAAACCAGACCAAGACCATAGCACAGTGGGCAACTACAGGCCAATCACACTCCTCCCTTCCATCGGCAAAATCTACGAGAGAATTATCAAAGCCCGTCTCGAAAAAGCAATAGACGACTCGATTCCACTGTATCAATTTGGATTCAGAACCAATAAATCAACTCTCAATGCCCTATCAATACTAACATCGAATATCGAAACTAGCAAGCTCAACAACAAACATACAGCTGTACTCTTCCTCGATATCGCCAAAGCATTCGACAGTGTCTGGCATAAAGGACTCCTATACAAGCTAGATCGACTTAAGTGCCCACACAAACTAATAATAATAATAGGAAAATTTCTCGAATCACGCAGCCTGACAGTTCGAATAAACAACAACAAATCTAACCCCTTCAAACCATCGCAAGGAGTACCACAAGGTTCCCCCCTGTCACCCCTCTTATACAACGTTTTCTGCCACGATATTTATAACCATAGACTAATCAACAAAAAGCACATAGGTCTAACGCAATACGCCCTTCAATTCGCCGATGACACTGCTCTGATATCACACAAAACAAATCTGACACAAACAATAGAAGCGCTTCAAACCTCCGTTAATCGTACAAACACATGGTTCAATGACTGGCGGCTAAAACCAAACCCGCAAAAGTCACAACTAATAATCTTTAATCATAAAATAACACCTGACTCACCCAAAATCCGAATGGCCAATACCGAAATACCACCATCCCCAATAGCAAAATATCTAGGTATCCACATAGACAATAAGCTAAGTTTTAATTATCACCTATAACGTACCAAAAACAAACTAATTGCCAGAGCCTCCCACTTCAGAAGCATCACGTTCAGAAACATCGACATTAGAATTAAACACGTAACCAAAATATACAAATCTATATGCCGCCCAATCATAGAATATGGACACCCAATTTTCTCAAACTGTAGAGAAACTGCACTGAAAAAAATAAAAACAGCCGAAACATGCGCACTGAGACGCCTCACAAGAATCCGAAATCCCGCGAACCCACTGTATAACCCACGAAACACCTTGCTATATGAAAAAACCGGCATTATACCTATCACAAACAGAATGAGCCATTTAACCAAACAGTTCTCAATAACCCAACTGGAAAACCTAGAACCACTATGTATAAAGCGAACACAAGGACATACACCAAAGCACAAATTTCCTACTCACACTATATACCAAAATTTAGAACGATTGCACAATGAAAATTAAGACTACGTAACCTCACGAAAAAAACGAATTTCAAAACCTGGCTATCCAACCTGAGAAACACACACCAAACAATAGTAATAAGCACCTCGGGCTGAAGGACCTCGGTCGATGGCCCATTGGCAATATATGTACCCTGTAAATTGTACTTAGATGTTACTTTAGAATATTTAATGTAAAAAGGTGAAATGTAAATATTGTCAATAAACACATGTACTACTACTACTATTTTATGTTGATAATAACGAAAAATAACATTTTATATTTTCCAATGATGGTCAAAATGCAGCGTTTACTATACTACTTTACTATGATACTGAAGAACTACTACGATAGACGTATGCCAATGAAAGTAGATTTATATATAGACAGCATTTTTTACGAGGAGCTACAAATCTGTAAAAAAGGATGAATTTTTTTTTTTTGCAAACAAATAGAACCGTTGAGAAGCACAAGAAAAGTCAAATTAAGATTGCAAATAAAAATGGAGACCCCCGTTTTTGTTTGCGTATGGAAAAGAAGAATTGATTACAATTTTTTAATAGATAATTTATAGTTAGATAAATGTTGAAAATTTTGTTATAAATTATTTTTACCATTCTCTATAAAAATTATTAGTATAGAATTATTTTCTTTGCTGAAAAATAAATACTAGAGAGCAAGAAATTATTTGAATGTCGAAATATCAACGCAATTTTTTGTAATATTGTGTTTTTTTTTTTTTAATTTTAGATTATTCTGATGCTCCTCGTGCACAGGCTCGTACGGCCCGATAGATAAGCGTAACTTATATTTGCCAAAGATTAACAAAAAAACTTCGGTATTCATTGCTGTGATTTAAAAAAAAATCTGTCAGTATTACGTCAAGATTAGATAGTGATACTTAAGTTTTTACCTCATGGTTGCGCACACGTGCATCGGATCCTAGTTATGACATAGATATAAAGTTATTGTCACTGGGATTCGCAGAGGTTATCAATTTCAGTATTACAACATTCGCGTTATGATATACGAGCACATAACGATAACATGTGTGTAAATGAGTGAAATAATATGTATTTTGTGAATTTTTAGCACGAACGAATCGCGCATAAATGAACAGTGACGCGAATTACTGTTTCATCCACAATAATTGTATAATTCCCACTCAAGCACAAAATTATTACTTTTTCAAAATATATTTAACCCCCCTTAAAATTATCGAGGATAATTTTCTCAAAATTAATTTTATTATTACCTTCTGTGAGTATTTGTCAATTAACAATGTATACTTTTGTCGATTTAAAATATTGTTGTTAATTTAAAAAAATTAATTTATCCATAAATTGTTAGATTATTGAGATATTTAATAATTATTGAATTACTGTTAATCGCAAAATAGGATCAAACGGATAGATGTGCAGTATATTACGAGTGAATGATATTATATCTTGTATTATTCGTGCCAAAGTAATTATTCTATTTTTCGGTTCCGAACCGAATGAATAAATAGCGAAAAGAAAAGTTTCCTGGCTTCCAACAAAAAATTCTGCTTTTTTAAAAGTTTTTATCTAAGATGTGTCGATATGCAATTAACGACAATTGAAACACGCAAGTAATTAACTAAGTAAATGTTAAAGATCAAGCAGTAAGAGATAATTATTACACGTTGGAAATTGCATCAATCATGTATTTTATTGAGAAGTCGTACGTCCACATTTTTATAATGACAGGTGTATAATGAAAAAAAAAAAAAAACAAACTGTTAAAGAATAAATAATGCAACGGAAAACAATAAACCATTAATAAATCCGCATACAAAAAGCAAATACAATAAAATTTTGCGCATATTATAATAGATATTGATAATAATAACGGTTAATTAATTAACGTCCGAAATAAATACAAAGAATACAACTGATCGCTGTTTGTAGTCGCAGATGCTATTTTTTATTCACTCAGTGACCTAGGAACGTGTTATACTTGGATCGTGCAGAATGTATTAACGGAAGATGGCACAGATTTTCTTTTCAATTTATAAAAACGACAAAATACTACAAGAATGGAAAAAAAATGAAAAAAAAATAGAGGCCAGCTTAAGAAATTGAACACTGTTCTAATTAAACAACTAAGATAGTTCTTTCCAGTTTTTCATCCAAAAAACATGAACAAAACAAAAATTCAAGAGGAAAGTTGAAAAATTAAAAGAAAATTTAATATTGGAACTATCTCCAAATTTTCCATTTTCTTTGCCATCTTCGGTTGATACTCAAATTTAAAAAAAAAACAAACATACGGTGATTAGCCTGACAGAGATGTTATATTCTTGGAAAAAGCATTATTGTTGATAAAAAAAAGAAAATAAGCAAACAGATTCCTACCACGCAGTGCCAGTCTCTAGGCATTAAAAAGATAAAATTTCACAAAAAGAGTACTTCCAAATTCTTCAACTTCTGTCTCAAAAATGAAAAATAGCCAATATTTTTTATAAACCCTTCGAATACAAAGCTTCGTGGAAAAAAAAATGAAAAATTTGGTCTCTACCGTTGAGGATGATAAACACTGTACTCGTTGTTGAGGATGATAAACACTGCCTCGTTCCTATGGCACTGTTTCGCGTCGTTTCGGCATGACAATTCCACGAATAAGGAAAAAAAAAATGTGTCAATTTGGTGAAACTATATTGCGGTTAGCTGCATCATATGCATTAGCATCGACTTAATGCGCGTCCATTGAATCGCTATATGGCTTTTATATGGCTGAAAATATAAAATATATACTCACATATATTATATTACTGAAAATGGCCCTGGTGAAGATATTCCTCTAAGAAATTATGAACATTTTTTTAAAGACATGTAAAAATTTTCCAAAGCCATCTGAAATGCTCTGAGAGGAGAAAATATTCGCAGAAAAGTTAGAAAAAAGTGAAAGTTATCTGTAAATCTAAAAATGTCTAATTTGTTTCGAAAAATCTTATTTTCTTAGCCAATTGCTCTTAAAGTAAATAAATAATGCATTTTGAAAGGATAAAAGGCCGAAAAAAACGTAACAATTTAGAGAAATGCCGGTTTAAGAAATCATAAAAATCGACATCTTTTTTTTATTTTCCTTAAAGAAAAAGTGTCAGAGAAATATTTTCACCAGGCGAAAATTCGCCACACATAATGGCGGCGGTGCTCCAAAACGTCCGCAGCAATCATGACCGTTAGATGTCGCGTGATAAAGTTTCAAAAAAATTCTGCTCAACTGGAAAATTCATAATCGATCGAAAGTCAGTCTTTTCTGGTGCGATTTGTAGCAGTGAGTCTGGTGCTAGCGCATAAAATCATCGTACCCATGTAAAAATAAATAATGGCTGCTTACAAGCGTCCGAAAAAATGAATCCGATCGGCCCGACTAATCGTATTAGATGTAAAAGGGCTTTGCAGGGAAAGGTATGACTAAATTATTATTTGACTCATTCGTATAATTGTTGAACTGTTGTAAAAAACAACCTAGAAAATAAACGAATATCTCTCTATATTATAAAAAGATCTCGCCGCCGCCGCCGCCGCCGCCGCCGTGTCAAGAATCGAGGGACTTAGAATAATTCGGGCTCAGGGCTTGTCGGAAGGGGGGAGGGGAGGGGAGGGGAGGGGCACCCTTCGGGGGGGGGGGGGCACCCTTCGGAGGTGGCACCCTTGGGTAGGGGGCGATTGCGAGCGCGCGCAGCGCGCGAGCCACAATAAAATCCTAGTATATATATACATATATATTAATAAGAATTGAAAAAATCGTTGGCGATTGCGACGAGCGTGAGGTTGCCGCCCGAGCGAAGCGAGGGCTTCAATCACACGAGTCGCAAACGCCAACTTTCGGCCCTTGTTGCACAATATACTATTTAAATGAACTTATCTTTTTATGGCGCATGCGCAAAATGTAGGCGCTCAACGCTGCTTTTATCGATAACTCTGCATGCAAACTTGCGAAACTTCATTTATCGATTAAAATATTTAAAAACAACGTTTTGATTATTGAAGTTTCAATATGAAATATTTTTTAAAACCGTTTAGAATTACAATTACAATTATTTTTTAAAGCAAAACTATACGCGGCGTATAATTATCCTGCAGCCTTTGGCTCTTTAAAAAATAATAGCAATTTCAATGTTTCGACAGTCACAATTTAATGTTGTCTAACAAAAGGAAATAGTGATGAACGCGCCGTCTTTGCCGATTAATGGACTTTATGAGTGTGCTCAATATACATATACATATTATTCAGTAACGTTGTACCCGAATTGTATATGGCATTAATATATACTTATATAAAAAGACAAAAATTGATATGTAGAGTATTTTACTTCCGGTCTTTTAGGAGGCGACATTAATTTAACAGTTTACGAAATTTATTTATTTATTTTCCATATTGTTTAAGGTCCCAACAATTTGTTCCTAAAAGTTTTGATTTTCAGTTGTAATAAGTTTACTTATTTATTAATTTATATTTTTCTTGAATTTCCATTTTGGTTCTATATTGCTACTTTATTTCAAATCAATTCTGGGGCACGGCAAAGGAAATGCAGCCGGCTTAATAACTTCCAAATTAGCAGATTTATTTAACATTATTAGATCATTTTTCACATTATTAGCTCACCCGCATCACACACATCCATCACGTTCGTTCACACAAAATATACAAAAATAATTGAACAAATATTCATTGGCCATTCGCACTACAAAAATATTTAAAAAATAATGCTCTCTCATCCATTAAACATACCATCTAAAACAAAATATAAAAATAAATAGTTTCTGTTGCGCTCTCTTTTACTCATTGGCTACTTTGGCTCTTATTTTGTGAAACGTATTCGTCATATAATGACAAAAGGCAATCGGGTCCGATGGCGGGAGCGGCGTTATGCGGTCGAACCCAAACGGTTGGTGTACAGTCCCGAAATATAGTGTCCGAGAGCGGTCAATCCGTCGCTCGAAGATGGGTGCCAGAAAAGAAAAGAAGATTGCAGTCGCCCGACGTCCTAATTGAGGGATTGAGCGCTATATTACGATTTTTACAGGGACGTGCGGACAAAATTTACCTCGTTGATCACTCGGACACATGCATCACCAGAACAAAATATATATTAGGGTGTGTCAAAAAACAATTTTCATTTTTTTTATTTATTTTTTTACTGCAAAAGTATGTATTCTGACCTTAATATCCACCTTCTATACGGAATACGCGACTTAATTTTTTTATAATTTTTTTTATTCGACATTTGTTGAAAAACGAAGATCGCGATTGAGTCACCTCTAAATATTAACAGTAAGAAGCAGAAATTGAAAAAAAAATGTCCTAATGAAAAGAATTAAAAAAAAAAATCTTTACTACCAAAGTATGCATCTCCTATACGAAATTCGAGGCTAGATTTTTTTATGTTTTTTTTGTTCGGAATTTGTTGAAAAAAAAAGATCGTGTTTGAACCACGTCTACATATTATTTGTCAGCGAATTCTTTTACCGTACTCAATTGCTAGGTCAACCCGTCGGGTTTAAGCCATGAAGACCCAAAAGAAGTGCGATAATAAGCAGTAAACCGAGCAATAATAACTTTTTCTCAATTTCTGCTTTTTACTGCCTAGTATCACACTTTTTTTTAGGTCTTCATGGCTTAAACTCGAAGGCTTGGCCTAATAATTGACGGTGCCAAAAGAATACGCTGCCAAATAATATTTAGAGGTGTCTCAATCGCGATCTTTGTTTTTCAACAAATGTCGAATTAAAAAAATTATAACAAAATTAAGTCGCGTATTCCGTATAGAAGGGCGATGTTAAGGTCAGAATACATACTTTTGCAGTAAAAAAATTAATTTAGAAAATAAAAAATAAATTTTGACACACCCTAATATATATATATCGATAAAAACATAGGCAGAAACAACATGGCCAATCGATTTCGGTGACCGTTATCGGGCGAATGAGGAACCCCATATCAAATTCACGGGTTTAAACCCAAAAAGTGGGAGAGCGATCGAAGAGCGCCTCGCGGATCACTAACAGATTGACCATGATATTGATTTTAACCGATATTCGGTACGATCGGTATTGGTATCGCCTATCGGTATATCATCTTCTGAGAGAGAGAGAGAGAGAGAGAGAGAGAGAGAGAGATCGAGATCACGAGGCTTGCCGTCACCTGCCCGAAAGGCAAACCCGTCCTCCGATAAATCGCGCGAAAAATACGAGTGTCACTAGGACCCTCCGTACGAAATCTCAGAACACGAAAAGATCACAATCCACCGAACCTAGCGACACGACGGACCGTCGAATAGATTGCAAACGAGTCTAATGTTATAGGCACTGCGATGTTGATCGGTACGATGGACACTCCACCGTCAGACACACAGATCTAATGGTCAGTTGGCCGTTACGCAAAGCACACAAAAGGCAAATCCACCGAAATACACATACGTCTAAATTAGTTTTCATGACCGCGGAGGAATGACGCTACCGACTGTAGGACGAGGAAGATTAAATACTTTCAGCAAGACGCTGATAAGTAATTTCACGAAAAAAGAAAAAGAAACAAGAAAAAGAGATTTTTATTCAATTTAACGGAAATTTTATTTAAAATATTTTTCTTTTTTACAATCACATCAGTTATTTGTTGTATAATCACTACAAGATATTATTATGTTATGATAATCTTGAAATTATATTATAAATGTTCATTTTATAAAGTAATGGAGGCTTAAAACTTTGGTACAAAGCTGCAAAGAAAATATTCTACTTGAGAAATTGTTTCATTTTTAAAATCCTTGTAAATTGCAACACAATTTAATGTTGATAATTTTCATGAAAATAATATGGACTCAGTTCACGCGGCCCCCTTAAATACCTCTAATGAGATTAACAGAATTGTCAGAGGTCTCTCTATACATATCTGACTTTCCCTTTCACTCAAAATTAACATCATGTAATTAACATCATGCATACTCTCAATTTTTTTTCGTCCTCGTCCTACAGTCGGTAGTGTCATTCCTCGGCGGTCATGAAAACTAATTTAGACGTATGTGTATTAGGGCTGTTAAAAAAAAACATAATTTTCTTATAATCGGTTGCTCCTCAAATGCTGTATTGATTATCACAAGAAAAATGTTTTTGCGAAAGCTGGGAGTTGTGCGATGATATTAAATACTGCCGCATCAAGGCCAAAATTCATGAAAAGCGGCGATTTTTAGAAATTTTTTTTTTGGCGTGGTGAAGCGCTCAAGGAGATTATGGTTCCTTTCGATAGACTATGATATTGGGTAAAGGCAGAAACAGGTTCGATAATGTTTAGTACTGCCGCATCGACACTGAAGTTAACAAAAACAAAAAATTAAATCCTTTAAAACATTGAAATATTCGTCTGCTCGTCGACTATTTCGCGCGATTTCAAATGAAAAAATGGCTCTTGAAACGAGAGTCATGTATGATCATAATCATGATGATGATAAGCGATTTTCGAATTTTGGGAAACTGCGATATCGATGCAGCAGTACTAAATTTGATCATACAGGACTCCCATTTCATGAGCTATTTTTTCATTTGAAAACGCGCGAAATAGTCGATGAGCAGATGAATATTTCAATGTTTTATAGGATTTCATTTTTTATTTTGTTAACTTGAATGTCGATGCGGCAGTACTAAATATTATCGAACATGTTTCTGGCTTTACACAATTTGATAGTCTATCGAAAGCAACCACAATATCCATGAGCGCTTTAAGACGACAAAAAAAAAAAATTCCAAAAATCGCCGTTAATAATGAATTTTGACCTTGATGCGGCAGTACTTATTATTATCGCACAACGCCCAGCTTTCGCAAAAACATTTTTTTTTTGATAATCAATACAGCATTTCAGGAGCAACCGATTATAAAGAAATTATGTTTTTTTCAACAGCCCTAATGTGTATTTCGGTGGATTTGCCTTTTGTGTGCTTTGCGTACCGGCAACTGACCATTAGATCTGTGTGTCTGACGGTGGAGTGTCCATCATACCGATCAACATCGCAGTGCCTATAACATTAGACTCGTTTGCAATCGATTCGACGGTCCGTCGTGTCGCTAGACTCGGTGGATTGTGATCTTTTCGTGTTCTGAGATTTTGCCCGGAGGGTCCTAGTGACACTCGTATTTCTCGCGCGAATTATCGGAGGACGGGTTTGTCTTTCGGGCAGGTGACGGCAAGCCGATCACGAACCATGCAAGGAGCGGCTCATTACACAGTTTTTCTTTCCGGGAATTTTTTCCTGGGTTTTTCTTTCGGGGTTTCCAAAATTTTACTCGAAAACTCATTAGTCATTTACGAAGAAACGATTAGGTGAAAATATAGGTGAAGAACGAAGAAATGGGTATTCCCAAATTTTTATTACCATATTCCATTTCAACCAATAATCCCTGTATTTACTTGAAAACACGATAGTTCAATTCAATGTAATGTACCCTATTTATTGCAGGTGCCCTTTTCGCAACGTTGAACCCCTTACGGCTGGCTAAACCCTTAATTGCCCTTCCTTACTTGGGTCAACGGTTATATACGTGTGTTATTGTTTACCAGTAAGCTTCCTTCAAGATACATTTAGTAATAAAGAATTCGAGTTTCTGATTGCTTCTTTTGGTTTACAAGTGCCAACGAATCACGTGACGTTCTCTCCAACGTCAAAATGCATAAATACCAGAGGAACCCTTCAGATTTTAACATTCGAGAGTGTGACTTCAGTCGGGAGTGTTGCTGAAATTTTCTTGTCGTTCATTTTGGTGCTGAAACAGAAAATGGAGGATCTCGAGTTTTGCTGCAATCCGTTCAATCAACGAAATCACAATCCTGAGACATGGCGAATACTTCCCATTACCGAATCTCTGCGTGAACAATTTCACCTCTATTATGAGAACGAGACGCATGTTTGCATCTCCTGCAAACGCCAATTGTACAGTACTGTGCCAAGTGTAATATTCAACAAGATGCTAGTCAATAATTCGCTACTCAACGATTCGCTAGTCAACGATTCGCTACTCAACGATTCGCTAGTCAACGATACGCTACTCAACGATTCGTCATCTGTAAGTATATTTTTTACTCGGAAATTCGGTGTGCATGATTTTTTCATTGAAACTTGAGCTTGTTAAAAAAATTTTATTTTTTTAAATCGAGTTAAACTTTACACATTGTTCTTTAGTAATTATTTTTCTCAACTCTACGAGGATGTGTGTTGATAAATTTTGTCAATTTCTGTTATTCTTTTTTTAAATAAGGATACAAAGTTGAACTTTGCACATTGCTTCATCATTAATTTTCATCTTTCGCAACGCCGCCTCTATGAAGAAGTTTCTTTATTTTATTTATCGCTTCCTTATAGAGGAAGCTTTGCGAAAGATGAAAATTATTGACAAAGCAATGTGCAAAGTTCAACTTTGCATCCTTATTTTAAATAGAAATTAAAGAAGTACGAAAACAAAAATTTGTATAAATTCAAAATTCTATAAAATCTAAACCGTCTTATGTATAATTCGCTTAAATTCAATATCGATCGTCATTTTTCATTGCTTTATTCGTCAAAAACTGTTTAAGCTCATTATCTAAAAAATTGTAGCAGCTAGTGAACACACCGAGAATTTTTGAAAAATTCAATGTCTTATAAAATCACTTCACCAATCTTCACCAAATTCGATATCTACTACAACTGGATGTTAATGTTACCTTGCATTAGATTTGAGTAGGTTTGGTTAAACTTCATTTGAATACGAACGAAAATAACATTTTTTTTCGAAAATTCAAGATTTTATAAAATCTTAACCGCTTTATTTCGGATTTCGCTCAAATTCAATACCGACCTTCATTTTTCATTTCTCTATTTGTCCAAAACTATTTAGCTCATTAGCTGAAAAATTGCGGAAGCCAGAGAACATACAGCGGGATTTATACACCGTTCGGACCACCCTTTACCATGACCGTCGTCGATGTAGTTGATATTTTTTAAATCATTCACCCCAATGAATGGAGCTCGCTCCATTTTTTTCAAAATTTTCATTGCATATTTCGCGCACTTGTGAATTTCTACAAATTGCTCTAAAAATTGCGTTTAAAAACTTTCGAATGCACGTATCTTCTTGGATATAAGCCGTATCGTAAAAAAACCTACATAAAAGTTTTTCATTTTGAAGTATACTTTTGTGTCAATGTATTAAAAAAATTCTTTAACTCCTCCGAAGCATTGATTTTTCATTAATAAAGATGAAAATCCATTTTTCAATAACTTGGACATTTTTATTTTTTCCGAAAAAAATCTCTAACATACCATAACATATCATAAAGACGAACATTTTAAGCCTAGACGGGAAGTGGGACAATCCTTTTTTTCGAATTTGTATAAGAGATTAAAAGATAAATAAAAAATGAAAACTCTCATAAAAAATCAGAAAAAATTGTGTTACTGCCGTCTTTTAGTTCTAAAGTGGGACAATTTTTTTCCGATTTTTTAATGAGAGTTTTCGTTTTTTATTTATCTTTAAAACACTCATAAAAATTCGAAAAAAGAATTGTCCCACTTCCCGTCTAGGCTTAAAATGTTTGTCTTCATGAGCAGTATTTTAGAGTTTTTTTCGGAAAAAATTAAAACAAGTCCAAGTTTTTGAAATATCGATTTTTATGTTTATTAATTAAAAATCAATGCTTCGGAGGGGTTGAAGAATTTTTAAAATAAATTTGCATAAAAGTATACTTCAAAATGAAAAGCTTTTATATACGTTTTCTTACGATACGACTTACATCCAAGAAGATACATGCATTCGAAAGTTTTTAAACCCAATTATTCGAGCAATATTTATAAATTCACAAGTGCGCGAATTATGCGATGAATCATTTGAAAAAAAATTGAGCATGCTCCGTCCATTCGGGTGAATGACTATAAAAATAATCAACTATATCAACGACGGTCGTGATAAAAGGTGGTCCGCTCGGTGTATAATGCCCCACAGACATTTTTCAAAAAATTGAAAAGCTTATAAAATTTGAATTTGTATTTCAATTTTTTTCGAAAATGCATACACTTGATTGTTAAAGCCGTTTTCGAGATACAGCGGTTTGAATTTTGCAAGCGTGCCACACACACACACATATATATCCATACACACATACACACTAGGGTGTGTCAAAAATTCTTTTTCATTTTTAAAATTTATTTTTTTACTGCAAAAGTATGTATCCTGTCCTTAAGGTAGTCCTGTCGCTTAGAGTACATTTTGCATAAATTCGAGAAAAATGAGAGAGAATTGCAAACACTTCTTGATGGTATAACAATTCTAGAATAGAATAGAAGTGCTAGAATAGAATAGAAAATAGTCTTAGTTCAGAAAAATTTGACAAATTCCTAAAAATCTGAAAAAATTCTAAAAAATCTGAGTTCACATAAATAAACGTTTGACCAATCACTTGTAGTAGATTAATTTTTTTCCTATTTTTTCATAATTATTTTAATTAAAAAAGCTTAAAAACTATAAGAAGAAAAATTTTCCCCACTTTGGCTATAAGCTAGAAAATTGTGATATTCAACAAAGTATTTTTCAGAATTTTTTCAGATTTTTAAATTAGGGAATTCGCTATGGCATTTTAAAAAAATATGCAAAAAAATATGCAAAAAAAAAAATACAAAAATAAAATCTGGTGCGTTTGAGGGTCTATCCAATCCTACAAAAAATTACGAGCCAAATCAAGGAGGTCGAGGGTCAGACCCAGGTCGAATCGGGATGGAATGCTTCACATAATTTTGCAGTAAAAAAAATTAATAAAAAAACTTTAAATTTTTTTTTGACACACCCTAATACACACATACATACATACATCCGGACATTTTTTTCGCGACGTTTTGGACCATGAAACAAAGCTTCCACTATGAGGAAGCAAAATTAGTGAAAAATGAATTTGAAGAAAAATGTGCGTCGTCAATGATTTAGAAAGTTTAACATTTTATAAAATCTTGTGGTATTATTATATTTTAATGACAAATGTAGTAAACAATGAAAACTCAATCGTCAACTACTGAGTCAAATGTTTTTAATGTTTGTTCACGTCATTCTCAAGTTGTAGTTTTTGTATTTTGCAAGCCATGAAAATTAAAATGTTGATTAAAATCATAACATTTCTTATAACATTCGAATGCTTCTATCGATTTTTACTAATTTTTATGTAGATTATGTTTCAATATAATTACATATGTCTTCAAAGTTTAAGCTCAAGTGTTCTTTTCATTCTCGAGATACAAATTCATCAACATACATTTTTTTATTTTATAACGAGCGCAAAAAAAATATTTAAAGAAAAAAAATTCAAATATTTATAATTTATGATTTTTTCTAATCCACAGGAAGAAATCCAAGAAAGTGCTCTTTCCAACGACGATTCATTGGAAAAAATTGAGACGTGTGAAGTAAACGAAGTAGATGAAGTTTGCGAGTATGTCACTGTTGAAGATCATCATTTTGCTCACCAATGTAAGTTGATTTTCATAATGTTATACAATTTCATGCAAGCTATTTTCTGCAACAAAGTATGATATAAATGTCATTTTTTTTTCAGTTGCCAAAGAGCAGCAGACTGATCTTAGAACTACGCATCAAGAAGCTGAAGATGTTTCTGAAGATGTCGAGATTTCGGAAAGCGAAGAAAATTCGCCCCCTGAAAATACCACCCCAATTACGGAATCAAGGAATTATGGAGAAGCTGAAGATGTTTCTGAAGATATCGAGATTTCGGAAAGCGAAGAAAATTCGCCCCCTGAAAATACCACCCCAATTACGGAATCACGAAATTATGGAAAAGTTGAAGATGTTTCTGCATATATCGAGATTTCGGAAAGCGAAGAAAATTCGCCCCCTGAAAATACCACCCCAATTATGAACTCATGGAGTTATGGAGAAGTTCAAGATGTTGCTGAATATGTCGAGATTTCGACTACCGAAGAAAATTCGCCCCCTGAAAATACCACCCCAATTGCGGAATCATGGAATTATGGAGAAGCTCAAGATGTTCCTGAATGTATCGAGATTTCGGAAAGCGAAGAAAATTCGCCCCCTGAAAACACCACCCCAATTACGGAATCATGGAATTATGGAGAAGCTCAAGATGTTCCTGAATATATCGAGATTTCGACAAGCGAAGAAAATTCGCCCATTGAAAATACCACCCCAAATACGGAATCATGGAATTATGGAGAAGCTGAAGATGTTTCTGAAGATATGGAGGAGACTTCGGAAAGCGAAGAAAATTCGCCCCCTGAAAATACCACCCCAATTACGGAATCGTGGAATTATGGAGAAGCTCAAGATGTTTCTGAAGATATGGAGGAGACTTCGGAAAGCGAAGATAATTCGCCCCCTGAAAATACCACCCCAATTACGGAATCATGGAATTATCGAGAAGCTCAAGATGTTTCTAAATATATCGAGATTTCGGAAAGCGAAGAAAATTCGCCCCCTGAAAATACCACCCCAATTACGGAATCATGGAATTATGGAGAAACTGAAGATGTTTCTGAAGATATGGAGGAGACTTGGGAAAGCGAAGAAAATTCGTCCCCTGAAAATACCACCCCAATTACGGAATCATGGAATTATGGAGAAGCTGAAGATGTTTCTGAAGATATGGAGACTTCGGAAAGCGAATAAAATTCGTCCCCTGAAAATACCACCCAATTTTGAGATCGACAGAAAATTATACAAGTTGGTATAATTCAGAATAAGAGAGATTCGAACACCAACTTTTATCATATAATGTAAACCGTTACTGTAATTGTAATTTTTATCTTGAATAAACAAATTCACATCATAATTTTGTACGTATTATTTACCAATAGCATAGTAGTATCAAGGATAGGCAAAAAAAGGAATTCAAGATTATTAAAAAAAAAGAACAATTATAAAAATTATTACTTGAATTACAGTATTTTGAAATTATTAAATGCCTCTTAATGAAAATTAAATATTAGGAACGTTAAAATGCATATAAAGATAATAAAAGAGTGGTACATTAATTTACAATATAATCCAATGTTATTAAATAGAATAATATCTTGAATATTTTCGTCAGGAAATTAATGAAAATTAGAATTCGAAGCTATGGAATTAATTTTCACTTAAACAGTTTCTTTTAATTGTAAAATTTATCATGTGATTACAATTTAAGGGCGCCAAGCTTAGCAGTTTGATGTTCTTTTCCGATTCTCTGAGACATTTTGGTTCCATCAATATCGTAGTCCTCGTATCGAACGGTAGCCAGCCACTCGAAGTTCAGTTTCGAGGCAATACGTTGACTGTAGTTGGACGTGAAGACACCGAAAACAACACCCGGTGCCATTGATCGTTCTGGCTTCTCATAGTCTCCCAAGCTTTTAGCCAATTGGACTGAACGGTCGACCAGCTCTTGGCCAATTTTATAGCCCTGATAATTTGGGTCCACACCAATGTAGAAAATTTCCATTGCCGCGTTCGTGTCAAATCTTTCAAACATATCAACCCTCGACTCGACCTTAAAGTTAAAATTTCATTAAAAACAAAATTAATTATAGTCATTATTTTTGAAATTTAATAAAACGGAGCAGTAAAAAACTAATTTGTTTTACGACAATTCAAATAAAATAAAAAGTTCATTGTATATAATTGTCGTATGGAAACAAGCGAAATTGGTAGAAGAAATGACCGAGTTTAAACTATGCACATGTCAAGGCACTTGACCGTCCCATTGTAGTTATTACTTCAGAATGTTAGGACTTACGTCATCCAGAAAATTAATCAAAGCCAAACTAGCTCGCGGTTTAACATGATTCTTGACTACTTCCACCAGTGGATCCACTTGGTCGTTTCCGAGAGGTACCTGCAACAATTAATCCATCCTTAAAATTTTCATTTATTTAAAAAAATCAATTGTGAAAAACTACTTAAACACATTTCTTATTTAAATTCGAATTCGGTTGAAGAAACTGGTTTATAGATTTGTGCGACTAAAAAAAAATATTCATGACTCTCGTTTCAATGGTGAACATTTATTTTGGAGTACGACTTTCCACTTGTTTTTATTTTTTTATTATACTCCAGTCTTTAATTCACCTTCACAAGAAATTCGTCGTTCATTGCATTACTGATTTATGAAGCATATCGCCAGACTTTATCTTTTGATTAACGAACAAAAGAATGCCAAGATAAAAGATGTGTTGAGGTACGACTCGTCTGCTGAAATTTCGATATTTCGTGAATATTAATGCATAAATTAGTGCATAAACTTACGTGCAACTTGTTAAACGATGCTCCAACTACTTCACCATTTTTTACGTCTACCGCAATTACAGTATTGCCGTCTTTAATCACTTCATTGAACACTAGTTTCATTGCCTCTGCCGCACCTTCTTCCTCATAAATGCCAACCCCCAAGGCAACATTTTCTTGTACCATGGATTTTTGTTGCACATTCAATACCGCTTCAATTTTATCCATCGGCAAAATCATGTATTCGATCGGACCATTAGGCCCCGGACTAAGACGACTGAACATCGCCGATTTTCTGATAAATCTGTAATTATTCATTCCATCTTCAAAAACTGCATTTGTCACTTTGAAAATAGGTAAAAACAAAAATGTATTTTCCAAATTAACAAACCAAAGACTATTTTAAAGCTGAAGGAGTTCTAAAAAAAAACACTGTACAATATTTCCAATAAATGTAAATAAAAGTTATGACAATTTTTTTAAATTCTATTGTCGATTCAAATAAAAAAAACCTTGCACATTGCTTCCTCATTATTTTTCGCTTTTTACAAAGCTCCCTCTGTGAGGAAGCAGTATGTTATTCAATTTTGGCTTCCTCATAGAGGAAGCTTTGTAAAAAGCGAAAAATAATGAGGAAGCAATGTGCAAGGTTCTACTTTGCATCTTTTTTTTTTATACCTTGTGTCTCTTTTGCAGAGGTGTTTTATACAGCTATAAATCACCTCTGCAAACACCGTTACATCTAATTTTGATTAGATACAAATTTTTGTCGTACTTTCTCAACTTTTCCGGAAGTTATAGCGAAAATCTACATTTTTTTTTAAATGAAAAATGGTGTAAAATCCGAACGACTTTACCGATCATCACCAAATTTGGTACATGGCATTTCTGAATGTTATTTTTCGTCTGTACAAAATTTCTGTTCATTTGTTGAAATTCGACGTAATTTAGATCAAAATCTATTTTTTTCGAAAAATTCAAAATTCTATAAAATCCGAACCGCTTTACCGATTTCGTCGAAATTCAATACCATACAACATTGAACGTATCTTCAGTTATGAAGAACTATTTAGCCAAATCGGCGAACTTTTACGAAAGTTAGAGCGACCACGCCCTTTTTTCAACATGACCCTCAAGATTTCTGCATCTGCATTTTCGAATCTTCGGACAACGATAACAATTAAACCGTACATCTGAGACGGAATACCTTCTGCAGTCCTTTATCTTTTTCAATTATCTAAATCCGGATTTAAGATAAAAAATATATGTTTCAATTTAAGGGTGTTTGCGTTAAATTAATGCTTTGGCTCGCTATAGCTTCCAAGCACTTACTAGTAAGATAAAAATTCGAAAGCAGTTTTTTTGCGTTTTCAATTATCTAGATGCGGATTTTTTGTTTTTTTTTTAAGCTCTTTTTTAAAGGCTTTTTTCCTTAAATGTGTATGTTAGCTCATAAATCCTCGATCACGAATCAATTCACGCATCAGAAATCAATTTCTGACCAAGAGTTTTATTTTATAAACATTTATTATACGGATTTAAAAAAAATTTAATTTTTATATTTTATAATTTTTTTTCAATTTAAATTTTTTAATTTTTTTTTCATTTTTTATAATTTCTATATTTTTTTACTCTTTTATTTTTTATGATTTTTTTTTAATGCAGAAATTTTTTTCCATTCGAAAAAATCCTTTATTTTCTCGAGTTCAACCAATTTGCGCATAGATCGCACGTATACACAAAAAACTAGTCCACACGAGAAAAGTAAACGCTTTTTTGACCGGCTTTCGTGCTTGCCTCTTGGGTCCATTATCATCGAACACTAGGGCCGCGGCGAGACTGATGTCAGAATCTTGGGAATCATTTGCTGGGGTCAGTTTCAAGCTGCCACTTAAATGTTTGCATAGAACTCCCTCGGTTACTAAAACTACAAATTTCTTGTCATTTTTTAGCCAAAGAAAACTTAGGTTCGCGCGGAGCTGTGCGATCTTTTTCTTTTTTTTTTACTCCCATCCTCTCACATATTAAAGGTAATAGATGGGATGTCGTAGGACCATTATCTAAATCTTCAATCGATTTCACCGAATCTATAACAGCATCTACCATTTTCCGGAATATAAAAGACTTTGTAGCTGCGTTGATAAGGTCATTCAGAATCCTGTATAAACCTGCGTGAGTGATATACAATGACTCTGCTAATATACCCGTGTGAGAATGTACATCGATTGAAGATTTAGATAATGGTCCTACGACATCCCATCTATTACCTTTAATATGTGAGAGGATGGGAGTAAAAAAAAAAAAAAAAGATCGCACAGCTCCGCGCGAACCTAAGTTTTCTTTGGCTAAAAAATGACAAGAAATTTGTAGATTTAGTAACCGAGGGAGTTCTATGCAAACATTTAAGTGGCAGCTTGAAACTGACCCCAGCAAATGATTCCCAAGATTCTGAAATCAGTCTCGCCGCGGCCCTAGTGTTCGATGATAATGGACCCAAGAGGCAAGCACGAAAGCCGGTCAAAAAAGCGTTTACTTTTCTCGTGTGGACTAGGTTTTTGTGTATACAGTAGAACCTCGTTTATCCGAGGTAATGTGGGGAGGACGTACCTCGGATAGCCGAAAACTCGGATAATACGGAAACCATACACAATGCATATAATGAGGAATAGCTTTATCCGTTTTATCCGAGTTTTTCCGTATTATCCGAGCGTACACCTCGGTTAACGCGGAGTGCTCGGAAAGTCCGGTGGCTCGGACAACGCGGAGCCTCGGATAATCGAAGGCCGGAAAAACGAGGTTCTACTGTACGTGCGATCTATGCGCAAATTGGTTGAACTCGAGAAAATAAAGGATTTTTTCGAATGGAAGAAAATTTCTGCATTAAAAAAAATCATAAAAAATAAAAGAGTAAAAAAATATAAATATTATAAAAAATGAAAAAATTAAAATATAAAAATTAAATTTTTTTTTAAATCCGTATAATAAATGTTTAGAAAAAAAAAATCTTCGTCAGAAATTGATTCGTGATGCGTGAATTGATTCGTGATCGAGGATTTATGAACTAACATACACATTGAAGGAAAAAAGCCTTTAAAAAAGAGATTAAAAAAAAACAAAAAATCCGCATCTAGATAATTGAAAACGCAAAAAAACTGCTTTCGAATTTTTATCTTACTAGTAAGTGCTTGGAAGCTACAGCGAGCCAAAGCATTAATTTAACGCAAACACCCTTAAATTGAAACGTATATTTTTTATCTTAAATCCGCATTTAGATAATTGAAAAAGATAAAGGACTGCAGAAGGTATTCCGTCTCAGATGTACGGTTTAATTGTTATCGTTGTCCGAAGATTCGAAAATGCAGATGCAGAAATCTTGAGGGTCATAACAAGTCGGACTGCTCACATTCTCCGATGATACAATATGTGCCCTTTGTTGCGGTATTAACCTCTTATCAAGTGGCATTTCGTTAAAACTACCGAATGTAGCACATGCCGCGGCACTGCGTGCTGAATCATTGATATCGTCTGCTTCCTTCAATGGCGATTGCGGCTCGTCTACAGGCTGAGATTCAACTACAGCAGCGATGAGTTTAGTGCGGCCACTCAGATACTTTAAGTGTTTCGAGATGAAGTCGTCGGCTCTCATCGGTAACGATTCATTTTTGAAAACACGACTCTTCAAATCGTTAAAATCCGATTCCACGGAAGCACTAGACGCTGGTGCACGGCCATACCCAAAGGTATTTCGGCAGACGCACGACCACAGTGGTAGCCACTTTACATCCTTTACAAGCCGATCAGCCAAGCGCGGTAAATAGTGAGCATTGTCTCGTTCGCCGATATTATTGCTAATTTCAGCTTTGACCAAATTGTCTATCTGCAGCCCCCAGAGTTTCCATGAAGTTTGTGACTCCGATTCGTCTTCTGTTGATGGCGAATCTTGCATATTGGGTAATAAGTCCATTTTATCGATATGCGAAGTCCTGGCTTCCGCAGTCGCTCGTTCACCCACGTTCGAGTCCACCTCAGCGGAATCAATTGAATCTGGTTAATGTAAATTAGAAATAATTTTTAGAGGAACATTCAGGAATTTCAAAAATCAATCGACTTTTATGATAGGACGTAATATTTATAACTTTTACAATTACGGTCAATTACTATTTAATATGTATAATTTAATTTGACAATATAAATCAACATTTTTTGAACCGATAGTCATTTTATAATATTTGGGATATTATGAGAAATTAAATTTTTTCAATGTTCAAAACTTTAGTAGGGATTATTTCTGTCCCTTGTTCTCGCCCGATTGCAATAGTGCTGCTACTCATACCCATTAGTTACGAGATGGCTTTCGTCCTACTTTGAGACGACTTCAAACTATTTCATGAAATACATACCCAAGACGGAGTCAATTGTATCGTCCGGAAAGCCGATGATCAATTGCTGTAGATGTCGTTTGCGAGTCTCGCACAGCGTTTCGAAGCTTCCACTTAATCCTTCGGTCTCACTGCGGGCGACAGTTAGCAACAAAGTCAGTCGATCTTCAACTTCTTTTTCACTGTATGACATTATTATTAAACCAATTGCTGCCAGGAAAAACCTTTTCATCCGCGGTTTGCGTCCCTTAAAAAAATCGGCATACATTTTCAGATAATGCGCCACATCGATTCGGACATAACTCGTCGGCACCGTCACTTCAGTACAAGCGTTCGCGTATTCGTCTAGGCTTCTGTATCCGGTGAAAACTCGTATCGAGGCAGTAAGCAATGCTATAGACGAATCGGCTACAATTTCTCGAGGGATTGGAGCACCGGACCTCAGCTACTCCATCAGCCAGAACTGAATACTATTTGTGTTGTGAGCTTCGGTGATCATTTGTGAGACAATGAACTGTTCAGACCCCGTATGAACAACACTTTCGTACAAATAGATGACTTTCGTCTTCGTTTTATCGAGTCTCTCTATCGGTTGAACAAGACTTCCCGTCGCGTCAAGGCAGATGCGAGGAGCATTTCCCACTTTGCAATAGTTTCTATATACATCGAGTTGATGATGATTCCAATAATGTAGAAAGAACGGATTTAGTCCAAAACCGTGGATTACGTTTGCCAGACTACTCAGCTGGAGGATTTCAAGTGCAGTTATCACAGATTTGTGGGCCCGTTCACCCTGTTTATATTGTTGTTTCACCACACGCAGAACATTAGCACTGTAAAGTTGTGGAGGTTCATGATCACCAATTTCCATCAGCTCATCGGCTTTCTCTGCCCGGTAAACACCTACAGCTTTATTTTGCTTGGTCACCAATTTTCCGATAGCCACTCGATCAGGAGCGCGACAGTATCTCTTACCACAGGATACACCTTTTGTCCCAGGAGTGATCTTACATGTGACAGTTATGTCTTCGCGGGTTATGTCGTCGAAGTCGCCAGTGATTGTTGAGCCGCACTGATAGTCTCCTTGAAAATATGCTTTGTTTGTTATGTGCGAAATCTTGCGCGTTTTAAATTGATATCCGTGATGGATTTTTTTCGCCCACAGTTTTTCGGTCACGGTGAGTTGGCACTCCGACGGTTTGAAAACCGTATATTCTCGATTACGTTGGTTCGGTCGGTTCTTTTCATTACGAGCGTATGTCCTCTGCTCTAATAGAGCGTGGAATTCCACGTATGTGAAATTGATCTTGACCGTTTCAAGGTTCGACGCAACCGATGAATCCAACTCATTGCTAGATAGCATCGAATCCTGTTCAGCAGAAATGTGTCTTCGTGTCGAACTTATCTGCAGACTAATATTCTGATGATTTTTTAACAGCTTGTCTTTGATTCCGTTCCTGTTGTCGGCTACATGACTGTAGAAGCCGTTTGCCTGGTTGCGATTATTGCAACACCCAAAAATGTTTTTTCAAAACAAAAATGGTACGCCAAGTATTAAAAGTGTAACCATCCCATAAAAAAGATCACTTGAAAACAAAACGTTCTTCGCTGAAGAATCTTTCGCAAAAAAAAATTTCTTTCAAAAATATTAAACCGAATCCTATTAGCCAAGTCAAACCCCTCCGTATTCAACAGATGAAGATGTTTTTCTAAAAAAAACTTGGCGTGCCTGCGACTAGCTCCCGTACATACTCCGTTGGAGTAAGTGCGGGAGAAGACTATTTTTAATTATAATATTGTTACGACCGAGCGAATGAATAAAGCGGATATTTGTTTCTGGGGCGGATATAATTAATTGCAAAAGGTTCTATTTATCTTTAACGCTTTTGTTCGCACGTCTGCTAGCAGTCAAAATCCTGTCAAGACTTTTTTCTGTCACGTTTACTGTGAAGTATATCAAGTATTCGTTTGTCGATCGTCATACCGTGTGTTCTTATAAAGCCTAATCTCTATATTCATAACAATATAACTATATTTTCACTGCTAGCTATTTCGTAGGTCTCATCGTTTGGGATTATAGTCGTTTTGATTTAACGAAGGTTTTTTAAGGGTCCAGTTTCAACTCGGAATGTATTGCCAATAATTTCTTAACTAAGTACTTGGGAATTCTTATGTCGTCTAATAAATGTTCAAAAGTCATGTATTCCGCAGCGGTTCGGTTTTCTTCCCTTACGATATCTACCGCCTGTAACCTCATTTGGTTATTCTTTCTTTCTGAAACTGACCACTCGGATCTTTTTCAGAACATTTATAATCATTCAACGAATAATCATAATTGGAGACACGCTGTCCTCCCGTCCTGATTTCAATTAACTATGTACGGGAGCTAGTCGCAGGCACGCCAAGTTTTTTGTAGAAAAACATCTTCATCTGTTGAATACCAAGGGGTTTGACTTGGCTAATAGGATTCGGTTTAATATTTTTGAAAGAATTTTTTTTTGCGAAAGATTCTTCAGCGAAGGACGTTTTGTTTTCAAGTGATTTTTTTTATGGGATGGTTACACTTTTAATACTTGGCGTACCATTTTTGTTTCGAAAAAACATTTTTGGGTGGATTTGCTGTCTTTTTGAAAGTCAAAACGTCATGAAAAAAAAACAAACTGTTAAGTTCATTTACAGTAATCAGTAAATAAAGATCACTAGACTCTACTAAATGTATACAAGGACAAGCCTATATACTAAATGTATATAGGCTGCAAGAGGAATTTTAAAAGATGCTTCGTCTAATAATTGGAACGACTGTCACCAACCTTAATATAGGCGCTGAAAAGTGATAACGTCGCATTAAAAAAATGTTAAGCAACGTTATCACTTTTTCGTTCGTTCTAAAAATTATATCTACGCGTCTTTAGAATTACGAGGCCAATTCTCCTGTTCAACAGTTAAATCGTCGATGAGTATCCAAGTGAATCAATGTGAATTCATTTTATTTTCATTCTCACCATGATCGATATCACACTCGTATCTTTATAATTATGATCGTTGACTTTCTCTGAAGATGTACGCACTGAGCCAATGCTGATAGTTTTGTTTATTATTTTTGCTTCATTTATTTCAAATATTTGTCATTTAATTTGTAATCAATACGAGCTTGATTGAAGATCTACTGCGGAGGCGCAATAAATCATCAATAAGTAACTACAATGCAAATACACTATGCACTTTTAAAGCGCTTCGTTTTATTTTCAATTATACATAAGAGGACAGTCAGTCAAGAAAGAATTTTTTTCATTATGAAGACCACTCTCTTCCTCACTCAAGGAAAAATAAATAAAAAATCCTCCCTTCAGAATAAACCCAAAGAATGTTTTTGTAAATGGAACAACCGGTTGCTTTGAAACCAGATTTATGAGTGTTACACTTTGTGTGTAATCCAAAGAAAACTGCTTCAAGGATTGGTCTTTGCTAGGTGTCATTCTAGTATTTTGGTTTTAGACTCAATGCACATTCCTTAAATCGATAAGCCAAATCTAGTTACTGGTCCAACCACAAACAGTGGATTACAGTTGTCGAGGCAAAAAATATGTAGTGAGTCAAAAACCAAAATCCATTGATCTGTGTAAGCATAAGTGGAGTTATATGGAAAAGCACTCGTAGTAGCATTCGGATCAAGCTGGTTAATGGATTTTTGTTCTCGACTAACTGTATATTCTCTGTATCAACATTTATATTGCATTTCCCAGCATGATCTGGAAGTCACTGTGGTCGTTTTTCCATTTGTTTTCTAAAATCACAAGCAGCATCGAATGAAAAAGCACTAGAAGTGGCTTTAGATCAAGCCGGTCAATGAATTTTGGTTTTCGACTCACTGCATATTCCCTGCATCAATCACTATAATTCACTGACTGGCTTGGTCTGAAAGCCACTGCGAGTAATTTTTAAATTAAATGCTGCAGTTAAGAAAGTCTTTTTTTTATTATAAGGACAATTCTTTTCTTCATAGAAGAAATTTAAAAAAATAATTCTCTCTTTTCAGGATGGAGCCAAATGATTTTTTAAACGGACCAGCTGATTGGGTCAACTGGTTGCTTCAAAACTAAGTTCATGATATTTCACACTCTGGGTGTGATCTACAGGATACTGCTTCGGGGATTGGCCTTCGCTAAGTCTCATTCTCCTTGCAGTTACACTGCACACCAATTAAGCAGAACAATTTTTAAAAAAATATTTAAATTTTTTTAAAGATCAATGTCAGTATTATTCCGACATTTTATGTTCTTGTCTATAGACTCTGTTATAAGGACCTTTTAAAAAAATGGCTACTTTTAATTGGTGTGCAGTGCAACTGCAAATAAAATGAGATCTAATGAAGGCCAATCCTCGAAGCAGTGTTTTCTGGATCATGCGCACTGTGTAAAACTCATTAATCTGGTTTCAAAGTAACTGGTTGACCAAATTGGTTGGTCAATTTTCAACAAAATCCTTCGGTGTCATCATGAAGGGAGGACATTATTTAGAATTTTTTCTTCGCTGAGGGAAAACGGTGTCCTTATGAGCAAATAAAACTTTTTTTACTGACTCGTCCCCCTTAAGGACCATTGAAAAAAGTGCTCCGCTTGAGTGGTGTGTAGTGTAACTGCGAAGAGTATGTGACCTAGCGAATACCAATCCTTGGAGCAGTGTTCTCTGGATCATGGACAGAGTGTAAAAACTCATGAATTTGGTTTCTGCGAGTTGACCCCATTGGTCCACTTATAAAATAATCCTTCAGGTTTATCCTGAAAAGAAGTCATTATTTTTTATCTTTTCTTATAATAAAAAAATACTTTTTTGGCTTGCAGAGCAAGCCGGACAATGAATTTGTAAATGACACCCTAATCGGTTGGTCCATTTACAAAAAAATCCTTCGGGTTTATTCTGAAGGGAGGGTAATTTTTTTTTTTTTTTTTTCATTCTTTTCATGGTATGGCTTCAATCGCCTTTTACCGCCCTTCCCACTCTTACTCCTATCACTCCCTTCCCGCACTTCACTAAGCTAACCTAACTTTCCAATGCGTCCGCAGCCGTCTTTAGCTACACTGTACCGCATTCGCCATAGGCACGGGGAAACTGCGGGAAACCAGTACCGGTACAGACGGCCGTATATTCTTCTGATTTCCCGGTATATTTACGAAAGTAACTTACTTAAGTGTAAACACCGAGATCTCAGAAAAACTGACCTTCCGCTCACTGATTGATGTGCCAGCCGGTGCATGGCTAAACGGTCACCCATCCAAGTTATGACCGCAAACAATGCTGCTTAACTCGGGGGACCGCCAGAGCCGTGCACCGACCGCACAACCACCAGTGCCGGTTTGAAGGGAGGGTATTATTTTTATTTTTCCTTCGGTGAGAGCAAGAGTGGTCTTCATGTAAAAAAATACTTTTTTGACTGAACCTTCCACTTATGTATAATTGAAAATTTAAAAGTAAATAGTGTCTTTGTATTTTGTACTTACTTATTGATATTTATTGTCGTTATCTCACGATTTATTGCAAGGTTATCCATGTAGCACAAAATGTCAAAATTATTATGAATAAGCATGCGCTACTATATCTATATATATTCGGCTCGAGACGACGATACCAAACATTACAAATATTATAATAATTGCAAAATAATTGCAATTAGTTCCTAATTGAGAACAAAAATACTAATTCAGAACAAAAATACAAGTTTTTAGCAGACTGTTCTTGTGTCTACTATAATTGCGAGCAGGTCAGCAGCCTAAGATAATTAGAGTTACAGACGACATGTGAGTGTGCTGGTACGCGCCATGCACGTATATCGTCGGACAAATTCGATGTGTGACTGCGGACAGAATGAAAAATTTCGACAGAATCCAAATTGTAAGTGGCCAGATATTAGCGTTGCGGGCACCGATTTGATTGAACTGGGGCTCATTGGAAAGAAAAAAATAGATAAAAAATATTGAGCCTGATACATTTGGCGTCCGCGACGTTTCGACTGAGATAATTCCAGTTAGAATTTCATAGCAGACGAAAAAGGGCGAACGTCCAAATAATAAGAGTAGCGCTAGCGTCTCGGTCGTGAGGAGTCTTGTAAGGCATTACAAATTTTCTTTTAATACTTGGCGTCGAGACGCTACCGCGTCTCTTGATCCGCAGCCATCTTCTTCCAAATTGAATTGAGTTTCGAAAGTAAATGTCCATTGACTATCAATTCATCACCATAGGACAGAATAACCTCTTCCACTTCCATAGCAGATATAGCCGGTGGTCGGCCCCGCGGTTTTGTCTCCTCCATAACAAAGTGAATCTCTAGAAGTGATAAAAACACCCCACTAAGATTGAATACATCTGCCATAAGATTAAAAATTTGATTAAGAAAACGTATAAGTTGCGTCTATTTGTTATAAAAATCTTAGTTAGATAATTTTTTTAAATGTTGATTTTAACAAATACGCAAGTTCATGAATGAATCTTCCAGCAAACTATAATTTTTCAAATTATGGCTTCAAGAAACAATCCGATGAGTTGCATCTACGTGTTTTCAAATTCTCTACAGAATGATTTATCATCAGACATTATCAGTTCCTAAAGACAGGTTTTCCATGAGAGAAGTAACATATTTTGCATATCGATGCAAGAACTCATACGATATCAATATACATCAGCGCATTTTATATTTTTAAATACAATTGATACAGTTGATTCATACGATCAAAATAATGGTTCAGGAAATCAAAGATTAACTATCTAACATAACGTTGATTATTGAAAAGAATACACTGTTTAAAAAATAAAAACAATTTCTTATCAAGAAATGTAAAATGAAAGGTACAAAGTATCCAAAGTATACAATATTTAAAAATTATTAGATGCCCTTCGCATTGGTAGTAGGATATGTGAATATCTTATTGAATATTGAATATTAAATAAAAATCAAAGTATGATACTTTGAGAAAGTAATAAACCACAACGCTTTTCAGTAATCATTAATTTTTATCTTTAGGCCGTTACTTTTCATGAATTTGTATTAGAAAGATCCAGTTTTTGTGTTTTTTCGATGAAGTATTAATTTATATTTAATTTAATTGATACTTCAATTGGTTAAAGCATTTAAACTTATAGGCGCTCTAAAAAAGTAGAGTATTCTACGATACTGCTATTGTGATATAAGTGAAATATTACCGAGGAACAAGGACGTTGTTCTAACATGTTTATCCGTAGATACATTCAACACGCATTGAATCAGCACACTTTTTGTGTAATAAGGAGGATGAGGCACTAGTCAGTATCTTTTTAAAAACATTTGCACAAATTTCAATTGTTATTTTGTGTGTTGTAAAGAAAATCTTGCATAGTCGCAGTTGTTTTCAATGTAGCGAAATACTGTTTGTCTTAAAATTAAAATTTAAAATTGAAAAGGTTCTATCTATCTATCTATCTATCTATCTATCTATCTATCTATCTCATATTTGAATCAATATTATGCATAATTTTTTTAACGAGCTCCCCTCGACACATGATTAATGAACAAATCATACAAATTATACCATGAAAATTCTGTAAATTAGCGAAATCAACTGCATTATTTACAAAATTATTGACATCAAGGGGGTCCAGCCACCTAAAAAAAATCATAAGAAAATAAATATATTGATGATACTCTTTTTTTTAATCTTACATTTAAGCCTTATCAAGTGCGTATCAAGCACCATAATTCTGCAAGTTTGTTAAGGCATAAAGTGTACCTGAATTGTGTAAGTTGAAAAGTAAAATTCTTCACTTGACACAGCTTTCAAACCAAACCGATGAACAAATTTTAGTATTCGATGTCTTTTTTTATCTGTCGTAAAGTGCCTTTTTAAGTGGCTTTAGCATTGCGATTCTGGATGCAGTGAAAATTGAAGTTACACAAAAATTTGTTCACTGGTGGGTTTCGAAAGCTACAACAAGTGAAACATTTGTTTTGTACTTAATAAGTTTTAAATGTAAGATTTTTAAAATTATTGTTATATTGTTTTTTTTTTAAATAAAAAATACATTAAAAGTTTAAAATCCTATCAAAATCTAATATACATATTTAAAAAAGCATGATTAATCTTAATAATGGGAAAGAACGTTTGAATAGGAAATCTAAAAGAGTATTTACATTGTCACAAAAAGTTAAAATATTTAGATAAAGATAATGGCGCGTTATAAAAAAAGAACGGTTTCTATGAAGGTACTCAGACAATTCCAGCCACGTGAAATGCAGAGAGCTTTTTTCAAATCATTATTATTAGATTGACCTAATTTTTTTTAGCGATTAACCCGACTAATCCCGTCGAAGATGTGAATTTGGGATTCTGTCAGTTTTTAAAATAGTTTGTATACATAATAACAAAACCTTGTTAAATTCTTAGCTAAATGAAAATAGTCCCTCTAAACGAATTTTATTTACTTTATTACAAAGAACTACATTTTATGTTATAACATTTTTTATGTACAATTATTCGTTTTTTCATATACAGCGAATCGAAGAAACAAAAATCAAAAATGGATATTTAATTCTGAGTGAAATACGATGGTTAAAAATCAGAAACCATTTGGACGTATTCCAGTCAGTACAGCACGTTAAAAAAAACTATAAACTTTTTTTGTAACATCTCAAAACGTCGGTGACCCACTTCGTGCAGAATACCTCACATATTGAAAAAATAAAAATAAACTGCGGCGTATACTATATAAATTTTGAATATTTCCTTTGAGGTTTTTTACGAGAAAATATGGAATCTTTGTTTGCTGTATGGACGTAACGCATTTTTTGGCGGTCAGCGCATTTTATATTTCTCTTACCGCGTCGAAGCACAAGCAAAAAAACTGCGTCAAACGATACAAGCTGGAGCGCGCTAGAACCGACGAGGTATTTGTAACAATGTAGCTCGAGATAATGACAGCATCACTGATCCGGTTAGTGCCATCCTGCTGAATACCCTACCTCATACACACAGGCTTATTGTTTCAATGTCTGAAAATTATCTACATATAAACATGGTAATGCAATACTAACGATTTGACTATGAAGTCATCGATAACGTATATATTATTTATCGATTTTTTTCTTGTAGCCACAATTTAAAGATTGTAAATGATCTCTTTGTACGAACGTACTTTTTGTTTCGAAATGTAAAAAGAATCTGCTATCTAGATGTCGATGACAACCAAATGTTACCAATATGTTTTTTTCGTCGAAGTTATAATATAAAGGTCATAGCTTCGCAAAGTTTTATTTAGCAGTTACAGAAATTATTCATTTTATTCGTTCACTGGACGCGACACTTTAGCAGTATTGGTAAAATGTATTCTTACCTGTCTTAAATACTAGTATCTTCTTTCGATATCACTGAATTTATCACATGAATGCACGAAAGTGCGTGTTTCGCCGGGAGGTTCGATGCACGTGTCGTTTGTAAACAGTCAATCAAGGCGCGCTGTTGCGCATAGCCTGCGTGTAGCGGCTCTGCGCGCGTCGGCGCAACCTGCAACTAATGGCGCAAGCGTCGCTTCTTACATCCAGAGGATCAGGGTGCCAACGCAAAATAATAAAAAACCAATTAAGCAAGCGACGCGTCTTCCCGCCTCAGCTGCCGCGTTTTTGTAACGGTTCTTGTGTGCAGACTAAATGCATATTTTCAGTTATACCTTAGCCTAAATAAAAACTATCATAAAAACATTGATCCCATTGTTTCGTATATCCGTCCCACAACTCTTAACGCTAAAATTGGTGACCCCGACGTGATTTCGGCGGATGCAAAAGTGCCGCGTGTTTAACCTAAAAACGTACACGTGAGCGATCAGACAATGGTAGTCGGAAACTCTCCCAATCGCAACAACCACCAGAACCTCCTCGACGCAGACGGTGCTGGGGCACTTTCTGGCGACGGACAACGTCCGATTATTCCGATGATTGGTGTCGGTGAACGACAAAACCCGGAGCTCCCGCAAGTTGGCGGCGGCGGACCTCCAGATCCTTCGGTGCCCAGAGGTGGTATCGGTCAATAACAAAACGTTGTGCCGCAGGACAGTCTCCTTGTCGAAGAGGTAACCAGGCTGTCTCTGCCACCCTTCTGGACTAACATGCCGGACTTGTGGTTCGCGCAGGTCGAAGCGACTTTCGACAACAGACGTATCCGTAGTGATGCCAAGAAATACAACTTCGTGCTAGAAGCCTTGGACGCTAAGACGATCCAACACATCTCGGATCTCATCAGACACCCACCGCAACAAGATAAGTATATAGCGGTTAAAGAGATGCTCATTGCTCGACTCACAGACTTAAAGGAGAGACAAATCCAAAAGTTTCTGAATGAATTGCAGCTCGATGGCAAAAAGCCCTCGCAACTTCTGCGAGAGATGAAGGAACTTGGTGGCGATACCATTCCTGAGGACTTCCTGAGATCTCGCTTCATACAGTGTATGCCGCCCAATCTACGAGCCTTCCTCGTTGGCAGCTCAGAGTTCTCGCTTACTAAGTTGGCTGATACTGCGGATCGCCTCATCGAAGCCTGCAGCGGTTCATACATCATGTCCACAGCAGGATGTGCGGCTGTGTCTAAACCGCCACCAGTGGATTCAGTCGAGGCTCGCTTAAGTACTCTGGAACATACGTCGACTACCATGATGAGTGCGATAAACCAACTTATAACCAAAATCGGCCAAATGTATACCAACGAACAAGGCCAGGCACCACGAGGCAGGTCTTGCTCTCGCAACAAGTCTAAGCAAACACAAAATGGACTCTGTTATTACCATGCAAGGTTCGACAAGGAAGCCAAGCACTGCTTGCAACCCTGCAAGTTCGCTCTGACTATTAGCTCGGAAAACTAGTTGTGTCTCCTCAGATCATGGCGTTCGGGGACGACAACAACAATCACTCAGAAGAGGAAATTCGCCTACACATCTTCGACAAAAACTCGAACATATCTTACCTCATTGACTCAGGATCCGTCGTAACTGTTCTCCCACGGAACCTAGTTAACAAAAAGATGCTGAAACAGACGTTCACGTTACATGCAGCCAACGCTACCAAGATTACAACGTATGGAAACTTAATTCTCACCGTAGACTTGGGCTTGAGGCGACCTTTCAGATGGGCTTTCATCGTAGCAGACGTCCAGTCGGGAATAATTGGCGCGGATTTCATTATTTATCACAACCTCCTTATCGACTTACCGCACCAACAACTGATTGACGCAACGACTGGTTTAACCTCAAAAGGAACAATGTCTAAGGCTGGAATCCATAGCATCTCGACTATCGGGGTTCAAGGTGACTTTGCGGAACTTCTCACGCAATTCCTCAGCATTACCAGGCCTCAGAATTTACCACGTACGGAGTTGGAATGCCCGGTCCCACACCATATCGAAACCACAGGACCACCGGCGTCGCAACGTCCTCGGCGTCTCGTTGGACCGAAACTGGAAGAAACTCTGCGTCAACAGATTGAGTATTTATTGGAACGAGAAATGATTCGACCATCCAAGTGTGCGTGGGCAAGTCCCATCCACATGCAGACGAAAACGCCCGGAGGATGGCGATTGTGCGGTGACTTTCGGGCACTAAACGCGAACACGTTACCGGATCATTACCCAACGGCTGACAGTCACGATCTCTTCCAACGTCTACATGGTAAAACGATCTTTTCAATCCTCGACTTGACTAGAGCGTATTACCAAATACCTATGCATGTGGCAGACATTCCGAAAACGGCTATTTCAACACCGCTGGGGCTTTTCGAATTCGTGGTCATGCCCTTCGGACTCCGTAATGCCTCGCAAACGTTCCAAAGATATATGGACTCCATCTTCAGAGAATTGGAATTCGTCATTGTGTACATCAATGACATCCTCATCGCATCCACATCACCAGAAGAGCACAGACATCACCTCAAGATAGTGTTCGAAACGTTGCAACGAAACGGACTGACAATTAACCTCGAGAAATGTGTTCTTGGCCAGCCTGAACTTATTTTCCTGGGATACACCATCAACAGAGAGGGATTCAAACCCCCTACGGAACGGGTTCAAGCCATCCTGGAGTTTCCAAAGTCAAAAACGATCGTCGATCTTCGTCGTTTCCTGGGTCTCGTAAACTATTCAAAGAACTCAAAGAAAGACTCAAAGAAAAACGATAAACGTCCAGTGCCTGACTCGCCTGAAATAGAAAATGCGTTAAAAGTTTGCAGGGAAAGCGTAGCAGCCGCGACGCTCACCACGTTTCTTTCGCCGGAAGCTCCTCTCAGGTTGACGACGGACGCATCCAACACAGCCATTGGAGCAACCTTGGAGCAACGGAAAGACGATCGGTGGAAACCCATCGATTTCTTCTCAAGGAAGTTGACACCTTCGGAAAAGAAATATAGCACCTACGACAGAGAGCTCCTGGCGATCTTCGCAGAGCTCTTCAACAAGTGCGGTTTTTTAAACTTCGACTGTAAAAATGATTCAAAATATTATAATTAAACTTTCTAATTACTATGCCGTTATAATAATATAATAATAGAAAATACTATCGCAATGTCACTTACCACGCCAAGGACTCGTCCATCAAAATCCAAGAGTTCACGACGACACTGGATCTGCTCCTTCCGAAAATGTTTCTCACACACGGCTCGTCCGGTTTTCATGACACTTCTGTACTTATAATCGCATTTTTCCAAACATTTTCACTCGCGGAATCTATGGAAATGGTTGAAAAATGCACTTTTTTGGAGTTCGCATGGTACCCCGAAGTACAGCCGGAAACGATGCACATTGGCATCGCGCAATAAAAAATATTGCACGAATCACGAAACAACCTCGAAGTTCTATTTTTTCAATCATCGATTTCCGGTTAACTTTTATCGTGTCGTTGGCAACTTTATTGTAAGAACTTTATCGCTATTATCATTCAACTTAGGTTAGAAATTCGCGACCAGCAAACGTAAACAACAGACAGCAAAGGAGCAGGTGATCGTCAGTGACCCTAGTGCGCTAGCTTCGACGGCGACAAATCGCGTCCGAAAAATTCTTACAGAATGAGCCTCAGTGTCAGGGGGCTAAGTTGAACTCAGGACAATTTTGCAGTCTTATATACGCTGAGGCTTTAAAACACTGGCGAGAAACGCTCAAACTGTTCACCATTTAGCGGAGCATTGGGCACCAGTGTTTCGTATGATGCTACTAGATGGCGAACGGACGGAGCGTTTTTTGGATGTTGTTGCGAGCCAGGGGAGTGACACGCTACGAACTTATTGGGCCGCGCGGTGTCGCTGCCGCGGTGTTGCGCTGGTAGTCCTGGTAGACCTGCCCGAGCTCGCGCGACGCGCGCAGCGTAACCTGTACGACCCATGCAAACTATGCGAGGGTGATTCCTCCTCGGTAGCAATTCTTTTTTTTTCATTACAATACCTCTTATTGTACGAGTATTTAAAAAAAAATTTGAGGGTTTATTGGAAAAAGGAATTAGGTTATTAATGATAATAATAATAATAGAATGAGACTGCAAAAATGTATTTATTTTCCCTAGCGTTTCTTACAAGTTTTCGCGACTTACGTTTTACAAAATTTAGAAATTTTTTTCTTTTGCTGATTATTTTTAGTATTGTTAGCATTCATGCGCGTGTAGTATTGTTGCATTCTCATGCGGACAAAATGTTGAATTAGTTGAAGGATTATATCGGGCGCATGTTCACGGCACAGGAAGGAAAGGTCTCTGTAACTGTACACTTGTTCGAGGATCTCTTCCAGAACATTTTCACAATTACAAAATTTGTTGAACTGTTCTTCTAAGTAGAGGACGAAACGATACAAATGGCTGTTGGGGTAGACTATACCGTTTCTTTGCTGCTACTGTGTGAGGACAGATTCGGGCAGAACAACTCCAGATGTATCGGATTTTATGAGGGCATCTTTACAGATCAAGCACTTAACAGTGTTGGAGATTCGTTTAGTCAAGTCCGCTGTCAGACAATACATAATGCAATCGCTTACTTCCGGCAAGCTGTAATCGTGCTCCATTATCTTTTCGATTGCCCAGTTGGCGTTCTCGAGATGATTATCTAATTTTTCTTTGACGGTCTGTTGAAGATTGGAGGAATTTTTCGGATCATTATACATTTTTTGAGATCGGAAAGGGTCACTAACGGTGCTCCAGGTTTGGCCGTGGACGGTGAACAATTGCCTGTCTTGGGGAGTTTTTCGACAGTATTTTATAAATATTGAGGAACGTTGAAGTGCAGGGATGATCGTCGCAACCGCCAGCTTGTCTAACCGTGCCGAAAAATCTCTGTAGTGACAAATTCAGAAACAGATTTATGAAAAGTAGGACGAGTAGAAAAAGAAGAAGGTACTAAATGCACGGAGAGCAAAAAATTGATTATTTTAAGAGGCAGTGGCACTTTCCCAAACACTCCTCGATACTCGAAAACGGAAGAATTGAAAAACAAAAAGATGTGAGAGGGACAGCGCTAGGTGCGAGAGAGTCAGCCCTATAGGCGTTTTATATTGGGTGACGAAGTTCCGAGCAAAGTATCACTGCCACTTAACCAACAGCATGGCTAAACCCGCACTAAGGGACTAACTTTTTTATCGCCCTCAACCAACTGTTTTATTGCTCCAAAAAATCGTATCGCTTAGTGCCTACCTAAACAATTTTTCTTCACAGTGCTTATAGATTTATAAAACAGATAGAATAGATTTCTACAAACAAATAGACAGAAGGACAGTTCAGAATAGATTTCTACAAACAGATAGATAGAAGGACAGTTAATTAGAAATATACAAATCAATGCGAGCCATATTTCACAGTGAGCTCTATCGCTTCACTCGAGGTGTCGCGAGCGCCAATCGCAAGAGAATAACAGACATATTCAGTGTATCCTTCATCAGATAATTACATCTCGTAATTCCTGAAATCGTTCGCCAAAAGGTGAGGCATTATTTGAATAATTGCTAAGCGCCGTGCCTTCGTCCAGTTAGGACCGAAGAGAAACCGCAGTCGTTCGTGAGATACGTGACAAGATCCAACATAGATTTCAAACTTACGCTAAACCTTCTGCGGTTCGCTTCGTCAAGAAACAATCTTCCGAAAGTTTTTTCGTTTCTACGAGCTCCTCCCAAGCATCTAACTTTTCCAACGATTCTTCGATTTTCTGCAAATAACAACAATATTTTTATATAGATGGAAGAACTCGTGTTAACTACGTTTTTTATTTGGATTTTGCTCACCTTGAAATAATTTCCTGGTCGCACACCATCTATTGGATGTTTACGATTGACGGCGTTGAACATATCGTTCATCCATTTGCAGAACTTCGCCATTGACTCACAGTCTCGCAATTCCGGCTCATATCGTCGGAAAAATCGAAGTCCACCAGCGACAGAGTTGCTGATCACCTGTGCACACTAGGGCTGTTCAAAAAAACATAATTTTCTTATAATTGGCTGCTCCTGAAATGCTGTATTGATTATCACAAAAAAAATGTTTTCGCGTAAGCTGGCAGTTGTGCGATGATATTAAGTACTGCCGCATCAAGGCCAAAAATCATGAAAAGCGGCGATTTTTATAATTTTTTTTTACGTGGTGAAGCGCTCATGGAGATTGTGGTTGCTTTCCGTACACTATGAAATTGTGTAAAGGCAGAAACATGTTCGATAATGTTTAGTACTGCCACATCGACATTGAAGTTACCAAAATAAAAAAATTAAATCCTTTAAAACATTGAAATATTCGTCTGCTCATCGACTACTTTATGCGATTTCAAATGAAAAAATGGCTCTTGAAAAGGGAGTCATGTATGATCATAATCATGATGATGATAAGCGATTTTCGAATTTTGGGAAACTGCGATATCAATGCGGCAGTACTAAATTTGATCATACAGGACTCCCGTTTCATGAGCCATTTTGTCATTTGAAAACGCGCGAAATAGTCGATGAGCAGATGAATATTCCAATGTTTTAAAGGATTTCATTTTTTATTTTGTTAACTTCAATGTCGATGCGGCAGTGCTGAACAATATCAAACATGTTTCTGCCTTTACACAATTTCATAGTCTATCGAAAGCAACCACAATCTTCATGAGCGTTTCACCAAGTAAAAAAAAAATTTCTAATAATCGCCGTTTTTAATGAATTTTAGCCTTGATGCGGCAGTACTTAATATCATCGCACAACTCCCAGCTTTCGCGAAAACATTTTTTTTTTTTGGGATAATCAAGACAGCATTTCAGGAGCAACCGATTATAAAGAAATTATGTTTTTTGAACAGCCCTAGTGCACACACATTAAAAAATACATAAATTAAAATCACTAATTGTTTTCGATTTTCGATTTTCATATACAAATTTATACCTGAACAGCGAGCCGAACCCGCATTTTCAGCGAATTGTTGAGGTGTACACGTGGCTTTTGGACAACTTCGGGCACATCAATGCTTGTCCGGGACCTGCTCTTTTCAGATCAGCTTCATAAAGTTTCACGATATGTTCCCACTTTCTTGCTGATTCTGAAGGATCCATCTTGTTTTTAGTATTAAAAAAATTATATGAATTAGGATTTAAAAAAAATCTGACTATAAATAAATTCACGCCTACAAACCTGTAAAACTCCATTTTTGTGCAAGCGATTTCGAATGGTTTTAACAAGATGCGGAGGGTCGGAGAATACGTACACCTTCCTTTCTTTGATTGTAGGGTTTCGAAATAGCTACGAAGATTTTTTCTTGACGAGTTGACGCCAAGCACTGACCAAAATTTACGGTTGGAGGCCGCTCCGTCGCTGACAACTCCATGGATTTTCGCACCAATTTTTTCCATCAGCGCGATGCACTTTATAAGGAGCTTCGCGAGTACCTCGCCGTAAACAGTTCCTTTAGACGCAAATAGAGCGACTGGCTGAGTGAATGGTTCATTCACTGCCTGATACATGATTACTAAGCCGTGATTAGCTTTCTGCGAAAAATCCGAGAACTGCTCTTGCTCGCCGCCGAAGTCAATTAAACCCTTGTACGTTAATTTCTTCGTGTCAACACTAACGCTCTCGCGCGTAGCCATTTCATCGAGCAACAGGATCCCGTGTCGAAAGGCTTCTTCTTTTTTCTCGAGCACCAATCGCAACACCTCGAAAAATTGGGCATCAAACCCGCAATTCGTCTCGATTTTTAAAAGAAATCTGAAACCAATAAAAATAAGGACACTTAATAATATATATTGAAACGTTTCGCGATTTTGTCGCGGCGGATTTTTAAAATAAAATTTCGTTAGTTGAATCAAACAGAATAATTATTCAAAATCGTTCCATTTGACCCAAATATATGACGATTTTAGCCCCTACGGAGTTCGCGATTGTTTTTAAACTAGATACTCAACGCACGTAAGTGGCGGAGATAAGCATTCGTGTACTGGACCGGGACGATCTACTTGAGGAAAAGGATGTTTTGTAGGTTTTTTTGTAGAAGCCTCAGATCAGGTGATTTTATCTCTTATGTGTCTAGTGACGAGAGTTTACCTTCGTCATCACAGGCTCTGTTATGAGAGATATGGTGAAGGCGGTTTGGGCAAGGAAGTGGGGGACTGCAGGCGGTCAACCGGAGTGTAGTGGGGTTACCCGCCACTTACGGGAGAAAAATAATATTACAAAAATTACTCTAAATTCGTGCGTTCGGCACTACTTCCGCACGGAGCTTTACACTCAACTCGCTGTTAAAATAATATCTTGTCGCGTTCTCCCAACGCGATCTTCTCGTAATTATGCACGATTACTCCTGATTGATATAGTAAATTCTAATGACTCGAAATTCGTACAGTGGGAGGTACTTCTGTACGGAGCTCAATACTCAACTTACTAATATAAAAATTTATGTCGGCGCGCTCTCGCAACGCGATCTTGATTCTAGTGATACGGTAAATGAAGAAAAGATTCTACAGACTCTAAATTCATACACCAGGAAGATTCTGACTGGAAGGAGCTTTATATTCAAATCGCAAGAAAAATGGATGATAAAAGTAAATAACCTAACACAGGTTTCTAAATATGAGATGAGAGAATGAATTGTATCGCCATATCAGGATACGGCTACGGTTTCTCACAACTATCACGCTATCGTAGCTGACAAAGATAAAAATGAACGATGAACCCCAATTTACCAGGCGTTTCGCGCCACCTGAAACTACGGTTCTATAATTTGTCCTCATACACAGAGAAACGTTGAAAAATCATGAGATTTCTCCGTAATCTGTTGTCGTAATCATAGGACGATTAATGGATGTTATAATAATTTTATAATAAATCTGCGAATTGTTTTATTATCCACAAAACTCGAGCGTTGTTGATTGAGTATGCGTGAATCGCGTATGAGAGCAAAGATTCATGTAGCAGGCTGTTGTCTGTCGGTATCGTCCGCGTGAGTAGGCCTACTCGGTTGCCGTACGTGTGTGTCGTAGTATCTATGCTACGCTAGCTGTTCGGGCAGTCATGTTGATATCGAGTGTGAACTCTCCACCACACCTGTATTCTTCTCACGCAAGGATCGAGAGACGCCTGAATCAAACAATTGATCTGTGCTCTTAAAAGAACATAGAACAATGTCAGACGGCATACTTACATCCTCTTATTTAAATACAGGGCGGCCGAAAAAGCTCTTGGCTTCGCACAATCCGCAGATCGCGCGCTCACAACATCCACACGAGGTTTGTGATAAATCACAAAACTCGCACAGGGTTTCAAGTGTGCGTGTGGTCACTTACCCGCACAGAGCAGGACTGCATCGGTCTCCCGCTTGTAACGAGAGAAGCTAGAGCATCCATACTTGTGTGCGTATGATCCGCCAATTATGCGATGCGAAATATCAAACTACCTGCTGGAATTATTGTCAGCCGATGCACAGTGCTCGGGGTACAATAATCCCTGTATCACTCCTCAAGTTGAATAGCCACGACGCTGTGCGTGGGTACTCGAACTTAAGAAGTGGCCCTAATTCGTACGTACTTTGCCGGCCTACGCGCCATGCGAGGGAATCAAAAGTACGCAGAATATCCTAATATTCACTCGAGGACTCGATAGCAAGAGCGCAATGTCAAGGGACCGAGTCTTGCGAGTGAAGCCTATGCTGGACTCTACGTCACAGATAGTTCACAAAACAAAACAAAAAGACTGTACTGTGGAGCAGCACAGTACGTGCCTCTTTACTTGAAAGTAGTCGGAGTAGAAGAAGAACGAGTCGTCCGCGGACGCGGTTTATATACCCGGCGCCTGTAGGATAGACGGGGAGGTGTAACGGAACAGTTACAGAAGCCTCTATGGCAGCATATTCGGTGTAGATGGCGTGGCAATCACGTGATCATCGAACGATGTTCGTTACGTCATGAGAGCCGACCACGTTTTCGGTTGTTGGGGGTTCCATGGAGGTTTCACGGAGGTCTAATTGTTCCACTGTGTGTTATCCTCCCATCTTAGCTAGGCTCAAAATAATTAATTATTTAATTATCGGTTTGTTAATTAAACCGAGAGTAAGGTCTTGTATGGTTTTTAGTTCTACAAGCTATTTCGAGAGTTAGTTGGTATTTTTTGTTGTTAATTAAGAGATATCCAACAATTAGTTATTTTTCCAATTGCTGGATATTTCCTTCAGTAGAAGTAGTACATGAATATTTATTGACAATGTACAATATATTGGGGTTTACATAGATCTTGGGTTTTTTTTTCCGTGAGGTTAGATTGCCAACAGGCCATCGACCGTAGTCCTTCAGCCTAAGCGATCTTCAATATTATGCTGCGATTTTTCACATTTTTTTTTTTTAAGAAATATACTTATACGCTAAGTTTAACAATATAATATTTATCCAATTTTAACAATATAATATTTTTAAATATTTTATTTTTACTTGTTTTTATTATTCTTTCAACATTTCTAAGAGTTGGTATGTAGTGTGTTTGGGGAATTTATGTTTGCGAGTTATGTTTTGTTGAGAATGGGCGCACAAAGGCTGAATGTTTGCAATTTGTAGTTTAGTTCGGTGTATTATTGGAGTGATGTCTGTTTTTTCATATAGAAGGGTATTGCTTGGATTGTACATCGGGTTCGCAGAGTTGCGGATGCGCGTCACGCGTCGAATCGCGCAAGTTTCGGCGGTTCTTAATTTTTTCAGCGCATTCTCTTTGCAGTTAAAAAAGATGGGGTGGCCGTAGTCGATTAGGGGTCTGCATTTGCTTTTGTATATTCTGCTTAAGTGTTTTATATGGATGTCACGGTTACTGAATGTGATACTCCTAAAGTGTGAGGCTCTTGTAGACATTTTAGGATTACATTGTTCGAGATGATAATTAAAGTTCAGCTTTTGATCAATATGTATTCCGAGGTATTTAGCGTGTTAGAGTGGCGAGATTTCTTGATCAAGCATGTGAATTTTCGGCGAGTTTTGTTTTATTTTATGGCTAAAGATAAGCAGTTGGGATTTTTGTGGATTTGGTTTCAGGCGCCACTTACTGAACCAGGTTAATACATTGTTTAATCTTCATTTTTGCTCGGATGTTATTTTATGTTACCGGAGAAGATGTCCTGCGCTCTAGGTTATTTTATAAGTGTTTTTCCGATTTGTTAATTATAAAATTTAAACAAGGAATCACCAAATTACTAGTTGTTAGAAAGAGAGCACAGGAGGCATCACAGTGACTATGAACGTTGCCGCGATATTCTCGGCTGTTGGCGTTGCTGCCGTTGATGCTCACTGTAGCAAAATTGGTCAAAAATGGCCGTTCACACTGATGATTTTAAGGATAGCGCGTTCCGTGAGACGCACACACTATAGTTCGCCCAGGTACGCCTGATGTATCGTTCGCTGGGGTGCGTTCCGAATGACGAGGTGTTTCGTTGATCGATGCGCATGCGCAATAATCTCCGTCAAGATTTACGGTGAAGTTTAAGAATTATAGTAAAAGTTGAAGATAGGGGAAACAGTTTGTTCGTTTCTATTAATTCCAAAGTATCGGAATTTCGATTTCTCACGGATTAGCCATTTATAAAGTATTAACATTTTTTATCCCCACCTCACGATCGGACAACAACTTTTTGCCGTACCTCGCGAGTAGGGTGAATAGTTGTCGTTCGATCAGGAGACGAGGATAATATTTGAATTCTTTACAAATAGGAAAATCCATGAGAAATCTAATTATTCATACTTCAGTACCAGTATAAATAAAACAATTGTTTTTTATGTTTCCACTTTTATTATACTTCTTAAAGTTACCGTAAATCTTGACGGAGGTTATTGCGCATGCGCATCGAACACCAAAACACCTCGTCATTCGGAACGCAGCCCTGGGGTACGTTCCGAATGACGAGGTGTTTCGTTGTTCGATGCGCATGCGCAATAATCTCCGTCAAGATTTACGGTGAAGTTTAAGAATTATAGTAAAAGTTGAAGATAGGAGAAACAGTTTGTTCGTTTCTATTAATTCCAAAGTATCGGAATTTCGATTTCTCACGGATTAGCCATTTATAAAGTATTAACATTTTTTATCCCCACCTCACGATCGGACAACAACTTTTTGCCGTACCTCGCGAGTAGGGTGAATAGTTGTCGTCCGATCAGGAGACGAGGATAATATTTGAATTCTTTACAAATAGGCAAATCCATGAGAAATCTAATTATTCATACTTCAGTACCAGTATAAATAAAACAATTGTTTTTTTATGTTTCCACTTTTATTATACTTCTTAAACTTCACCGTAAATCTCGGCAAAAACCATTGCGCATGCGCATCGAACAACAAATCACCTCGTCATTCGGAACGCAGCCCTGGGGTGCGTTCCGAATGACGAGGTGTTTCGTTGATCGATGCGCATGCGCAATAACCTCCGTCAAGATTTACGGTGAAGTTTAAGAATTATAGTAAAAGTTGAAGATAGGGGAAACAGTTTGTTCGTTTCTATTAATTCCAAAGTATCGGAATTTCGATTTCTCACGGATTAGCCATTTATAAAGTATTAACATTTTTTATCCCCACCTCACGATCGGACAACAACTTTTTGCCGTACCGCGCGAGTAGGGTGAATAGTTGTCGTCCGATCAGGAGACGAGGATAATATTCGAATTCTTTACAAATAGGCAAATCCATGAGAAATCTAATTATTCATACTTCAGTACCAGTATAAATAAAACAATTGTTTTTTTATGTTTCCACTTTTATTATACTTCTTAAACTTCACCATAAATCTCGGAAAAAACCATTGCGCATGCGCATCGAACAACAAAAAACCTCGTCATTCGGACCGCACCCCTGGGGGTCCAGCGGCCCGCACCTATAGTTCGTGGCTATACCATCGCGGCCGGCTGCTACGCTGCGCGTTATAGTGTGAATTGCGCTAAAGCTATATCCTTGACTTGTCGCTCCTGTTGTCATGCCGTATGTCTTTGTAGCTTAGGTATTTTTGGTGAAATATTATTTCAATGCCTACGTTAAATACGCGCATTGAAAGAATATTTCCCGCTTTATTTCGTTAAATTATTTTAAAGAAAAGAAAAAAAATTTCCGGTTCTTGTAGCGGTGCTGTCGCAAAACGTTCCATTACAGTATATTAGTCAATACTGTACATTAATACATAAATATATATCATTTTAAATATTATTTAAAGTAACGTGTTCATGAGGCTATGTATCTTTCAATATCACAATCGCAAACATTATATAGGAAATAAGCTTACCGTCTTATCGTTCTCACGCAAGGGAGCGGTAAAATGTCGTCGGATCACAGAAACTCGTAGTTCGCAGGCGATCGCATGTGCATGAGCATGCACAGCAGAATCCATTCTTCTTCGAGTTTTTACGTTTGCCAGCAGCAATGATCTCTTTGAGAACGTGCTGTTGATTCTCGGCTATAGTACCGGCCTGTACAAGACTTTCGAGATCGCCCACACTGAGACGTGCCACTTGCGAACGAATTTGTTGCAACTCGGATCGCAGAGTCTTGATATTTTCGCGAGCTTGACGTCTCGCTCCTAGCACCTTGCGGTATTTGTTCTGCAGCTTCACCCACTGTAGTTTTTGGTCTTTATCCTTAACGTGGATCTTTTTTTGTGTTGCTTCATTCAGTTTCCACCGATGCAATTTAGTCATCATAGATTTTTTTGCCGCTCGACAGAACTGACATATTGTCGTATTCGGAAGCAACCCAAGGCAATTGACATGACGCCAGATTCCTGCAAAATCTTTTCTCGCGGTGCTGCAGTGAATTTGAACCGTGTCGTATTCTCCTAAACATTCTTTATATCCCGTACATATGTGGAGCCGATTGACGCTGGATATTATTTCCTGTACATCATGGATATTAGTGACATGACAAGGCACATCAAAATTCCTTAGATTCCGTAGTCGACCGTATATGCTTGTCTCAACTGACAAGACTTCTGTTATTGTGACTGTCTTCGATACGAATGTTTGAAAATTTCCGGCAATTTTCGTACATTCGTGATCCATGGCTGTGAATAATTTGGAGCCTTCGACTTCTCTACTCTGCGTAATCCATTTTGAGGGAAGAGACAGTTCTGCGGTGGACATTTCCAGGAATCCCAGAGACGCACCAATAGCTGCTGAGCATCTCGAGGCTTCGTGTTCTATCGAAGGAATCTCCTCTTGAATTTCTGTTCGTAGAACCGTTTCGAGTCTGTCCAAAATGTTTGGGTTCAATTTCAGCAATTTTGCTGGTGGTTCAGGATCGCTGGAAGCATTCCCTCTTCTTATTCACTGTGGTTGGTGTTGTGTCACAATGCTGCGACTGCAATGTCGATTCGACTTCTGGGATCAGCTGTGAAGGCTGTGACTGCGATGTCGATTTGGCTTCTGGGATCAGCTCCGTCCAAGGTAATACTGACGGCACAAATTGCAGCCCGTTGGGCTGTTATAGAAGTCTTCCCAGTGTCACTCCCCTGGACAGATCCACCAATGAGAAAGATGGAAACCTGCAAGTTTCTCCGTCGACGAACAGCTTCCAGAACGACCACTACGGTGACCCTGGACCTGCAAACAGACAGAAAAAAAAGAAAACCTCATACATTAATACCTACCTGAAATTCACACGAAACACACTGAGAACACTTTTCACAAAAAAATAGACACCGATAACTGAGGGTACGGCTGTATTTCATAGCCGTAACGCGCAAACCCAAAACCCCGTCTTAAAACTGAAATAAATTTCTGCTATCGACCCGGGCCCCCGATTGGCGTTCCGCGCCGAAGCACGCGAAAGCTCCCGTAGTGACCGCTCGGCCGACAGATGTCCACCACACGGCGATCGTTCTCACAAGAAAGTGAAGACCAGGCCAGGCATAAAAGCAGTGAAGATTCAGAGCTTTTATGATCCGAAAACTTCTCATGCTCGTACGCACACAAGATTGGCTTGAAGGTAAGAATCAAGGAATCGTGCTGTCACTACGCACCGTACCGTATTTTGTTTTATTTGCTGACCATAAGTAAATACATTTATGTTCCGATTGCTGTCCTAAGCAATTTAGTTCTAGGTCACCATCTCCTCGCTGTCCAAAAGCTCGGACTTCCCTTTCAGTTTAATATTTGCATAAAATTCAATATAAAAAAAAAAGTTTTTTTAACGTAGATTGCCCTCCCAAACTATTTACTGCTCATAAGTAAATAATGAATCCGAGGTTGCTGTTGTAATCAATTTCTTTTCTTACAGATCGTCAGAATCTCGCTGATCATAAGCTTGGTACAACATTCGTTCAATACAACCCGCATGGGTATTAAAGACCCTCGGTCTTTTATTTTCAATAGTTTCAAACGCTTTGGTCTCCGTCTGAGGCATATATACATATATATATCTCTCTATATTATAAAAAGATCTCGCCGCCGCCGCCGCCGCCGCCGTGTCAAGAATCGAGGGACTTAGAATAATTCGGGCTCAGGGCTTGGCGGAAGGGGGTGGGGCTAAAGGCTTGGGGCTAGCCCCAGGGGCCGGGGCTAGCCCTTTCCGCCAAGCCCCGAGCCCGAATTATTCTAAGTCCTTTTCCAAAAACATAGGTCCCCCAAGGTGCAGGCACCCTTCGGGGGGGCACCCTTCGGTGGGGGGCGATTGCGAGCGCGCCCAGCGCGCGAGCCACAATAAAATCCTAGTATGTATATATATATGTATATATGCCTCAGACGGAGACGGGGATATATATTTTGACGTGTCCCTCGTGGAAGTATTTCGGCGACTTCACGAGGAGCGCCGACCAAATGTAACGACGCCCAGAATTTTACGCACTTTTATTCTCTCCGCACTTTCCACTATATTTACTTGTTTTTGCTGGGCGCCAGGCTCTCTATTATTTTCCCGAAAGCCAGGGAAACTTACTATTCTTTAGTTCTTCACCGGTTGACCGGCTAGCTGGAAAGGGGTGCAGTTCGAGGCAAATGCAAAATTAATTAAGCGAACGCGAGCTCTTTTTTCCAGCAAATAACAAAACAATAATTTATTCATCAATAATAGAATTATCACGCAACAAATTAATTACAGAATTTGACTCGAGTCCGAACAAAGATTTGCGGATTTATCTCGCACGCGACGCTTCGATTTTTCAATAAACTATTTTTCTATATTCGGGGAAGCCGACAGAACAGAGGATGATTCTACAGACGCGGATAATACAAATGGTGCACCACGTGCGCCTACCTTTTCCTTCGCTTCTGGCTTCGATCCTCGCTACGATGCCGGTCCTCTCGAGTCTCTGCTTCTCACGAAAATTCTAGCGAAGCGGCTTCCACGCGGACAATTATTCTTTCGATCACTATTCCTATCGTCGGCACGCGCACGGTTCGCTAATACTCGCGGAAACACGTTGCAACACGCTCGATGCGGTAACAAAATCTATTGAAGATGCGCGAGTATTGCTCGAGCGCGATCTTCTTTCTTTTCTCTATCGATACTTCGGCTAACGGTCCTATTCGAGGTTCCTCGCTAGCTTACTAACTCTTCCGGGGTCTCTCGTGGGACGCTCCCGGGCTAACTTGAGTTATTCACTCCCAAAAGCTAACTTAAACTCTTCCGGGGTCTCTCGTGGGACGCTCCCGGGCTAACTAAAATCTTTTCGGTAATTATCGCACGCAATGCCGGGTTACGCGTGCCTCGGACGTCCGGGGTGGGGGTCACGGCCTGCCATCGATCGACTTCGTCGATCGTCGCGTTGTTCCGCTGTCTCTCTCCTTCCATCCTCTGACGTCGCGAGCGTCTCCCCGGCTCTTTGCTCTAATTCCGAGAATCCTGTAATATAATAATCCCGGCAGTCACACGTTCGAATAACGCTACGAGTTCACCACGACGAGGAACGATTCGGTTGCTACGCTGGCTTTCGTGAGGCCTCGGTGCACGAGCACCCTAGGCCCAGCGCGTTGATGCGAGCGTGTACTAACGCGTCGTCACAATATATATATATATATATATATATATATATATATATATATATATATATATATATATATATATATATATATACTAGGATTTCATTGTGGCTCGCGCGCTGCGCGCGCTCGCAATCTCCCCCAAAAAAAGTGCAATCTCCCCAAAGACCTCTAGGAAGTATAGGAAAGACTCCCAGGAAGTATGAGAAAAACCTCCAGGAAGTATGGGAAAGACTCCCTGGGATGTATGGGAAAGACCTCCAGGAAGTATGGAAAAGACTCCCGGGAAGTATGGGAAAGACCTCCAGGTAGTATGGGAAAGACTCCCGGGAAGTATGGGAAAGACCTCCAGGAAGTATGGGAAAGACCTCCAGGAAGTATCGGAAAGACTCCCGGGAAGTATGAGAAAGACCTCCAGGAAGTATGGGAAAGACTCCCTGGGATGTATGGGAAAGACCTCCAGGAAGTATGAGAAAGACCTCCAGGAAGTATGGGAAAGACTCCCTGGGATGTATGGGAAAGATCTCCAGGAAGTATGGGAAAGACTCCCGGGAAGTATGGGAAGGACCTCCAGGAAGTATGGGAAAGACCCCTGAAATTTTTCTAAGTCCCTCGATTCTTGACACGGCGGCGGCGGCGGCGGCGGCGGCGGCGGCGGCGAGATCTTTTTATAATATGGAGAGATATATATATATATATATGTACGCTTTGGTCTCCATCTGAGACATATATAGACCCTAATAACATCCGTAGTTATTGCCTGCTGACCATAAGCAGAATATAACTCTCTATTAAGTGTCCATGAATCTATTAATGTTCAAGGAGAGTTTTTCGTAGCCCCATCCATTCGTTTCATAATCAGCCAAGTTTCCAAGACATCGAAATTCTCTCCAGGTGGAAAACTCGCGAACAAGGAAAACCTGTGATACACATTTTTAAACTCGTAGATATCTGAAAATAATAGGGATCCGCTCTCAATCAAGCAAAGCCATTCGTCAAAATCTATTCTTCTACTTATTGCTGAAACGTAGTGTCTTAAGCTCACTAACAATAAAATATCCTTCGAATTCGATCGCCTGCTCGAGTTCAACATAATCATCTACACGACCATAATCCGTAATCAATGCCTACCCGGAAAGACTCTAACATCGACTAATGTTAAACCGACGATGATCTTCCCACAGTGTTATCATCGATCTGACCATCAGAATTTCTCGGGAACCTTTCAGAATGCTTCCCATAACAGAGGATTGTGGCCAGCAATCCAACGTTACAACGTTCAAGGTCCACAACAGACAATCCATACAAAATTATTTTATAAAATCTCCGGAAACTTTCCAGAATGACATTCGTCGCACATCCAAGGCTCCAGACGAGCAATCTATATTCTTTCCAGTATTGACCCTCTCTGATCTAACGACTGTTATAATTCTCAGAGAACTCCCTAAAAACGATTCAATTCCATTCCCTTTTTCGGTTACCAATTCATAAGCTTCAGTTCAAACCTAATAGACTCAAAAACCTAGACACGACGTCTTCGATGCGGACAAAAATTTTTTATGTGGTCTTCCTCACCACAAAACCAACATTTTCTGTTTTTCCATTAAATAGAAACCTGTTAGCAAGCTAAATTCTAAGTTGAATGATTCAATCTAATGTGATTCGATTTTTTATAGTCCCTTTTCGCTCTACACTCATGTTCCCTTTGTTTCTTCTCAATAGTATGGATCGCCAGTTCGTGTTAAAGCTTCTCGCAAAGATGAAACGCCTTCTAACCTCAAAATGATTCTAATCTCTCTGTCAAAAACTCCTGAAATGAACTGGCGATAGGCAACGTGATCCTTAACTTCGTCGTTGCACTCGGGATATGCTAACCTGACCAATCCTTTAAGATCCAATGCAAAGCTTCTGAAACCTTTCTTTTCGTGTTGTTTCCTATTGTGGAATTCAGAATAACTGATTTGAGCGAAATGATTCTCGCCAAAACTAAAATCGAGTTCCTTTTTAACTTTTTGAAAGTCCTTGACTTCTTCGTCTGACAAATTAAGTAAAATTGCTCTTGCCGAGCCACGAAGTGAAGACACTAACGCAACAACCTTTTCTTCCTGTGAGTACCGATTATATTTCGAAATCATCTCGAACTGTTTGACGTATTGGTTCCATGAGCCGAAACCGTCAAACGTGTCTAGTTCAAGATGACTCTTGTGAACTGAATGTAAAATTTCTCCCTGACTCTCTGTTGCATACGAATTTTCTACAATCCTCTCAGCAGATCTATCAATAGCGAGAGGAAGCGAGCTAGCAGCATAATTACAAGCATTAGTATTTGGAACGATCACCTTGTTTTGTGCGATGCTCCTCACGATGTTCATTTCCTCGAATGCCACTCGAATCGCTTCTTTAGTCGCGATTACCACTGATTCCTTAGTTATTTCCATCGCCTGCATCCGAATTCTCAACATTTCTTCCTCTTGTTTCTTCCGCAATTCATTGATTATTTTATGAAACTTTTCTCACGATACTAATTCCGATTCAAACACTAATGAATTCAAGTCGCGAAGATTCGATAGCACTTCTGACACCAATGTTACGACCGAGCGAATGAATAAAGCGGATATTTGTTTGTGGGGCGGATATTATTAATTACAAAGGCTTCTATTTATCTTGATTGCTTTCGTTCACACGTCTGTTCGCAGTCAAAGTCCTGTCAAGACTCTCTTCTGTCACGTTTACTGTGAAGTATACCAAGTATTCGTTTGTCGATCGTCATACAGTGTGTTTCTATAAAGCCTAATCTCTATATTCATAACAATATACAGTGTATAACTAATTGGCATGATCGGATTATAACTCGAAAATGTAGAAAAATCACACGAGTAAGAATCACTTTGCGAAAATGTCAACTAGTAAAAGTCAAAAACGTCAAAAACGACAAATACTTTTTTAGTTATTAGTAATCAGCGTGGGCCAATCACAGAGCTGTCGCCGTGACGTCACAGCGACAGTGCCCAGACGCTGCAACTTCGGTGTAGTTCGATATAGCTTATACATAAAAGACGATCACTGCTTGCCTCGGCTCACTCACGGTCCGAAGGCAGCGTGAAACAAATAATGGCGTGATAGAAAATTCGATTTTTGACATTATAAAATAAAAATCGTGGTGTCTTGGAAATATTGATGAAAACTATCTAGAACTTCACGAATGCAGAAAATAATTTTTCTCACCTCCGGGCCGAAAGCGACAACTTTCGTTCCGCTGCGCGGAACGAAGTTCCCGTTTTTCGGCTCCGTCGATGAGAAAAATCGTATACACTCCTCGGGCAGTAAATAAGAAAGCCTCAGATCACATGTAATTGTCGGCCGAGGCGAAGCCGAGGTCGACAAACATTTGCTTAATTCTAACTAAATCCAGGGACGCAGGGCCGGAAGACACGTAATCGTACTGTTGATTCCAATGCTTTTGTCAGTTTTGATTCAATTGACATAAAACTGAATTTGGCAGCGTCCTTCATTTATAATAAGCGAATACAAAAAATCATTTGAACAAATCGAGAAGACAGGTTTCTTGCAAAGTACAATTTCTTTGCAAATGTCCCGGAGGTTTATCGAGTCAGAACTCTTGTCAATATCTGGCAAATCAATCTTGTTAATCGGGCAAATGTTCTTGCGAAAAGAAACCTCCAGGACATTTTTTAAATGTTGATGCTCGTCTAGGGAAAATGTTCTAGCGAAGAAGAACCTCCAGGACAATTTTTAAATATTGATGCTCGTCTAGGGATAATGTTCTGGCGGGGAGGAACCTCCAGGACATTTGATAAAAAATATTAATGCTCGTCTAGGGAAAATGTTCTGGCGGAGAGAAATCTCCAGGACATTTGATAAAAACTATTAATGGTCGGCTGGGGCAAATGTTCTTGCAGGGAGAAACCTCCAGGACACTCTCGAAATATTGATGCTCATCTAGGGAAAATGTTCCCGCCAGGAGAGACCTTCAGGATATTTTTGAAATGTTGATGCTCGTCTAGGGAAAATGTTTGGGCGGGGAGAAAAATCCAGGACATTCGCAAAAGAATCGAAGTCTACTATTAAACAAGCTACTTTGCATTCTTTAGTTTTTTTCGTTCCTTCTCTTTTTTATCGTGAACAGATGATACCGCGACGTTTAATCCGTTTAAAATTTAAAAACTAGTAGAAACTATGAAAAACAAAAGCAGATTCACGTGACTTCCGCTTGCGCGTTTTTCTATCCTCAAAAACTTCTGAATTTGTTAAATCTGCTCGATTCAAATCTTCTTGAGAGTATTATCGGTGGAATAAAGATTTTCCTGCAAGCATTGAACGGTTCCGACTAAAATTTCGTTTTTAAAAGCTCCAAGACATTTGCAAAAAAGGTAAACAACAAAAATACTCGAAAGAATGAACAAGGAAAGTAAATTCATGGTTGATCGAAGATTCCATAGGACACCTTTAAATTATGTTTATGAAAATTGCTTTTCGGACTCAAAAAATCGGTCGCAATGAGGCCTTCGGTACATTTAAAAATATCAATATCGAGGAGCAGAATGGCACATTAGTGTTGTTAGTTAAGGGGATGCTGGAGTAGATTTCTTTGCCGACTTTGGTCCGTAATTTTTTCGATCAGGACACAGGTGGCGCCGACGTAGTCTGTTTACTTTTGGCAAAAGATACTGAATCTCCCGAAAAGCAATATGGCTGCACACGATATGTCAGCTGACCTTTGCCGTAAGATTTAATAGTTTCTGGAAATTAGATGTGTAAAATCAGACCGGACGTCAATTCTGTGATGATTTCTGAATATTCGAAAACCATCAGAATGTCAAATACACAAGCCAAATCCATGTATAGTGTCACGTTGCAAAGGCTCTGAGCTTCTGCCAAAAGAAAACAAACTACATCGGCGCCACGTGTTTCCAATCGGGAAACTTCATTTGCGCTCTTCTTGACCCACTCTGATCGCGAACAGACTACGTGAACGTAACCTGGGTTTTGCGTGGATTCCTTTTGTGTAATTGACTTTTCGACGCTCGTAGAATATTCAGAAAACGCTAAAGAATGGACGTACATTTCGATTTAACGTATGTGAGTTCCAGAATCTTTTATATCTTACCAAACAGGCGATGCTGTCAAATCCTGGCGGCCATTTTGATTTCGGGAGGTTTAGTAATATACGATTTTTTTCATTTATTGTACGTTTTCACCAAATATTCGAATGTACGTCGACTCGTTTATGTTGATATCACAACCGTGTACAATTCGAAACAGGTGTGTATCTTATTAACGAAGAATATTCAAAACTACGAAAAAGCCTGTTTTTACCGACCAAAGTCGGTAATAAAATCTACTCCAGCATCCCCTTAATGACGAAACGTAATTCAAACATGCCGAGCTTTGCTGCGAAAAAAACTTGCTGCCGTTAAACAATCTTTTTCATGTTTTTTAGAATTTATCACACAGATTCAGTTTTTCTAAGCAAAATAATTATTAAATTTTAATACGCATTAGAAAAAATATTTTCTGCATTCGTGAAGTTCTCCTAGATAGTTTTCATCAATATTTCCAAGACACCACGATTTTTATTTTATAATGTCAAAAATCGAATTTCTATCACGCCATCATTTGTTTCACGCTGCCTTCGGAACGTGAGTGAGCCGAGGCGAGCAGTGATCGTCTTTTATATATTAGTACATTACGATACGAGTGCGAAAAAACTTTTTCTGACGAGTGTGAGTTTACAGCACGAGCCGAAGGCGATTGTTGCAATCACACGAGTTAAGAAAACGTTTTTCGCATGAGTATCGTACAAAATTTTATTTCACGAGGTGTGTAAACGATGTTTGACGCTTTTATTTCACTCAGTGCGTTCTACGCACTGAGTGAAATAAAAGCTATATCGAACTACAACGAAGTTGCGGCGTCTGGACACTGTCGCTGTGACGTCACGGCGACAGCTCTGTGATTGGCCCACGCTGATTACTAATAACTAAAAAACTATTTGTCGTGTGACATTTTCGCAAAGTGATTCTTACTCGTGTGATTTTTCTACAGTTTTGAGTTATAATCCGACCATGCCGATTATTTACACCCTGTATAATAGCTGAATATTGGGCAATCTTTTTGGCGTTGTTATTCTTGTAGCTATCCCGTTTTGCACCGGTTACCCGTCATTATTTTACGAGTCCAACTTCACTGTTTCTCAACAGATTTCTACGTTATCGATATCGTTATCCTAATAGATTTCAGTGTAGTCTCTACACTTTGTGCTCTGCTTTTCTCAAGACATTATCTAGGACTTCTCCCCTCTAATTTCTTTTCCAACTTCTTTCCTGTCTTTCTTGAGAACGCCATTGAGTCCTTGTGTTCGTCCCTTCCATTTTTCAGCTATTCTTCCAATTCGCTTATTCTACTCTCGCCTTTTTCTCCTAGTTACATCAACTCTCTCTACTACCATGTGTTTAAAAGGGCCGTTCTCATTTTTATTTTATGGATGCCTATATGAAAAACAGAAAGTTATTGTGAATGGATATCTATATTTGAATGAGGCGCTGATGTTGTCGATGTAATTTTTGAGAGCATATATTTATACTTTATTGTTATGCATAATAATAAATAGACCATAAAAATATATTAAATTTTTGTGCGGTATGGAGAACCTGTAAGTAAATAGCAGGATCAGTAGCTATACGACTGGTAATAAGATTACAATTGTGCAAGGCACTTAATACAGAATACTAATGCCTGTTGTAAATATATGTAATTAGAAACTTTGTAAATGATCGTAAGTACATTGTATGTCTTTATAAGTCTCTGTCATTCACAGCCTCACGTACTAATTCCACAACTGTAAACATCTCCTCATGTATGCATTTCTTAGCTCAAAGTTAAAGATACAAAAAATATTTATAATCTAATCTTTGCCCGCGATGACTATTACGATGTACGACACCGTATTAATATAGATTTTCGTGCTATTACACATATTATTGCGCGAGAGCTCGTGCTTTTGTCCACAATAATGTGCTCATGCAATGATTCTAACAAAAACAATCTAGTAGAACTAATGTTTTTCGTAAATATTTCAACTTGTTAGAGCCGATCTAGCATCAACACGCAATAACTTTCTGGCATACTCTTTCACAATAATTGGTAAATTTAGTAAAAGAAAGGCCGATGAAAAAACAAAGAACGGAGCCGCTTGCCAAACATTTGATTTCGCCATTTCCACATCTTTGTCAACTGCAACAGTCTCTGCAATGCCCCTCGATAAAGTAATTTCCGATCTTTTCCGCAGCACGTCGAGTTCTTCATCAGTAAACGCGAGGGCACGATCCATGCACATATTAAGGGCTCGGTTCATACCCGCTGTTGTTCCGGGAATTCGTGCGGTAATGCTAAACGTAAATCTGCAACAAAAGTTGTTTTGTCAGTTGACAAACACTCTAATTTATAATTATCCTGGATTATGCACTGTAAAAAACAAACGTGCTGTAAGTGTGTTGTTTGCTATCTTTAACATTGTGACGATTTACTACACAGTAAGCGTGTTAAATTTTACATATCATTACCATGTAAAATATGAAATGCATGATATGTATGATATCTAAAATGCAACACGCTTAAAGTGTTAAAAAAATCGTCGCAATGTTAAAGATAGCAAACGACGACCTTGCAACACGCTTAGTTTTTCGAGTGTACAAGACTAAAATCTAGAACCAATGCGGCACCACCGCTACTATTATAGTTTTTGATTCGACTACGTCCGCTCCACTAGGAGTGTTACGTCGTTACTATCGCTTGAGAAAGAAAACAAACATGAACGAGATAAACACGATAGGTCCAATTGAAAATGTTATTAGCCAACATTTCTTTTTTCGCTACGATTGAAAATAGCGGAGTGTGGTTCAGCACAACATTATCTTCAAATATGGACCCAGAAATTATTCTTACTTCATTACGTAGAAGCGGATCCAGGTTAAATAGCTCAACGATGCTCGCAGTCGCGGCATAGGGATGTTGATCATATCGGCGAGATAGAGCAAAGTATGCTCGTAAGTGACTGTAGGAAAATAGTATTTGATTCCCTCCATAACGCATCTCATCATGTGCTCCCATTCGGGAGTAATATCCCGCAGATTTGGTTTAATCCAGTACTCGAGAAAGTCCCTGGAGCGTTGCTTCACCTCTTCGAGAGTACCGTTGCAGAAATTGAACCTAATAAAAAGAACAAAATCCATTAAATAGGTATACATCAATGGTATGTTGTGATGATATACTTAAGGGAAGGTGAAAAATGCCCTCTGGACGTACTAGGTCATTCGCACTCCTGTGCTACGAAAACCGCTTTTGTTTCCCTATATCCCTCAAATACCGTAGACTTGATGCAAGCAACGTTACCTTCTGGTTTATTACACCAATTCGAACAAAGGTTAATTTCCTTTTTATCATTAATGCAAAGTAAAACGTTGCACATTGCTTCCTCATTATTATTCTCTTGATACAAAGCTACCTACCTAAAAACGAACATTAATGAGAAAGCAATTTTTTTTAATTTTCAAAACGGTGTAAAATCCGAACCGCTTTAACAATCTTGTTATGAAAATTTAATACCAAAGGTCGTATCGCGTTGATAATTTTTCATACGAAGTTTCAACCTGATAGCTAAAAAATTGTTCGAGTTAGAGCGTTGAAGGATATTTTTCAAAATCTTAAAAATCTCATAAAAATGGAATACATCAATCGATATTTATAAAATGAATACCAGGCAAAGATTACTCTATATAAGATTAAAATTTGTGCTGAATCAGTCGAGTAGTTAACGAGTATGGTAGAATCAATTGCAGACACTTTGTCACACATACACACACATAAGCATACATACATACAGCCGGACAATTTATCTAAACCACTTTTCTCTATGTTTTGAACGATTTTGAATGTTCTGACATGAAAATGTCTAAAAAATGGTTGTTTATCAGAACAACCTCTTTGAATTTTGCTTCCTCAGAGAGGAAGAACACTTTTAGAATTATAACGAATAGTTGCAATATTGATAGTGCAATTAGGCATCAAATCATATATATGGCGTTGGAATTTCTGGTTTGGTGTCGAAAAATGTCATATTTTTACGAGAAGTTCTACTCCCATTTCGAAATATCAAAAAAGTAATTGAAGCAAGTAAATAATTCGTGAGCACTAAGTAATTATCTAGCATACATATACTTGACAGTAATTAGAATACTTTATTAATCTCTATGTTAAGAAAATAATTCAATTATATTTAATGTATAATCAAGAAATTAGCTAGTGCGATCTATAATACTAGCAATTAAACTTCTATTGTTACAAAATACGAACGGCATTCATTAGGATGATAGGAAGTCTTATAATTAAAGCTTCCTTTTATCTAAGCTTCCATAAAGTAGAAACTGATCCCACCATCTACGGTTCGGAAGACGGTAGACGCTCGTAACGCTAAAGGCTAAACGCCCATCGCATCAGATTTCCGCCATAGCACATCAACTTTTGCCATTTGGATCCATGACGCATTCCACTTGCAGTCAACTTAGCGAATTTTACGTCAATATTTCGAAGATCTCAAAACTACAATCGATGTAAACTCTTTCCTCTTTCAACTCCCATAATTTTTCGTTAATAGGAGTATGAATCAATTTTGATTTAACGGAATTTCATACTTCGATTGGTTCGACACGCTTTGACAGCAGTATAGTGTCAAAGCTAGATCAGCGTTTGGACAGATAAGAATTCCGGACCTCCTAATCATCCATATTTTAGTTTACTATCTCAATTTTGTTTATATGTAATCTAGAGAACTTACTCATCTTCAATGCCCAATAGATATCCCAGTCCTCGCCATACATGGCAGTAAGCATCGAGATCCTCGTCACTTGCACCGTGTATGCCAAACCTCTCGGGATAGAGAATGATTAAACCCATGAACCCAAACTGCGTGCCGGCCATTTCAGTTTGGTTTAAGCCCTTCGGCCTTTTAAATTTATCCTCTTCATTGAAGACGTAAGGACACTGACCAGGTGCAGCTGGCTGGCACGAGCTCCGAAAATCTTCGCGAATTTTGGCTCTAGTGGTGCTCCAACTATTCTGAATCGTTGCAGCTTTATCAATGTCGTCAACACTCGTGTCGTCCAATTTTTTCCTAATATTCGCGTGCATCCTACGCACCATCTGCATATCCTTGTACCCTTCTGTTCCCTCGGTCCACACATCCGAGCTCAACCAATTCCTCACGCGTCTCCCCGTCGACAAATACCGCTTGAACGAAGTGAAAGGGTCGCTGGATTTGCCAGTCACGATCAAGGGCTTGAGGCCGTGCTCAAATGAGAAGAGTGTAAAGAGCGAGAGCATTTCAGCCAACGAAATACCGGCATAGTAATCCATAGCAAAACGCTGACCACGCCGAAACTTTTCGCGGTCTAGCCATTCGGGTACCACAACGGATGCTCGGTTACAGTCGCCGTTTATCGTACTACCGACAGTTAAAGCGAGCAAACTGTCAGGCAAATTTGTGCAGTGACTTTTGACTTCCTTGGACACCCAATCGCGCTGTTCTCGCACCGTCAGATCGTTCCAGTCATCCGGTAAGGTCGCAATTCCTGTCAGCATCTTCTCCACGGCCACGCGAAAGTCTTCATCCAAAACTTTTCTTTGATAAACGTCCACGAAGTTTTTGGTGGGTGAATCATTCTCAGAATCGGTGGAAATTTTTTTATCAGCGGTTAATATAGCGTCGACAGCACTTCCGCTCCCAGAGGCTAACACCTCTTTCGTTATGAACCCACTCGTCATGATTCACTTTTTTTCTCTCCTTATTTTTAGAGCCGTATTTTTTTCTGGCGGTAGGCAGCTCTGCACGGATTAGCCTCCGCTGTTATATGAAACCTGCAACCAAAAATTCTGTGACTCACTGTATATCGAAATAAAGGCTACTGTGGATGTTAGCACTTGCGTAAGAATAGTCTCTCGTCGTTCATGCAGAACCTATTATATAGTCGTGAGTGCGTTAATGCGATTCACGATTATCATTAAAGTATTTCCTATCAGCAAATATGCGTAAACATCAGTTATCAAGTAGTTATTTAGAAGAATGTAATAAAAAGGAGAAAAACGTGACTAGATGAAGTCAGATCCACGCAGTTATGCGATAGTCGTATGCAATCGACATGCACAGCGATAAATCGCTAGTTTTAATTGAAAAGTTATGAGTATATAATGCATGGGCACACGCAAGCACAAAGAGTGGCTAGCTATCTAAATATACAGTCCGAGGAAAAGAGACCAACGATGAGTATCCCGGAAATAAATTAAAGCGCCGCCGCGGGAGTGACGTACATGAAAGAAATAATCGCGAATGTTTCACGTGATAAAAGCAAGCCCGTTACCACTGCGCTATCCCTGGTACCCGTAACTGCATCCACAAAGCTGCACCGGAGTACTGACGGCAGTTCTCTCGGTTCTCGAATAAGACTAGAATACGGATTTGTAAGTGCGGTACTTTGCTACAGCGCACTACGAGACTCTAGTCTGAAGTGATGGAGTCTAATACAGGTAAAAGAAGGAAAGACTCCGGGTCCATGCTTCCCACACCAGCCTCAAACAAACACCGCGGAAAAAACTCACAACGAATATCCAAAAAAATGCCTGTATTTATTTACAGACGGTACCCATTTATTTACTAAGTTCCCATTATTTCATAGAATGAAAATGTATACACAGAAAAAAAATTTTCATTGATTCAATAAATCCATCGTTTGCGGGCTGTCAAAAACAAGCGTTATCAACTTAAGTTGAATTCTAATTCCTCCAATTCCATACGAGATCGAAACAATAACTCTACAATAAGCAAAATAATATTTTATTATTTCAATATTAAATGGGATTGAACGAATAAGAACTAGAGTTAATTAAAAAATACTTCTTTTGGCAGCCCACAAACGATGAATTTATTGAATCAATGAAAATTTTTTTTCAGTGTAGTATAGTTTATTTTATAATTAGTATGTCCTAATAATAAAATGCAGTGCTGATAAAAAAATATTTTATCTATAAAGTCATTGCAAAAAAGTACATACCCAATCAAATTTCACGAGTCTAGTTGTGAATTTGAAAAACTTGAACATTTTTTTAAAGAAACATTCAGATAATTGTTGGGATATAATAACTAATAAATAGATTCTACGATAAATGTTAATCTGAACAGACAATGGAGACTTACAACTTTGTGCAAAATCGGGATCAATTTTTTTCGCGACTTGTACTACTCTGGCAAAGTGATAAAATGTGATAAAATTTCAAAACTTTGACATACCGTAAGCATAGATATAATCCAAATATAATCGACATTACTTAATTTGAAGCAACGTTTATCAGCGATCTTCAAACCGCACCGACTGAACCATCTACTATTGAAATCTAAACCTTTCGGCTCACGAGACGTAAAACTTATTCACCTCCGCAACGTCGAGGGGGAAATCCCTTTCGGTTTTACTCGTCTTTTTAAGGCGTTTGTGCGACAGGCCTAGACGTAAGAACAGGTTTTAGTTGCTACTTGCAGTGACTCCCTAGTGACGCATTGAAAATATTTAGGTGTTTTGATAAATTTACTAATCCCATAACAACACAAATAACAAAACAAACGAGGTTGTAATGATTAATCGATACTCAGTACTGCCATACGTGAAAAAGAGATATATCGATGTGGGCATATATACCCAAGCAACAAATGGTATTTAAGCAATTTAAAAAAATTTCTTATAATATATTCGGTAGATGTGTCTTTACAAGCCTTTTCTTTTTAACATAGACAATTTAAGAGACATAAAGAGCCTAATCTAACTGCCGATCAGTTTCATAATAGTACAGGCAACACATCTTTTTTTTCCGATATAATTTCTTGAAATCAGTTTATATAATCCAACATGCACACGAACAATGAATTTTTTAAAAGGTTTAGTACTAATTTATTAAGTATCAAGTTAAAAAAAAACCTCTGTCATTTCTGACTGATACAAATTCTAAGAAAAAAGTTATTAAAAAAATTTGGATTTCATTCATAGAATTTTATTAAATTAACGTCAATATCAGATGTTTTTCACCTTTAAGAAATAATTTTACTATAAAATGTGTACTCGTGTGTAAATGTTTATGAAGTACTCGATGATATCTGAATACATTTATTTCGTAGAGACCACAAAAATCGCGCGTTTACGAATTTTTAAACATATTTCAGATTCGATGGCCTGTTCCTTAAAATATCACTGAATAAAAAATTTTTTAACTGCAAACTCCTACTAACAAAATTTAAAAATATTCGAAGCGTGGTTATTTGTTTCAATTATATATCCTGATTTGTAGGAATTATTTGTGCCACTTAAATGACACAGTTAATTCAGCCTCCAGTTCAGCGACTTGAACAAATGTTTAAAAGTGGCTGACCTGATAAGAAAATCCTTATACATTTGTACATATATATATACTGGGGAAAAAAGCTGCATTAGTATAAGCACCTGATTAAATCAGAGTCCACAGTGCAACGTCAAGCGTATCATTCAAAGCAGTAGTACTTGCGGACAGTACGCCATGTGTCATAGTGACATTCACGACCGTTGAATTTTAATAGCCGTCGCGGCCCGCCGATATAGTCTTTCAACGATAAGAGCATTAAATCATCGAAATTAGCATTACTCTCGTTAAACGAGTATTCAAAAGTGCTACTTGAATTCGCTGTTTCTAAACTGTTATTAGGTATATTATCCTAACGATTATTTTAACTATCGTCGTTTCTTGTCGCCTAAACGAGCCACGTGGAGTGACTGTTGATATTTTTAATTATTATATATTAACGTTAGTTCACGATCCCTGACTCTAGAGTCAGATAGATTAATAAAACAGAAAACGCAACATAGAGCATCGAGACCTTGTTGATGATGGCATGGATAGCCTTCATTTGTCGTTTTACTCGGATCATGGAAAAGTATTAGCAATAGGAAGATAATAATCGATTACATTGTCGGCGAGATGCAGGTTTGCAAGGCCGACGAGTTTATACAGCAGCTGGTGCTTGAGTATAGTGGCTCACAGAATACGGCCGCAAGCAACCGAGAGATAGATAAACCAGCAGTGTCGGAACTCAACAATTCCAGTCAAACCTCTGCCAAGATGGCAAATACCATTTTTCAATCATAATCACAAGTGGTGACACCACTATCCTGCATATAATATACCAGTCTACTGTAGTACAAGATTGCTTTGGCGTAAAACTGTGAGGCCCACAGTACTTGCGCAACATGACGGAAGCGTAAGTCTACAATTCATAGCTCCGGGCAAACGCACTGCACACGGGTCAGAAAATGAGCGATGCCGATTTCCTCCAAATTCCTAATCATAACATTACAAGATGTGGTATGTCGTAAATTATATTATAGAACACTGTTTAAAAAAATTGACTAGAAAAGTACAGTACCAGAATGAAAATTTTTATTCACAACCTGTACCACAAATTTGTTGTCAATTTGTAGTAGATATTTAAAGTAACGATACTGAAAAAAATTCAAGAAATTTGCAAATTTACTGTTATAAAATACTAGCAATTTACATTCTGTACTTTTTTTTGCATAACGTTTGTCAATTTTGTGCACATCTTTACAAAGAAACAATATTTTTGAATTTCTGAAATTATAGTTGGGGTTGACTGAAAATTTATTATCCTCATTCAATATTTTTCTGTCCAGGACGCATGAAAATGAATGTCTTGAAAAATTCCATGATGATGAACTACTCATTTTTATACGGATATAAAAGTCCTGTATATGAATCTATAAATCAGTCATCTAATATTAAGAAATTAACTGAAATTTTACAGTTTTGGTCATGCAATAACTAAATTACTACAGAAGTTTTGTAATTTTCACGTACATCAATTTTCTCTACTAATGTTAATTTTACAGCGAATGTTATTCTTAGTGTGTCAAATTATTATTTGATACACCAGTTTTGTAAATTTCATATTACTTGTCACATAAATTTATAATCTTTTTTAACAGTGAATCTTTCTAGAATCTCTGTTAATATCAGAATTAAACTACAGAAGAGTATTTGGAGATTATGGTTTCGAAAAAAAGATGTTCAATATTAGAAAATTAATATTAACGGATATTTTCTTCAAGATAGATTCTTATTTTTTATTATTTTTTTATTTGACATTAATACGTTGATTCTTGAACAAAGTTTGGGGTAATTTGAAATAGTTCTGCAAGTTTTTGATGCATTAAAACGCAAACAACTTCTCAAATTCCATAAAGTCAATTTGTTCGATTACACAAATTTATTTTCTGTGTTATAATCTTCAAAAATCGTCTACAGATGCGAATGACAATTCAAAGCTTGCTGGTCTACACTGTAGTTTAAAGTGTACTTTTAATCCGGATATATCGACATATGCAATAGAAGCTCCCACATCTTGCGTAATACGAAGCAAAGTGGGTGAAGAGCCAATCACATTCGCAAAACATTGCCCCCTCTTGTGGGTTCGAATGCGCACATTCGAATGGCCCCCACCACTTAACTGCGTGAGTGAGATTACGATCTTTGAAAATGTTCTTTTTACCATCATCTATAAATGCAGTGTTGTTCACAGACTCTAAATTCCAAGGACTACATGATAACGTAAGCATTTTTTGTATCGGTACATTTTCTACTGTAATAAAAAAATGCGTAGCTTTTAACTCGGGATACCACGCTGGTGGGACATGCAGTGGAGCTCGATTAACCGTGATGCTCGAGACCGAAGAATTCCCGAATAATCGAAATCTCGGTTAATCCGAACTAAACAGAAAAATTGTATAAGTCAATAATGGCTAATGTTATAACTTTATTTTGATTAGTTACGATGAGATTTGGTACAATTTGTATTTAAATGTTGAATAATGTAAACTAGTTTTTTTACGTTAAGTAAGCTAGTCTCTTTTTTTAAGTACTCATTATTTAATGAGATGCAAGTAACCGAACGAACCGCTGCCTTCTTGCTGTTCGAAATAGTCGAGCACAATATCAATCGCGTCGCTAGCATCCGAATGCCTGACTTTTTGGGCAGACACTGCGTCTTCAATACCATTGAGATCGTTGTGAAAAAAAAACCTTGGAAGATGCCCGCTTTGCGGTTAATCCGATCCCGGTTAATCGGGGTTCTACCATAGCGGACCAATTTCAATGGGTCATAACACAATTTAAACCTGATTCATGGTAATTTTTCAATAAATAATTATATGATATCCTGAGATATTAGTACGACGATGGAACCCCATTGACTGAAAGTACAAATGACTTTGATACTGCTCAGAAGTGAGTATTATGACGCATCACGGGCAAACGCACCAGTGCAAAATAACATTCTCCAAGGGTCCGATGCGGAAACGGCAACACGCCAATGGCAAACCGGTTCTAACGCTGCTTATCCTTACCGTAGCTTGATAAAGCATTGACTTCTGTAGCTGTATACACACTATGAAAGCAAGCGTGGCGCGCTGCTAGCTTCTTGGATACAGAGACAGGCGGCGTATTGTCCTTGACCGAGGACCGGTAATAAACTGGATCAGGGTAAAGCCCCGTGTTGACTGACATTATATTGGTTCTCACAATTATATATGCACAATTCCACCCGATTCTTTTGAGTCCCAAAGGCTAATGAACGAAAACAATTTTCCTAGAACTAGTTACTTGGGAATGTACAATTTTACGACCCGCGTAGCTAAGTCAACACCACCACACCATTCCGCAATGTAATTTTACTCCCAATTAGTCTAATCTCGCTATGCTGCAGTTGCAATAATTGGGTAGTACTGGCGCAGTAAAAGTGACAACAAAAAAGCATGAAGCTAGACAGTTTATTGTTTTTTTTTATTAACTCACATTTGTTTGTTTTCAAGTCACGTGGGATCAAGGCATCGATTGAATAGCAGCTACCACACCGCCGTACCAATAGCATATCAGCTGCTGTTCGAAATTGACGTAACTCGATTACATGTCCAGGTGATAAGAGGTATAACGTGAAGGAGAAGCACTAGGAGCGATTGTGAAGTAAAGCTCTTCGATCATGGATGACTGCGAACCGGCTCTGGACCGTCTAACGACGTAGAACGAGTAGAACGTGAAATACGTGGTACGCGCTTGCAGACAATAGCGTTGACTCTGTTTGGCATCGATCCACGAGCATAAAGCAACGGACGGGTGCAACGAGCATGCGCCACGTCCGACAAAATTAGAGTCTAGAGTTTTGGCGCTTCTTGAGCTAAACTCGTGGGAACATTAACATACCAATAGGAGACAAAGACTGCAATTCACGTCATAATTAAGCATTTGTTTTTCCCCAGGTCAATGAGGACGTAATCTACAAATATAAATCGCAATTTGAAAGGCAAAGTGTATTCCATGTTATGAAGAGAACCGATAACACGCGACTTGGGATACGGCTTCTCATGCAGATATATGGAACTCTAATGACTGTTACAGCATCCATGCGATATGATTTTTTATTGTTACATATTGATATATCCTATATGCAGGCGAGTAAGGAAGATTGGGACGGTACCGACGCATCTTCTGTAAAGTGGTTTAAAACACTTTAAGATTGAATCGTATCAACTAGGAAAATGGTGAAACTTTTTTTGGATAAATTGGAAATGATTCGCATATGTTTATTTAAACTAAGGCTTAAAATAACCGAATTTCCGTTAAAATTGGAAACAACCATAAATTACAAATTGATTCCTTAATGAAATAGTCATTATCAACAATGCATCAGTTTCGGATTACTCTAGATTTCCGGCACATCCGCCTTCATCATTTTCGATTTACTCTATATTCCTATTTCGGAATGAGACGTTATTAAGAACTGAATGATGTTTACGATGCGAAAAAAGTGTCATAATTAATAGTTGCATCATTTTTATATATTTTTGTAAAGCAGATTAGTATTTGTCCCGGATTGGGACATAACCGGGAGGCTTGTATACTGAATTCCGACAATACCAATTCCCCGAAATTACAATCTCGTCGTGTAATTGTTCAAAATCTAGTCGTACGGAGCATTTGAACCAACATACTCTGAACATATCCTTATCTAATATCAAAATATCATAAAATTTCACGTCATAATTTGAATGAAGGATATTGTCGCTCAGTGATATGCAAAATCCGTCGAAAATTCCGAAAATGATACATGTACAAAAATTGCGATCACTATCTTACCGACTGTAGGGATATACAAAGCTTCTGTGTGAGGCAGGTAATATTCTCGAAGGCGTTCAAGAAACCGCGACCCATTCGAATTTATGTCTAATGGACTGAGAGAAGAAGTCTAAAAAGCAAATATATTATTGATTTAATAACAATACTGTGGGGGCACCAGTTGCCGCACGGTACCGGATTTTCGGAAATCGCGCGTTTTTGCGGTAAAAATTTGCAAATTTCACATACCCTCGTTCATCGGAGGCATTCTGGCATAACTGTCCACAAAGCCCGATAATGTTGCTACAGAATGCGATACTGTCGCAACTTCTAGCGAATGTCAGGTGACTTTGATAAAAGTAAAAACACGTCGTTTTAGAAATGAGAGATGTTTATTGCGGATCGATTATAACCACGTCCGTCTCCTTCAAACCGATCGACCGAACTCCTCTTTGTTTATTATTAACAAAGGAATAACGCTGTTTAGCAACAGCGTAACTATACAGAAATAGCAAATATATATATAGCAAATAAGTTCCATCGAAATATGCTTCAATACTATTAATTCGTTTCCTAGATACAGAGAATTAAAATAAAAACATTAAACTTGATAGATCGATGTCTGATCCGGTCAACGAGTGGTCGGTAGTGTCCGGACGGTAGAATTTTTTTATACTTCATAAGGATTAAACAGTAAAATGTAAATAAAAAAATGAATTCGACCTATTTGTTTATATTAAAGATAAATTAAGAATACGTAGAGATGACAAAAATTTAAGAATACTAATTCTTCCTCACTAAATCCCGTTTCCGAATTCTGCATTCCCGAAATACTGGGTGCTGGAGTTATCGGACGCGTATTTCCACACCTCCTAACCTCAATGACTTTGTCCTGTCAAACTGCCTGAATCCTTCTCTAAAAAGTATGTTGCGAGATTTTATCGAAGTGCGAGTTGGTCGTTTATCATCGTGTTATTGTCATCGTGTTATTCGCGTTGTGATTGGTCGGAATTGGCGCGAGATCAAATCGCCACCGGGACCGCGTTCGTGTTTAACACATTTGACAGTTGCAATTCTGACATTTTTGTCAAGTATATCGGGCGGGCGAGGTTTGAATTCCCAAGTTGGTTGACTTTACAATATTTCTCGGTTTCCAGATTATGTGTTAATTGCGAATATTAAACTAGGTTTAAGATGTTGAACGACAAAGTGCGACGTAGTCTCTACGGCAGCAGAAAAACCAGGCATACGTGGATCCACTGCATGCAGATCAACAGAACGATCGTGAAGAAGACTATAAGTGAAGAGATCGGGAAGAACTGAAATTTTGCAGTAAATCAGTACGATCTCTTTGTTCACTGTTACTTTTAGCAAAACCCATGTCAGGTTTTCAGAATTGGAACCCCTGTATATATATTTTTTTAGCAAAGAGGTCATACTACTTTACTAAAAATGTAAAGCCCCATATAATGATGGGATTTTACATTTTTTTTAAGTCTCTAAATGCTCTAGACCTCGCAAATTTTAAGTTATCAAGCTAAATATTAATTTACAATTGAAAGAATATTAGAAGACGATTGGTAATCAATTTGAGCCAAATCTATAAAAAGTTTCCGATTCGATAAGATTTGGAATTATTGGTAAAATTGGTTAGATCTCTTATCTTTTGTGAGTTCCGATTATATATATTAAATTATATTAAATAAGATCTCTGCGCCGACAAGCGCACTCTACTCGCGCGCACAGCGCGCGGAAGTTTTTCTGGTAGTGATAAAAAAATATTAAGTTCCTTTTTTTCATTATTAAGGGGACCCAGTCACCTAAAAAAAGACATAAGAAAAAAAATTCTGTTAATGATACCCTTCTTTAAAAAAAAATGTTACATTTAAACCTCGTTAAGTACATAACAAGCATTATATTTCTGCAATTTTGTAAAGACATACAGAGCACAAAAATGGTGTGAGGTCAAAAGTAAAATTTTTCATTTGTAGCTTTCAGACCAAATCGGTGAACCAACTTTAGTATTCAATGTCTTATTTTATCTGTCGAAGAGTGCATTCTGGATTGAATATAGCGATTCTGGATGCAGTGAAAATTAGATTAACTGTAACCAATTAATTAGTGAGTTTTTAATAGCGAAAGATTCATTTATACAATTAAAATCATATCTTTGTCATAAAGAACTGAAATAAAATTTCCTATATTATGTTTTTCTACAATAAATTCTCTCGTTTTTCCCGCCAATCCCTCCTCGTCCACATCGTTCAAAAACTACATGTCTGATTTTCGAAAATTGAGATGGGTCGATTTTGAGCGTCCGAAAACTACCTACCCGTGGTACCCCCACGGTAACTATCGCATGTTATCACGATAATACACTCAGAAAAATGTATGGTCAATTCTACTATACACATATTTCCTTGAGAGGACAACAATTTTTTTATGGTTGCTGTAACAATAAATAATGTATTCAGCAACTAAATTACGGCACGATTCATTATGTGTATAGTAGAACATATTATATTTAATAAGTTATAACATTTGTTTTTCTCAGTGTAACTAAAAATTTGGAATGGATCAAGAGACGCGGTAGCGTCTCGACGCCAAGTATTAAAAGAAAATTTGTATGCCTTACGAGACTCCTCACGACCGAGACGCTAGCGCTACTCGTATTATTTGAACATTCGCCCTTTTTCGTCTGCTACGGAATTCTAACTGGAATTATTACAGACGAAACGTGGCGGACGCCAAATGTGTCAGGTTCAATATGTTTTTTTTTTCTATTTCGAATGAGCCCCCGTTCAATCAAATCGGTGCCCGCAATGCTAATATCTGGCTACTTACAATTTGGATTATGTCAAAACTTTTTCATTTCTGTCCGCACTCACACATCGAATTTGTCCGACGATATACGTGGATGGCGCGCACCAGCACAATCACCCCAGATAGAAAAACGTGCCGCACGGCGTGTCGACAAAAATGCGCCATGTACTGCAGCATTAAGCTGCATTATTAACGACACGACGTGCTTAACGGCACGAATGCCGCCACCTTGCCTGCAAAATTCCGACACGCTGTGCACCGCCGAATGACGCCAACGCGTGTCGGAATTTTGCAGGCATACTACCGGCATCAGGACGCCGTGCCGTTAATAATGCAGCTTAATGCTGCAGTACATGGCGCATTTTTGTCGACACGCGTGTTGTTTTATGCCGCTATCGTGTCGTCAATCTGCCGTAACATTTCTATCTGGGACATGTCGTCTGTAACTCTAATTATGTCAGGCAATACATCGCGGACGCTAAATGTATCAGCGCCATAATTTTTTTTCCCCCCTTTTTAATGAGACCGGTTGCGATAAAATCGGTTCCCGAAGTGCTAATATCTGGCCAATATTTCACATTTGTCTGAACTCACACATCGAAACAGAGATTTGTCCGATCGCATATACGTGTGCATACGTGTGAAGAAAGATGCACACATAAGACAACTGGTGGCGCCAGGCGCCCGTAGCGGCAGTCCGAAGAAGTTGCGGCGATCGTCTGCCGACCGGCTCGCTCTCGTCGTCTGAACGTCTGATGTGACAGAAAGTGAGATAGAAAATAAAGTCATTGCGTGATTCTCTCTACCGTAATGACTCTAGTGTAATGATTTGATAATAATCACGCGTCTTAACGTGTATATGTGTGACTTTTCAAAACAACGAAACGAAAAATATGGATATTACCTGCGGTAAGTAAAAAATCGACTTTGGTGGTTATAAATTTTAAAAATATACACGTAGAGAAAAGTCTGTGTAGCTACGTGGGTTTCTGTTGTTAATTACTATAACTTGCGTATCAAACCGACACTGGTGGTTGTGCGGTCGGTGCACGGCTCTGGCGGTCCCCCGAGTTAGGTAGCATTGTTTGCGGTCATAACTTGGATGGGTGACCGTTTAGCCATGCACCGGCTGGCACATCAATCAGTGAGCGGGAGGTCAGGTTTTCTGAGATCTCGGTGTTTACACTTAAGTAAGTTACTTTCGTGAATACACCGGGAAATCAGAAGAATCTACGACCGTCTGTACCGGTACGGGTTTTCCGCAGTTTCCCCGTGCCTATGGCGAATGCGGTACAGTGTAGCTAAAAGTCGGCTGCGGACGCATTGGAAAGTTAGGTTAGCTTAGTGAAGTGCGGGTAGGGAGTGATAGGAGTAAGGGTGGGAAGGGCGGTAAAAGGCGATTGAAGCCATACCATGGAAAGAATGAAAAATTAAAAAATAAATAAATATAACTTGCGTACCGCGGTGACACAAGGGCTTTATCAAAGTTGTTCCTATACACGTAGAAGCTTTTACAATGTATATTATATTCTTTCTGATTTAGCTTGAGTACCATGCTCATTATTCCTATATCAAGAGTCGCGGTAGCGACTCGACGCCAAGTTAAAAAAGAAATTAATGTTGCCTTCACACTACGATTTGTCTGTCTGACTGGTTAATGTTTCCAACCGAAATTTTACTTATACGTATACGTATGACAGTATTCCCCTTTTATATAGGAACAATTAGTAAATTTTTCGTACTATTTTCAATATGATACTGGAATTAATTATTGAAGGATTTTCTATGCGTTCCCTTAAATGTATTTAAGAGAAGGAAGGCGAAATGTATTTAATATGCTTTGCTAGTTAGTGTATAAAAAATGTGGACATTTTTAAAGACGCCATCATATTTTGTAATTTAATTTTGTTTCTCTGACTGTTGTGTTGAAACTGCAACACTCTAGCCAAAGTAGGTCGATAAGTCAGAGTTGTAACTTATCATATGACAACTCGACCAAAAATACAAATATTGGGCAGCTTCACTGCCATGTCTTCGATGTCCCACGAAAGACACTTTTGGATTAAAAGACTGCTTTTTATAGGCACCGCCGTAGATCTTATCGTTTACGAGAAAAGCCGTGGTTATTAGCCATCTAGCGGCTGAAAACTCATTAAATGTTCTCTGGGTTTGTTTACCATATAAATATGACATGTCAATTTTCCTTATGGTGTATAGTAATTACAACATTTCTTATACACTCTACATTCATAGTTCTACTTATTTGTGCTGTCGCTAGATGGCGAATTCGTGTACCGATTCTCGTAAATGGAAGTGACTACAGAAGCGCATATAAGCGGGGAGGATTCATGCCGCTTCGTCGTGTGGCATTATACCGCGGGGCAATATATCGATTTTTTGTCGCTCTATTCGGGTCGTTATAAAATAGAAAATTTTTACATATGTAGTGGATGAATAAATTCGCGACGTCATCATTAATCATGTTCTTATTTGCGAATCTAAAAAATCCCTACATGTTGATAATCCCAAAGTAGAATAGGAAATTAATACTAATCGACCGTAATAAGCCCCATGTAAATGAAGATTACTCTAATGTTCTCAGTTTTCAAAAAGATACAGATACAACGGATTACTATACTGCGAGTGATGCCCACAAATATGAATGGACACAAATTATTGGACACATCAAGATTGGACACAAATTATTGGACACATCAAGATTGGACACAGGAATTATTGGACACATCGAGATTGAACACACAAGTTATTGGACACATCGTGATTGGACACACGAAGATTGGACACACAAATTATTGGACACACGAAGATTGGACACAAAGAGAGGGTTCCATCTGGCCACATACCAATTGTGCACGTTTCGATAGTGCACTACTAAGTTCTGCACAACGACATTATGCACTTTTTTTTTGTGCACGACTACATTGTGCATAATTCTTTTTGTGCACAATCTTTTATGTGCACATTTATGTTGTGCGCAATTTTTTGTGTACAATTATATTTTTTTAAGAAATTTTAAAAGAACAAAAGTCATAGCTTTTTTAATTTTCCGAAATGGAACGTGAATGCTTTTTCGTGTGGGTGCAAAGTTAGATTTTATCCGAAATTGGGATGTATAAAGTCGGTCTTTTTATTTTAGCACCTGGTCGGTGTGGATGCAAAGTCAGATTTTATCCGAAAATGCGATATATAAAGTCGGTCTTCATGTTTTAACATCTGGTCGGCACGGGTGCAAAGTCGGATTTCAGTTATAGAAGATCGCGCTGAAAAGTCCGCGCCAAAACGTCTCGAGACCAAATGGCTCAGTGCCGAAACGGCCTGGAGCCGAAAAATTTGGCTTCGAAACGACAGCGTGTAATCGTACAGGGTTGGAATAACTTGTATCCAATCTTTGTGTGTGTCCAATAATTCGTGTTCAATCTTCGTATGTCCAATAATTTGGGTCCAATCTTCATGTGTCCAATGTTCGTGTGTCCAATAATTTGTGTCCAATCTTCGTGTGTCCAATAATTTGTGTCCTATCTTCGTATGTCCAATTATCGTGTGTCCAATGATTTGTGTCCTATCTTCGTGTATCCAATAATTTGTGTCAATCTTCGTGCGTTCCAATAATTTGTGTCCAATGGTCGTGTGTCCAATAATTTGTGTCCAATATGATGTGTCCAATCCTATTTGTGGGCAAGGGGTCCCTCTGCTATACTGCGAAGGAATGTCATTGTTGTAATCAAGCAAATTTGGGACGATTACTATACGTATCGTAAGCTGTAAATTGTTTCTATGAGCTTTTACAATAGAACCCTTGTGTCACCGCCGTACAATATTTTCTGCGAGTGGCAGCTATATTCGCGGATCCATTTCTCTCCGTGTATATAGACAGAATTATTGAATGTCCCTAATTTTTTGCTTCCTGATAGAGGAAGCTTTGTTTTTATGAAAACATTTTTTTTTCGAGATTTTTATGTCAAATTACTCAGAATGGTCTAAAACGTCGAGAAAAGTGGTTTAGAAAAATTGTTCGGATATATGTATGTATGTGTGTGTGTGTGTGTGTGTGTGATGAAAGGTCAAAAATTCATGTAACTGTAACTTTAAAACTATTCGACCGAGTCAGCTCAAATTTAAACAACATGTACAGTACTGTCTAATCTTTAATTGGTATACATTTCGGAAAAATCGATTGACACATTTCATTTTTATAAGAATTTTTTCATTTTGAAAAAAGTACGTAAATGCTCTAACACGAACGAGTTTTTAGTTATCGGGCTGAAACTTCGTATTAAAATGGAACAAAGTAATGCGACCTTTGGTATTGAATTTGGGCGAAATCTGAAAAGCGGTTCGGTTTTTATGATATTTTGAATTTCTCGAAAAAATTTTGTTTCGCTCTAATACAGGTAAAATTTCAACAAATCATCTGAAATTTTTTGCACTGGAATAATAACATTCAGCCCTGCTACGTACCAAATTTGGTGATGATCGGTAAAGCGGTTCGGATTTTACGTTAATTTGAATTTAAAAAAAATTGACTGGTTTCGCTCTGCATTTCGTAAAACATCAGAAAATAAGAATATAATAAAACAAGGATGCAAGGTAGAACCTTGCACACTGCTTCCTCATTATTTTTCGCTTTTTACAAAGCTTCCTCTATGAGGAAGCCAAAATTGATTAACATACTTCCTCATAGAGGTAGTTTTGTAAAAAGCGAAAAATAATGAGGAAGCAATGTGCAAGGTTCTACTTTGCATCCTTTTTTAATCTAAAAATAACTTTCAGACAATGTTTTCGTCTGGCAAGACTATCTGGATGCCAGCGAAACACTGGAAGTTGCGCAGATTATGTTTCCACACGGCAAACTGAACCTCCAGAGCGGCACAGAGATAGGAATCATCACTGGAGGTGCCAACCTCTAGTAATGATTCCTATCATCATCTATCTTTATTCACTGTTTAATGTTTTTCATGGAGTTATGATTTTCAAAAAAAGACATGAAATCCCACAAAAATGTTTCTTCAAAACAAAAATGTAACGCCAAGTATTAAAAGTGTAGCCATCCCATAAAAAAAATCTCATGCAAACAAAAAATAACTTACAAAAAATTAATCCGAATCAATATATTAGCCAAGTAAAACCTCTCGGTAGATGTTTAACAGATGTAGATCTGTTAAACTAGATTTCTCTAAAAAAATACATTTCTCTAAAAAAAAAACTTGGCGTGTTGGCGTTTTGCTTCCGTACATAGTCCATTGAAATAAGGACGGGACCACTACTGACTTCCACTTATTAGTAAGATTCGGAGAAAGTTTAGCATTGGTAACTTTAAATTAATTACAATCAGCCAGTAATATTTATTCGTTGAAGAGTGATCGAAAAAACTTTGTATGATTTTCAATTAATTTAAAAGCATGTGATATTTAGCATGTCCGGTTTAAGAAAACTACGAAAAATACTTTGCGTACGTGAGTATGAAAAGTAATGAATAGTTAATAATAGTTAAAGTTACGATGCGAAGGTGAGTGTTGCACTCACACGAACTGAGAAAAAGGTTACACGGAGATAAATCTAAAGTTACGATTTCCTCCCACCCAGCAATTAGCCTTTTTCGTGAATTTTGCTGGTATTTTTTACGGAAACAAACAGGTCAATCCGTTTCTTATGTTATTTGTTTTGCTTTAATGTTGGAAAAAACATTTTATAAGAAATAATAAGTTAGCCTAAATCATGATGACGTCACAATGACGTTTGTACCCTCTTACAACAGCGGAACACCTAGCGGTAAACTATACGAAGTAACTAGACGAAAATGTCTCATAACACCATCATTATTTAAAAGTTAAATTACTGCGTAGGAAATTGTAGTATAGCAGCGACCAAGCCGATTGTTCGCGTTTACTGAAATCCGCCATAGCTCGGCAAGTTTATCGCGATAAATAAATAATACTCTAAACCACATAGTACATTACTATACGAAGGCAAAAAAAGGTTTTCCGTTGGGTATTGTACGAAATTTGACTTTACAAGGAGTGAAAATGGACGTATATTACGCATGCGTGCGTAATATGTCCATTGCCACACCGAGTGAAGCAAATGTAGTTTCTGTCCCGAACTTATTTCAATGGACGCAAACGCTGGCACGCCAAGTTTTTTTTTAGAGAAATCTATTAAGAAATCTAATTTTTTAGAGAAATCTAGTTTAACAGATCTACATCTGATAAACATCTACCGAGAGGTTTTACTTGGCTAATATATTGATTCGGATTAAATTTTTGTAAGTTGTTTATGTTTGCGAGAGATTTTTTTATGGAATGGCTACACTTTTAATACTTGGCGTTACATTTTTGTTTTGAAGAAACATTTTTGTGGAATAAATTTGTTTCGGTTGATTACATGTTTGGTTGTTCGTTTTTATTTTTTTTATCTTAAGTTTTCAGGTTTACATATGTATATATTCATGCTACAAAAGTTGATTTACAAACCGACAAAGCAAATCAGCAGTTTTTTGGGGCGCCATGAATTGCTTAGCCTAGGGCACCGTGAGATTTAAATCCGCCACTGACAAGGCACGTCACTTAAATGACCCCTTCGATTTCAATGAAAGTCAACTATGTTGTAGCCCTTGAAAGACACATATTTTTTTGATCGGCGGAAAAACGGTTTTAGGGGGTGAAATCAACCCTCAAAGTTCGGCATGTAGAGAGGTGATAATACAGTTTCACCTAGAAGGGTTCGACCGATTTCAATGAAACAAAAACTAAAATGTTTCTCATCACGAGTAATGAAAAGTCCACCTTAACATTAAAAAAAAAATTCTCTCTTGTGGGATTAAACCACCCCCGATTTTTCTTTTTTCGCCTTATTTAAATACTTACCTATGGAATTTGATGAAACTGGTATCATTTGAAAGGGCTAGTAAAATTACAGTTTACATGTCTTTGCTTTTTTGCGGGAAAACTGGTTTAAGAGGGTAAACTACCCCCTTCATATCGATGTATGAATTTCCATATAGAACCTCATCTCGCTTAATTTTCAAGTGAATATTAATTTGAAATATTCTCATTAGTAAAAGTGAATAAACAGTAAGCGAAAATTGACGTATTACCGGTAATTAAGGAGGTAAACTGTCTACACAACTCGCTCTTTTTAGATCTATTAATAATTTGACAAGTAACGTCAATGAAACTTGCATGACATGAAGGACGGCAGTGAAAGATAAGATGACTTACCCTTTGAGATTAACGAAGAGCATTCTTAAGGGGGTAATCTGCCTATTACGCAAGAATACTTTATTTCTTGCATAGATTCACTATTCTCGCAATTCATCCGCATTTATAAATCCACAATGTACATTTTCAGTAAAAATTCACAATTGATGCTTTAAATATTCATTACTGATCTTAATAGGGTAAAGGACCTGCTCGCGTTTATCTTTTTTTTAATGCATTTTAAATTTGAATATTAGATCTTTTTATAATATAGAGAGATATGCATTATTGCTCGTTTTGGTACTCCACTTTTATAAATAATGATATCGGGACCTCTGAATCATAAAAAGTCAATAAGATTGTTGTGCTCGAGCGGAAATTCATATGTTAATCATATAGCTTTCTAAATACACAAGAAGTGAGTACGACACAATGACAGTATTCTTCGCTCTAGCATTTTTATTTGATACTCTGCTACCGCTTATTATTAATGCGAACATTACAAATCAGCGACCATATGAAAGAGTTCAAATAATTCGTAAACGTCAGTTGTTCGTATGAGCGAGGTACATATCATCGTCTATATTTTTTTAAAAGAATATATACATTATGAAAGTGAATCTAATCAATGTTAATAAACTTTTATTCGCAACATCCCAAGCCATGAATATTGCACAAACATCAATTAACAGTGAAGAAATAGAATTAAAAGAAAATTTTGACAAAAATCTTAGTTGATTGCATGCAAGATTATAATGGAGTGGAAATTATGGACGAAGAATCGTTTGATTTTCAAGAGCCATTCAAACCGTTCACAGTTAACGCTGTTGAAAACAACTTGGAAAAACGATATTGCCGTTTTGGATTCTGATACGTATTCCAAAGACGAGGAAGATTTGAGTTACGATTACAAACAAAAAGCGGTCGAATACTGGAGATCCGGAAAGAAGAAAAATTAGTGTCGACCCAGTAAACCAGAAATTCAAAAAGGTAAAATCTCTTCGACAATTGCGACGCTGGGCACATCAATTGAACCAAGGTGGGACCTGCCAATAAAAATTTGCCCGAATTTCTGAATTTACATTGAAAAATATGCAAAGTGCTCTGGATGCTGTTTTTATTGTTCATGATGTTGACCTACAAAAGTGGGCTTTACAAGCTCAAAAAGAAATAGGTCACGAAGACATTCGTTTTAGAGCATCTCGTAATTGGCTCTGGAAGTTTAAAAAATCGCATCGTATTGTATCTAGACAAATTAATAAATTTATAACAAGAAAAACTATAGAAGACGAAAAGGTTTTGAAGACAAATGCGGATAACTTTGTGTATCAGGTGATACCGTATATTGAAAAATATGAAGCAGATAACTTATATAATTCAGATCAAAGCGGTTTCCATTTGGAAATCCACTCTGGTAGAACTTTGGCAGTTGAAGGAACGAAAAAAGTTGAATGTGTTGTACAAACTGTCTCTTCAACAACTCATAGCTGCACAATTCAGTCTACCGTAAATGCTAATGGCAAATTACCTTCTCCCCTTTTCATCGTTTTAAAGGAAGAAAAGGGTGAATTCGGACCGATAGTGAATAAAAATTTATTTAGACCGGAAAATGTATTTTTAACAGCATCAAAATCTGGAAAAATTACTTCAGGTATGCATAAAAAATTTAACAATGAACAAAATTAAGTGCACCTTATCTTTATTGATAATTCAAAAATAATTTTTTGTTCATAGAGCATTTTAAAACTTGGTTAGAACAAGTATTCTTTCCGATTGTTGGTCATGACAGCGTTTTATTGATAGACTCTTGGAGTGGACACTACCCAGACGTAGTTCGCGAAGCAACACCAACTGGTAAAAATATTACCCCGATGATTATACCAAAAGGTACAAAGGGAAAAATTCAACCACTCGATGGTTTTGGATTCCGAATATGGAAAAACTTTGTACGACACTTTTTAGATCGTGTATTGTTATTGAATGCTGAAATTAATTTACACGTAAGGAATAATGTAATTAAATTACAATCTCTTACACATAATCAACTATCTTCTCCGAGGTATACAAATCTTATCAAATTTGCAAGGTTTAAAAGCGATTACTTAACCGAAAAAACAGAAGAGTTTGAAAACCCTGTGAATTTTGGTTTTCGTTAAACTTCTCAAGCACATTGTGAAATACCCGAGTGTAATAATGTTGCTATTATAAGATGCGCATGGTGCAAAAAATCTTTATGTCTGAAACATTTTTTCGATGATTTTCATTTCTGTACGAATTATGAAGCATGACTGCTGTAAATTATAATAGTAATGTGTAGGTAATAAGGAAATTTGTGTAAAAATGTTTAACAATCAGAGAACAAAATAAAACTTGCATTAATTACATGTATTTCGAATAATAATTGTCAAAGAATTTGTAAAATCAATTGGTATACACTCACTAATGACGGGCAACATATTTCAATATTCTTCTGTTTACCGAAAATTTGTTATATTGGTGTGTCAATGATAAGCCCCTTAGATATATTTTTTATAATATCCAAGGGCCGAGAAAAAAAGACCTTGCCTTAAATTTGGAAGATTCACTAGTGTTACAAATTTCATTCAAATTAATATTCAAATTTAAAATGCATTTAAAAAAAGATAAACACGAGCAGGTCATTTACCCCTGTTGCGTCCTGGCTATTTTTCTCGTCCTATTTCTGATTATTATTATCTACTTTAATTATTTTAATTAATTATTACTTTCAACTCTAAGTTGCTAGACATTCCGTATTTCTCATTATTTCCGTACATTCATGTTAGCTCAATTATTCCTGCTTTCCTGCTATTCTGCTGGCCGCGCATGCAACGCGCTGTCAGCATTTTTGGGCCGCATCGCGATCACTAAAAATTCCCCCACTATGTACGCCAATCTTGCTTTCTTCGCTACCTTTATAACTCCATATCTTCAGTCTTTGATCATGTATTGAATTGTAATTATCAGGCTCGCGGTCCTGAGTGACAAATACTACACGCTAAAGCAGTCTACGAAAATGTATCTCTTGCTAAAAATGAATTATAATGTTATAATAATATCAAACGAATGTTATACTGAATTAATTGAATAAACGATATTGTTTCTTGGGCGCGATAATTCGAAATATTAGTTTCAACTATTAATCGGACAACGAAACTCCAAACTCTCGTTCATCCAGGACGTAACAACCCCCTTAAGATTTTTACTAAAAATATACATTTTGGATTTATAAATTGAATTGCGAGAATAGCGAATCTATGCAAGAAATAAAGTATTTTGCGTAATAGGTAGATTACCCCCTTAAGAATGCTCCTCGTTAATCTGAAAGGGTAAGTCATCTTATCTTTCGATGCCATTCTTCATGTCATGCAAGTTTCATTGAAGTTACTTGTCAAATTGTTAATAGATCCGAAAAGAGATCGAATTGAGTAGACAGTTTACCCCCTTAATTACCGGTAATACGTCAATTTTCACTTACTGATTATTCACTTTTACTAACGAGAATATTTCAAATTAATATTCACTTGAAAATTGCGCGAGATGAGGTTCTATATGGAAATTCATACATCGATATGAAGGGGGTAGTTTACCCTCTTAAACATGTTTGCCCGCAAAAAAGCAAAAACATGTAAACTGTAATTTTACTAACCCTTTCAAATGATACCAGTTTCATGAAATTCCATAGGTAAGTATTTTAAATAGGGTGAAAAAATAGGGTGGGGTGATTTAACCCCACAAGAGAGATTTTTTTTAAATGTTAAGGTGGACTTTTCATTACTCGAGATGAGAAACATTTTAGTTTTTGTTTCATTGAAATCGGTCGAACCCTTCTAGGTGAAACTGTATTATCACCTCTTTACATGCTGAACTTTGAGGGTTGATTTCTACAATATAGTTGAATTTCATTGAAATCGGAGGGGGACACTTAAGTGACGTTCCTTGTGAGTATACATTTATATACTTTTATTCTATAAAAAGAAATCAAATATATTTGACAATTAGTGCTGTATGGTCTAGCACAAAATGGTTCAAATATTTGTTTCAAGGAAAATGTGAATTCAAAATGTGGTGCCTCATTTGTTAGACTTGCCGATCAACGGAACGGAATGACCAAACATTTGAATCAAATACCTTCGAATAACGGGTATAGTTTACAAAAGTCAAACCGATTAAGAATCAATAAAATTAGTCTTGTGTCAGGAGGTAAATTTGTTCATACTCCCGTAGCTTTTTGTGGACTACCATTGCCTCAGCCATTTCCTTTGACAAAGCGATATTTGATCTTCTTTGCTGTGAAGCCAACTTTTTCTCAGTAAATATGAGCGCACATTCAATAGAGCTTCCAAGTTGTTATGTCATAATCGCCAGTACTCCAGGTATTCATGCAATCTACCGAAACGTTATTGTGCATTGGAAATATCGTTGGGGACATATAATTATAACATACGATAATTCCCAGATGTAAAAAAATGATAAGTTTAGTATTTATTTCATTGACTTGTAGCAGAACTAGATCTAATGGCAAATCAATGCTCGAGAACGCGGTATCCGTATTTCGAGGAATCCGTGACCTAGGGCTAAATATTTTTGTAATGCATTACTGGATAATGGTATTGAATTTCCTCGACAAGGCAACCTCATCATGTGTTCCCATTCAACATTAATGTCCCTGAGGTTTGGCTTAGCTCGATACTCGGAAAAGCCCGCGAACGTAGCTTTATCTCCTCCAAACAACTAATCATACTGAGTGCATACCGGTTTCCACAAACATAGGCTTATTTCATTTTATTAAGTGGCAATGGTGAGAAAAACCTTTTTTTTTTAAATTCATTTTAGCAAGAGTTTAATTCCTTAGATTTTTTATAAAATAAAAAGAATCAAATTTTTTGGAAACATGGAAACAATATTAAAGTAAAAATTGAAAGCTATCTTGTCACACTCACGATCAGTTTCGCGTTACCAAATGTTTTCATGTTCCACAAAAACTCAATAGTCGCAGTTTCTTTGATTTTCTCGTGACTAAAATTGATCGATATCCTCTTAATGTCCGGATACATCTTTTGCACTCTCTGTCTATGTGAGTCTGCGGTCCGTACGTCCAAACTGCACCGATTCATTGCGCATTTTACCATCGGCAGATACCGCTTGAACACGATAAATGGATCACCTGATTTTCTATTAACGATGAATAGCTTCAGTTCTTGAATGAGAAAAGCGATTTAAGCTATAGATGCGCTGAGACACCGTACAGGTTTACCACAGCGATACGCATCCTCGCAGAAACTTTTGGCAGCCCAGCCGGTCAGGTATTTCTGCTGACCCTGGATCCCTCCATTACAATGAATGTAGGTCGAACATAGGCACAAAATATATGGGGTATTGTACACCGATCGGAACATCTTTTACCATGACAATCGTCGATATAGTTGATTCTTTTTTTAGTCACTTACCTCAATGGACGGAGCATGCTTCATTTTTTTCAAATTTTTCATCGCATATCTCGCACACTTCTGAATTTCTAAAAATAGCTCTAAAAATTGCGTTTGAAAACTTTTGAATGCACGTATCTTGGATATAGCGTGAATGCACCAGGAATTGACCAGTGAAGTCACAGAATGAAGTCACCAGTCAATGAACATCAGCTTTTTTAAGAGTTCACGAGAAATCCTAACGACTTGGATGAACATTAGATTTTTAATTTGCCTATTTTTAGCTATCTACCGTGATTATTTTGTCGCGGAAGTCTATTTTCGAGTAAAAGTGTAGGTTAGACGGCCCGGTCATTTACTGGTCTTTTTGGATTTTTGGTTTTTCATATTTATTTTTATGTACTTTCCGATGAAAATACGATATTTTTTCAGTTACATCACATAATTCAACATTCTGGTCATCCGTTAAAATTTTCGCAGAAAGTCTGGAAATATTATATTTTATAGAAGCCCATGATAAACGAATGATTCTGCTTAACTGCTTAACCGACGATTTAGTATCTTCTCGAGGATTTTGCATAAATTGCACGTGAGAGCTATTGATCGATAGTTAGTAGCAATGTCTTTCCCCGGTTTTGCTATCGGAATTGTGGTTGCCAGTTTCCATATATTAGGGAATATGTCGTTTAAAAACATATAGTTATATATTTCCAGGAGAAACTCAAGTCCTTGAGTGAGTAAATGTTTAATCAGTATACTTGGTATATCGTCGGGTCCCGGACTGATTTTCTTACAGAGTCGTAGAACTATTTTCAGCTCTTCTATACACATCGAGGAGTTATTGGGATCTCCTTTATCCTTACGTATCACCGTGCAAAAATTTAGTCAGGGCTGTACACTGGGCCTGTGTAGTTTTCCCTAACTACCCTAGTTGAAAATCTGTCACGGGTGCCTGAGGACTAGTCAGGCCGCGATCGGGAAATCTTAAGGCTTGCCTTTCTGTGGAATCCCTCACAGGAGCCTGATTTAGTGCGGAGAGAAGTGCCTGACAATACCCAAGCGCCATCTGGTGTGCATACTTTGGTCCGGAAGCCGTACGCGGCCCTGATTAGATATACATTATCATGCCCTATTAATCCCAGCGCCATGACATGCTTTAACTCAGCTTGCAGTGTTTATCGCAAAATAATATACAGTGAATATGGATTCCGAAGTAAATCAGCGAAAATTAGGATGTATACGTGCACGTAAATGGCGAACTGTGAATAAAACTGTGGATACAAAAAATTCTAATTTGAACTTGATAACAGGTACGTGCGTTTATATACATTTTGGTTGTAAGATCGAAAGGAAATGAGGTGTGTGAAATATTTTTATTTACAGAATCATTAACGTCTACTAATTTAAATATATGCAAGAAGAGAAAAACCTGATGGAGAGAGACGGAGAGGAAAGAAAGGCAATGAAGCTGACAGCGAACAGGACATTGAAGGACATGAAAGCAGTATTTATCAGCGTATCAAGGAAAGTAAAAACAGGCGTCAAGAGCACGTAACGAATGGGGTACTCAGAGTAACAACATAAAGAAAGACAGCTGGAGACAGGACAGCGAACAGCATCAAAATGAATATAGTGAAGGAAATGAAGACAGCTGTAGACAGGATAGCGAAAGACATGAAAATGAGTATAGTGACGGAAATGAAGACAGCGGTAGACATGCCAATGAAAGATATGAAAATGAGCATAGCAAAGGACATAGAGACAACTGTAGAGAGGACCCTGTCGAATATCAAGCTTCTGATGGCGACGACAGCACAGGTGGTAGAACAAATAAAATAAGTACCTACTGTTTTCATGTTTCCAGAGGTACGAAAAGAATATATATTTGTTTAACATTAAATGACTTATGAATGTTTGTTTAACCCTGACAAACTGTCACCGTAGTGTTAACCGAAAATAACTGAAATTAACCGACTTTTTAACCGAGGAAAGATAAGTCTCGGTAAGCCCACTGTTTCACCAGCTTTAACCGACATTTTAACCGATTAAAAACGTTTCGTTCGGTTAATTGTGAGTTAAAATCGGTTAAATTCACCAAACAAAATTGATGTTTTTTAAATTCGGTAAGAATGTCGGTTACAATCGGTTAATTCACCAGTAAAAATCGCTTAAAAAATAACAATTTCGGTTAAAAGTTCAGTTAAACTGGGTGAAACAGGAGCTAATCGAGACTGCTTAAAGCACCGATTAAAAAGTCGGTGACACTGTTTGCCAGGGAAGTTGAAAAGCTTAAAGTAATAAAGAAAACAAAAATATAGAACGCGTTTTAATTCATTTATGAATTTCCTGTCTGGACAGTTCCCGGTAGGAGCCTTACTCAAGCCTGAGTAATTTCCCCGATCGTGGCCTTAAAAGTTTTCCTGATCATGGCCTGAACACGACCGAGGTCAGGGCCGTGTCAACCACAACGTTACGTCTTGGCAGCGGGCCCGGCCCAGTTGCCTTGACACAGCCTGACAAGGAACTAGGGCCTACCTTATAACGCCTTATAATTACGGGAGACATCAGGGAAATATAATCTCTGCCTTTATAGGCTTTTCACACTTATTTGTGTAAAGCACTTATAGGGTTCCTTGGCAGGGCCCATAAAGGCTGCCATAGTACGCCCCTGAATAAAAAACGAAAAATATTATATTACGCCACTAGGGAGGGAAAGTAAACTATGTCCAACCGCACGTAAGATTGTAAACACGCGGTTGGGGTTAGTCTACTTTCACTCCCAAGTGGAGTATACTATTTTTCACCATATCCGCGCAGGTATGGTGAAAATTAACTAAAAAATAATTATCTACGTTCATTGAATTCGGTATATGTTGCACTTTCAGTTGGATATTCGAAGCTATTGCATTGATAAGTACATATTAATGACTGAAAAATCACATCTAAATTTATTTGCTGTTGATAGGAATCGAACCTGGATCCTCTGGGTGGGTGTTGGTGCCTTCGCCCACTCGGCCATTGACATCTTAGAAGTTTTTTATTTTTATTGTCTATTTAAAGTATACTAAGGTACCAATGATCGGACACGTCCCAGTCTTTGGACACTTTTCCGTTTATTTGAATTTGATTACGAATTTAAATATCAAAAAGCCAAAATTGTAACTTGAAATCGTATCTAAATTTTTTAATTGATGTACAGGAAAAATATTTTCAAGTTCAGACATGGAGGTTTATTTTATAGACAGACGTTTATTGGACAGACGATTCTAGTATCAAGAATAACGCTTTACTGTTTTTGTTACCGCCCGAGCACTAACACATTACCTTAAAGTTACCCATGTGGGAATTCTAGTATACAGTCAGAGTTACCAACACGCTCCAGCACTAAAATGGACTCGGCTGCCAAGCGTTGTCGATCAGTACTGTCTCAGTACTAATTGAATACTGGCCTTATTAAGATAAAATAAACAGTACTCAAATGAGAGTCGTCTTAGTACTGGCCGCAGACTAGGCCGATGCTTGTTTTATTGTCGGCGAGCTAACTTTGCCAGTATCAGTCTAACTTCCGGCTGAATCGTCGAAGTACTGGGCGGTGAATAGGCCGAAGCTCTACTTATTGCCGGCAAGCTAACATCGTCAGTATCAGCCTAACATATGTCAGAGTACTGGGGTCATACTGCCCCGACATTGACATCATGCCGATACTGACGGACAAGCGTTGGACCCGTGTGATCATTTCCGACTTGTCCCAGCATTAAGGCAGAAATGGCATCTAGTACCGGCATCTTGGCAACAATACTGCACCAACACAGAGCCCGTTTGAGATTCCCACATGGTAGTTTCTTGCAGACACACTATCGCAGGGTCCACAGTATTAATCAAAACTTAAAGACTTTTGCGACTGGCATAAAATCCATTTACATTCCACTGCAGCACATGCATTATTTACTTTGGTTACTCTAATTGTCCGCCGTTAGGCAAGCTGCGTTTCACCTTCCGAGGCGGATCCGTCTTGCTCATCCTGTTTCCATTGCGGTGGCGTTTTTGAGCTTTTCAATGTGCCGCCTGAAACGGTTTTTTAGGCCGCGTTCAGATAAGATCGGATACAATTTTAGTAGCATGTCAATCACTGTGAAGTTATCTTACTCGAATTCCTCCAAAACGTTTTGAATATTTTCTCTTCCCAAAGTTTTTTCGAGGAAATATTCAAATTATAGGGAGTTCATAGGAAACTCCGTTGCGTTTCTTGCAGTTGCGGTCTTGATGATCGCGAGCGATTCCTCGCACTTGTTTCCTACTTGAGATATTTCCTTCACTTTCCTGTTTTTGTTCCTTGGGGTGAGGAGCTTCGAAAACTTGAAGTAGTCCGGAAAGAACTCAGCAGCGTCGACGCCAATGCTGACATCAGCGTTGACGTCGACATCATCAAAACCGCAATTGCAGAAAACGCAACGGAGTTTCCTATGAACTCCCTACAAATTGAATATTTCCTCGAAAAAACTTTGGGAAGAGAAAATATTCAGATTTGAAGGAATTCGAGTAGACCAGTCGCCTGTAGTAGATTAATTGTTTTTTCTATTTTTTATTTTTTTTTTCCAATCAGAAAAGCTTAAAAACTATAAGAAGAAAAATCTTGCCGACTTCGGCTATAAGCTAGAAAATTTTGATATTCAACAATATTTTTTCAGCTTTTCAATTATGGCATTCGATGTTACTTTAAAAAAATAGTTAAAAACAATTTGCACAGAAAAAATAAAAAAATAGAATCTAGAGCATTTGAGGGTCTAACCAATCCTTCAAAAAATTAGGAGCCAAATCGGGGAAGTTGAGGATCAGACCCAGGTCGAATCTATGTTGTACATATATACAGTCAATCATCTATGCAGATATACAGCCAATGCTTTCCAATAAACAAAACTTCGAGGAAGTGACGCTGGTATTCTTAACGTTACCAAAATTATGAAAAATTGAAATAATACAATTCTTGAATGGCATAATTTTGTTTTTGTTATAAATAATTATACAAGTAAATAGTTATTTACACCAATAATATACGTTATTCATCTGATTTGAAATTATATTGATCCGTATGAGTGGTGAGATTAATCACTGAATATTTCGGCTCGATGTACGTATGCAGAAGTACTTGGGACGATAAAATATGCGATTGTTTCAATGAGACGCCAAGCGGCTTAAATCATCATGGAAAAAAAATGTAGTTGCTTCAATAAGATTGATGTTATTGGAACTACTTTAATTAATTCAATACTACTCATATCGGAACATCTACATGCCAGGTTTGTTTTACAAACCGTGTTACGTCATGGATTTGGTGAAGTCTTCATGAACGCAACGAAGCTAGATTGATTTTGCCTCGTTTTAGGCCGGAATGCGCCGGCCAGGGATCGGAGCAGGTATCCGGTGATTTAATTTTATGATAAATAAATAAACTTTTGGTTCTGATGCACTTTTTTAAACAGTAAACAATCAAATTTATTGACTATTAGGTAACGAATCGAAGTTTCACATATTTTGAAAGTTATACTCTGGTTTGGTACTTTATAATATTTAAATTTATTAATGATGGATGAATTAAGTTTCACAATTTTTGTTTCTACACTGTTTAAATTTATTAATAATTACTTAATTAAAATGTCTCAATTTTGTTTTTATGCTGGTTTGAGGTTTAAAATATCTACGTTATTAACGGTTAGCGAGTTTGACGTTTATATGAAGTCTTACTCAAAAACAAAGATTTGGAAATAATTGGCGACTCGACCACGCTGGTCGAGCCGCCGTACAGGACTGACTATATGAGAAAATTAAAAGAGGTGCTGAAGGCACAGCGCATTAATACAAAAAGTTAAAGATGCAGGACATCGCGCATCTCATAGGTGTGCGGTGCCCTGCTATTTCGGGTGGGAAAGCTGACGGTGCGCTGATAAGGGCAGCGAAAGCAGTCCTCAACTTTGAGGCGCAACTACTGCGCGAGAAATTATTTGTCTGAAAACAGCGTGAGAATGCTGATCAAAGTAAAATGTCCGCATCCAGCAGCAAGAAGCGCTCCTGGGTGTTTAACAAAAATGAAATTTTAATTTATTGTTATTATTATATTATGTTTACCTATTAAAATAATAATAATAATTTCGGAAAGTTTTTAATAATATTTAATAGTTTGTTTTCTTATGTTTTTAATCATCTGAAATAAGCCCGGATGTAACAAAACGTGTTATTGCTTCCAATAAAACCGTGTAATCCAAAAATGCAATTGAAATAATCACGCATTCATCGGAATATGAAAAAGTTTATTTGAATATCACAAGATTTTTGAAAACTTACATTGCTGTTATTGGAGATTCAATGTTATTTCAAATACAAGTGTAATCAGATCAAATACATACATTACTAATTATCAATGAAGTTTTAAAGATCACTTAAGCTGTTGTTCCATATAGAACTTTTACAAAGCCAAGTAATTATGTATTTAATTGAATACCAAAATTATACAAAATTGAAAAAACACAATTTTGTTTGTGTCGTAAGTAATCAGACAAGTTAATAATTATTTGCAGCAATAAAATATGTGATTCATTAAATTTCAAATGACATTGATCAGACTACGTGGTGAAGTTAACGACAAAATACATAAGATCCAACGAGGCGCTGCTGCTGCTTGGCGATGAATAGACGTGTCGAAGGAAGGCTCGTCATGTTTTTGGGTATAATGGTCTGAGTGTCGACAGAAAATATGTGGAAAGTGATTCAAAGTGACGAGAATATGGCAGGGAAGAGGTGGACCTGTTATTTTTGGAAAGTTTCGAACGTACGAGGAAATCTGGGATGTTTTATGAGGAAGCGGCTTGGAGAGGTTATGAGTGGAAAGGAAGATGGTGGATTTTCAAGCAGGAAAGATTGCGTTGTTAGCCCGGTATAAGTGCACCGGAGGCACATACATAGATGGCGGGAACACACTGGTGGAGTGTAGTGGAGACACGATGCAAGATAGAATTGTTGGGAATTTTGGAATGGGACGAGTGAGCAGGCAGCAGCCCCCCCCCCCCCCCAAATCCTCCAACCACTGTACATAAATGTGGAGAAGTGGAAAGTGAATATCGTTAAAGAGAGATGAGGATTGGGAACACTGGAACTTGATGGTAGTTTTGGAATATCTATAAAAAGGAGAACGGTGTGTGAGGGAAAAGACAAAATTGATGAGGTATTTCGAGGAAGAACGGGATAGACGATCTAATGTGGAACGGTGGGCCAAAGGCAGTTGAAGGATATCGATGGTCAAGAGTGGAGGTGAAGCGCGATGATAAAAAGAAGGAATTTTACGAAAATGACTTTGTAGGAAAATGCTTATCTGTGGAAAGACGGGATGGACGTATTATTCAGTGTAGAGATGGAATGCCGAGGCGAGAGGGGGCGGAAAGTATTAAGTAACAGTGATCTGGGGTAAAATATATTGGAACTTGGTGGTGATTTGGGATTATCTGGATTGAAACACAAGGTGTACTAGGAAAGAAATGGAGGAGTGAGAAGTCAAAATTGGGGAGCCATATGCAAAATTGACTAGAACCTTCGTAAACATCAGTTTTCGTGTAAAAATTAAGTCGCTGGACGAGGGCGACGAGCATGGATTATTTGGTGTGACAAGGAGAGGAAGCCAACCGCAGATATTTCGAGGAAGAACGAGATGGAAGCTGAAATCGGGTAATTACCAAACGTAGAAATATGGACCAAAGGCCTTTGAGGGATATTGACAGATACGAGCCGGGTGTTTATATGAAGCGCAGCCGATTAAAACGAAGGGAAATGGTTTTATCAGAAATGATTTTGGATATGTTAAAGTATGGAATGTTCGTATAAAGGCGGACGTGGAATTATTGTATGGAAAAGTTTTTTTTTATATGCTTGAGAATGGAATGTTTTTATGAAGGCGGATGTGAAAATATTGTATAATCGAAAAGGAGTAGAAGGGAACATGTAAAAGGCGAGAAGCCATACTTTGAAAATAAGCTAACTGAAACTACATAAGATCCAACTAAATATGTATGTAGTTTCAGCTTCACTTCTAACCCTTATAATTCCACATAATATTATTGTCACGATCAACATTTTGAATTTCCGGATTCCGTGTTCAGATTTATAAACAACGACTTCAAACTCTACCGAGCACCTAGTGTCATCCACATCCGTTTGATATACTTGTGAATAACACCCTCAATACAACTATTATGGAATAAAAGTGAAGGAAATTTATGTAGTCGGTTTGGTCTAATGGATAGCGTGCGCGTCTTTAGGTATTAGGTAGTTAGGTAGGTCGATAGGTCTTAGGTTCAAATCCCGCAAATGTCACTTTCCGAAAAGCGAAAGGGAAAAAATCGTCTCCGTGGACCCTTTTTTCGTTATTAATAAAATAATAATATTAACATTATTGCATGATGCCCGTTTTGCAGTTAAATAAATATATTATTGATATATTCATTGTAATAGATTTTAGGAACATGTCTATTTCTTTCAATGGTAAAAGAGTTTAAAACAAGGATATAAGCATTCAATCTAAGCGCAGGATAAATCGTCTAGTAAAAAGAACATAATGCAACAACGACACAAATTATTCCTTGTTAGAATTGCAATTAAGTAGCAATCACGATCGCAGTTGGCGCGCGAGCGTGGTATGTTTTTGTTTGTTTCTTCGTATCCATGAATGTATCTGTTTACTTGTTCAGTCTTTTGTCATAAGTCTTATAAATCAGACGATATTTTATCTTTAATGAAATAATAAAATACTCAGAAAAACCTAATTGACTACAGGTTATGGGCCCAGACATGGAGCCAGATAAATATCGTATCGCGTTATTTGACGGAAACGGTTTTAATAACTGGAAGTTTCGTATGGAAACATGGCTAGAAGAACACGACCTATTGGACTGCATGAAGAATGAAATGTCGACGATTGCGGATTTGCAAAACAACGGAGATTCAGTGGAAATAAAAGCAAATAAAGAGAAGAAACGAGAAAAACAAAAAGCACAGGAACGTAAGTGCAAATCGTTCATTGTACAAAGAATCGCTGACAGTCACTTGGAGTATGTAAAGATAAGGTAACTCCGAAACAAATATGAGATGCTCTCCCGTCGATATTTGAGAGGAAAGCCATCTCGAGTCAGCTGTATTTGAGAAAGAAATTACTCACAATGAAAGTTGAAGAAAAACGGCCGCTGGAAAATAACTTTTTAGAGTTTGATAAGACTTGATAAGACGTGATCTGCGGTCGACAGGAGCAACGATGGAACCGTTAGACACAGTTTGTCATCTATTGCTTACCGTGCCGACAAGATATAATTCGGTTGTTACAGCACTGGAAACTCTCAACAGTGAACAGCTTACGATGGAATTTGTGAGGAGCAGATTGCTTGATGAAGAGCTGAAGAAGAATGATGCGGACGGAACAGAATCTGTGAAGGAGGTTAGTGGTCCTGCGGCATTTGCAAGCAGTTCGAAACCGAAGGGACATTTCCCATTTGTCTGTTATGGCTGTGAAAATCCGGGTCACATACGGTCACAATGCAAATCGAGGAGGAATTTTCAGAAAGCCGATTATTGCAAAGATGACGATAGAGCGGACATAACGTTTATAGTGAGTGCAGCAAGTTGCAGTTTCAACGACAAACTGGAGAGCCACAAGTGGTATCCTGACTCCGGAGCATCAGATCATATGGCAAGAGATGTGAACCTATTTGAGTGTCTGAAACCACTCAAGCGCCCTGTACTAATTTCTGTAGCCAAATCAGGCCAAACGATCAAGGGAACTCATGTTGGATCAATCCGAGGACAGATCTTCACGAATGGAAATTGGAGAGGTTGCATAATAAATGATACGTTGTATGTCCCGGAGCTCAGCTGTAATCTACTACCAGCACGCCGTTGGGATGACGCAGGAATGGAAGTGAGGATTAAAAATAAACTAGTGGATATTATCAAAAATGGTATTGTAATTGCAAACGGAAACCGAGTAGAAAAACTGTACGAGACGAATTTTGTGGCTGGTAAGAAAAAGGAAGAAGCGCAATTAGTCTCAACTCCTGACACCGGAAATTTTATGCTGTGGCATCAGAAACTATGTCATCTAGGAAGTGCAAGTGTATTGAAACTTTCTACACAGAATATGGTGGAAGGAATGAATGTAAAATCTGCAGACATACCAAAAGCAATTTGTGACCATGTGCAAAAGGAAAACAACACCGATTGCCATTTGTAAAAGAAGCTTGACAGCGTTCTAGTAGACCACTGGAACTTGTTCATAGTGATGTTTGTGGTCCTATGGCACCGTGCACCTGGGATAAAAAAAGGTATTTCGTCACTTTTATAGATGACTTTACACACTTCACTATGGTGTACCTACTGACTGGCAAAAACGAAGTAACTGACCGTTGTAAGGAGTATTGCGCCTTTGCATCTGCTCATTTCGGTCGCGCTGTGTCTCGCCTGAGATGTGACAATGGGCAAGAATACATCTCAGAAGTGTTAAGAAAATACTGCAAGGAAACACACCCGAGCAAAACGGTGTTAGCGAGCGGATGAATAGGACGCTTATGGAAAAAGCAAGAACTATTATTCATGATTCAAGAATGGAGAAGAAAATGTGGGGAGATGCAGTGCTAGTCAGCACATATACAACGAACAGAAGTCCGTGTTCGTACTTGACAGAAAATGTTACTCCAGTGGAAATGTGGACATCAAAAAAACCAAATTTGTCAAACATGAGAATTTTTGGAAGCACAGCTTGTGTACATATTCCGAAAGAATTGCGAAAGAAGTTGGATGAAAAATCTAAGACGATGAAGATGGTCGGATATACTTCAAATGGATACCGATTGTGGGATGAATCCGTACAAAAGGTTGTTACGAGTCGAGATATGATGTTTGACGAACAAAAGGGACTCACTCAACAAGTAAATGAACCTCCAGAAGAAGGTAGTATAAACGAGAGTGCAGAGAACGAAGAAGACGAAAAAATATCAGAGAATAATGAAACGGAGAATGAACAGCTACAAGAAGAACGGGAAGCGATTGTCGATCCCAATCAAGATCTCATTATTTTGGACGATGAGCAAGAGAAGGTTCCTGTTAACAACGGAGAACAGGAAATTCCGAGAAGAGGAACAAGAGAAAGAAATCCACCGAAACGTTTTTGTCATGAAGATTACGATACAGGGTACACAGCTTTTCTGACAGGAGAACATTTCGAAGATACCCCAATAAGTATCGAGGAAATCAAGCACCGAAGTGATCGAGCGAAATGGATAGCAGCTGCGTAGGATGAGCTGGTATCTCTGAAAAAGAATAACACATGGACATACGATGCACTCCCAGAAGGACAGCGTCTTGTTGGTTCAAAATGGGTCTTCAAAATAAAAAGAGATGAGTCCGGAAATATAAAGCGATATAAAGCTCGAGTGGTAGCGAAAGGATATTCTCAACGGAAGGGTGTCGATTATAAAGAGACTTACGCACCTGTAGCAAAGGTCAGTACGATAAGAATTTTATTTGCAACGGCCAATTTCTATGATTTGGAAATTCACCAGATGGACGTTAAAACTGCTTTTCTCAACGGCGATCTTCAAGAAGATATTTACATGGAACCACCGGAGGGTGTGAGCTCAAACGGTCTAGTTTGGAAATTACGCAAACCGCTATATGGACTGAAGCAAGCTCCTCGATGTTGGAATGAGAAATTTAATAATTATCTCACGGGACTGAACTTCGAAAGATCGCGGGCAGATTATTGTTTATACGTCAAGCACATGGAAAAAGCGAAAATATATAGTTCTTTTTGTGGACGATATAATCATTGTCAGCGACGATATTAGTGAGCTGATCATACTGAAGGAAAAATTTTCCACGGCTTTTGAGATGACTGATGAAGGAGAGATCAAATTCTTTCTTGGTTTGGACATTCTACGAGACAGAAAGAAGAGGATAATTACTATCAGTCAATCTCAATACATTTCAAATATCCTTCAAAAGTTCGGAATGGAAAACTGTGCGCCAATTTCCACACCAATGGAGTCAGATTTAAAGTTATCGACGAAAATTGACGAGTGTCCAACGGAAAATGCTTATAGAGAACTTATCGGATGTATAATGTTCTTAATGGTCAATTATAGACCAGATTTGAGTGCCTCTATAAATTACATGAGACGGTTTCAAAGTTGTGCGACCGAGGAGCATTGGAAACATCTAAAAAGAATCCTGAGGTACATAAAATATACAATTGATGAAAAACTTGTCTTTGAAGCAAACTCCGGTCAGCCAATACTCGTTGGGTACGCGGATGCAGACTGGGCAGCAGACATCAATGACCGAAAATCGGTTTCTGGATATGTATTGAAACTGTTCGGAGCGACTGTAACTTGGTCAATACAAAAACAGAACACCGTAGCCTTGTCGTCGACAGAAGCGCAATATGTGGCTGTAACGCATGCAGTTTGTGATGTACTCTTCATTCAGCACATCTTACGAGATCTTCAAGTTTTTTTTGAGACGCCGACTATTATTTTCGAGGATAATCAAGCATGTATAGAAATCGCAAAGCATCCGCAAGATCAAAAGCGCATGAAACACGTAGATGTTAAATATCATTTTATCAGAGAGACGATTGCAAATGAAATAGTAAAACTTGTTTACATTCCAACAAAAGATCAACTGGCTGACATGCTTACAAAAGCACTCTCTCAAAGTCAATTCGAAAAACTTAAAGGTTTAATGGGAGTTAAAACTACTTAATTGAGGAGGAGTGTTAGAATTGCAATTAAGTAGCAATCACGATCGCAGTTGGCGCCCGAGCGTGGTATGTTGTTCGTTTCTTCGTATCCACGAATGTATCTGTTTGCTTGTTCAGTCTTTTGTCATAAGTCTTATAAATCAGATGATATTTTATCTTTAATAAAATAATAAAATACTCTCAGAAAAACCTAATTGACTACATTCCTATAATAAGAATCGCTATTGTTCCGATCAACTTTTAAAAAAAGCATTCTATTACAGATGTAGTTGAAATAATGACATAAAATTTTGGCAGCCCGTGAATCGGACGTTTTATTGAATCAACCTAAAATTTTTATGAATCAATGACATTTTTTTCCGTGTCAACTTCTATTCCATTAAGCCAAAGCAATATTCGCCAACCTTCGTGCGAGGTTGTCAGAATTTGAAAATTTTCAAATATATATCATAATCATTGAGTTGGGCATCTTGTACAGCATTAACAATAACTGCCTGGTCTTTCGTAGGAAATATCTCTGATTTAGCACCGTTGGAATAATTTAATTTTTGTTGTTTGGATATGATTGCTTTGGTCGGATAACGGTGAACTCTCTGTAGTCGGAGAATCCGTCTTGGTTAAAGTATCTTCTTCTAGCCTAGCGATTATTCACTATATAATAGGTTTGTCACTGGCACTGCAAGCTCTAGTTCGGATGATCAACACTCTGCGTACGCGCTCGAGTAGACACATCCGATCGACATGAACGAAGTTGAGAAACTACCCTCATGTTGCTGTTTGTTGTATTTTGTTCAAATGTTCGTTTATTTTGCTCATTACATTGGCGTTGCACACGGATACACTTTTAATATAAAAGCATGCTTATCACGAGGCTCGATACAAAGGTAAGATAACAGGAACCGGAAAACAGGTAAGCAAAAATCGTAAGTTTTACTTCAGCGAGCGGCCGTACAGCCAGGAGGTCGCTGCCTCCCGTGTCGAGTCCAAATCTCGCGGGAAATTCGTTTTTCTCAACACTGTTCATTTTCATTTTGTATTGTAAATGGTATTTTTTCACCCAGTTTTCATTCAGATAAAAATCGTAATTTCACTCTTTTTCGCTTGAGTGCCGTGATTTTCCTTTTCGTTTTCCTCTACTATCGAATTTCTCAAATAATCTTGTACTGAATAATCGGTACTGAGAAATTGAATCTCAGTACTTGGCGAGTTAATATGATAACGTAAAAATGCAATAATGATTCAATTCAGTGCATTTCACAAACTCGCCAAGAACTGAGGTTCAATTTTTCCTCATAATTAATTTACTCATTAATAAGAAAAATAATTTTGCTTTTTATTCGTTTATATATTTTTATTATCACATGCAATATTTATTTTCTATGGTTATAATCTACAGTATCCCTATATACATAAATTAAGGGCAGGGTAAAGTTAATTCGGCGAAAAAAAGGCATGTTTTTAAGATTTTTTTTTGGCGTAACGGATAGTGTTCGTTTATTGAAAAATTTACATATAATAAAGTAACATTTCAACAACATTTTCCCAAATTTTCATTGAAAAATTTTCAAAATTGAGCGAATGAAAATTAATCCCCGGAGCCGCCGCGAAAAAAGGTGGTTTGCGGTGAGCATCATAACTCGCAACAAAATCATCTGAAACAAAAAAATCAAAATGCATTTGTTAAAGGAGATGTTTTTTGAGGTAATGACAGGAGGTTTTTTTTCGATTTTTCGATTTTTCATAGCACTTGGAAGTCAAAAACCCGATTTTCGCTTTAAAAAATCGGGTAATTTGTTGTTGAAAAATTAGTAATTATTAAAAAAAACAAAAAAGCTCTCGACAATACCTGGTAAATTATGTGAAGAAGTACTGTGCAAAATTTCAAAGCGATTGGTCCAGTAGATTTTGAGTAATCGTGCTCACGGACTTCAAAAATGACAAGTCTCAGAAAAACGGTTTGAAAAACGCAGAAGAGTTTGGTCGCTTAGCGCTCATTGCACATAAGTTTGAGAACACTTCTCGATTGCATAAACATCTGAGAAAATTCATGCATATTAACGGTACTCAAAAGATTAATTTTGCATAATAATAATTCTAAAATGTTATTAACAAAATGATGAAAAAAAAAACAAATAGACAACAAATTTCCCCGCAATCTAATTTTTTTTTCCTGATTCGTTCATTTTTCTGTATACGTATGAATTTTTTCAGACTTTTCAATTATCTTTGAATTTTTAGAAATTCAAAATAAAACTCGATAATTTTCTTATACTCACTGAAAGTCGTCGATGCCAGGTCCGTAGAGTAAACGACTTCCATCAAGATGATCGAGAGCATCTTTTTGCGTTTGTCTACGCAAAACTCTTTCTTCTTTACTGTGGTGCGCCGCTTGCTTCTCTGCACTACTAATTCGCAAATCGTCAACTTGTCGGGCCCATTCGTGAGAACTTGGCCCTGTACTGATTTGCATTTCTTCCATAAAGGCCAACAAAGCGAAACAACCTTCATTGAAAATACATGCAGCTACATCAGCTGCAATTTCCACAACTGTTGAGGTGCCACCGACTGACTTTGGAGAGATTTTCCAAATAAGTTGATTGAGACTCTCATTATTATTTTGCGTGAAACCTCCAAGACATCTCATCAAAGGACTCCAATCCAATTTGTTTTTCCAAGTCTCACAACCGTGGCAGTAACTGCTTTTTACAAAAATGTCAAGTACCTTTCCAGTACAATATCCAATTAGAGAAGCAACGCCAAATAACGAAGAGAATCCTCTTTTTTTCCAAGTGCCGTCGCCTGATACAGTCAATTCTGACGTTTCTTCTGCATTATTTGCGTCAGACATTGCTTTTTTCTCTTCTTGTGCAGCCGATGCGAAGAACTTCTTGGCCACATTTTGTATAGCTTCACAATGTTTTTTCATATATAAATTGTAGGCTGGTTTCGATAAGAAAGCACTCGCCAAATCCATTAGACCGCAGAACTTATTACATGCGGCTAAACCTAAGCCCAACACTCGCATTACGAAAGCAAACCGATAATTGACATCGTATACACCACTGTCTATTCTTTCACTTGATGGGATGTAGTGAGGCTGTTTACACTTTTCACATGTCACCTTGATGTTGAAACCAAGACCTTCTTTTTTGCATGTTTGGAATATCACTTTTCCATCACACTTCACACATTTGACGACAGTAGCAATTGACGAAAAAACAAGAACGAAATCTATCATTCGATAATGTTTTTGGATGTCTTCTACCACCACAGCGGGTTTATTTTTCATTTTTTTCGCTGACGCGCTACTAGCTACCGGTTCGTCGTTTTTACGCTTTTGAGGAGGCGCTTTTTTTTTGGTCGGGACAATTGTCCAATACCACCCTTACGATCTTCTCTGCTTATTTTTCGAGGTACGAATACGAACGAAAACGGACTCAAACTTTTAGTGTGACTTGCTACTGCTCAGCACGGCATACAGCGGTCAACTGATGTATAGACTAATGTGCATACTTATATACACCATACCTCGAATATATATAACGGGACCGGAACAGGCCCGTTTATCAATAAATTTATTCGGGGTCGAAAAATACAATAGCGCGCCGCGCAGCTGCCGCCCAGGTATAAGACCCGCCTGGAGCAATAGACGCTCAAATACTCATAGCTTCGTCAATTTTACTCCGATCGACTTGAAATTTTTACACAATATTCTTGAGACATTAGGCATTCATTTAAAAAAAATTTTTAAAAATGGAAAAAAAAATGTAAATACTTTACCCTGCCCTTAAACTGTGAATATAGTCACGTTGACTAGACCTTTTTCTGGGTGCAATTAAATTACGAGGCCTGCTTCTATAGTAAGGTAAACGTCCCAATCGCTGGACATATCCCAGTGACTGGATGCACTATAAGTGCAAGAGAGAGTGAAATGCTTGTATATACTTATAAATACGTATAATTCTATTTTCTTTGATATATACTCACTGTCGTACATACTCTTGCTCAAGAAACCCAAAGAACCAAATTCAGAGTGAAAAACGTGCGGTTGGCAAAAATGCATCATGTACTACAGCATCTTGATGCAGTATACTGTTAAAAATGGTCGCAAATTTACATTAGCAAATTTAATATATCATCAGCTGGTATATTAAATTTAATGCACGGGTATAGTGAAATTACTAATTTTCATATTAAGTTTCCTAGTTTTTATAGGAAAATGTATTGTAATTTTGCATCTCATTTACATATCAAAATTAATATACTAGTTTCTGTAAAAGAACTTTCTTTACACGTTATGTAAAATTATACTAAATATTTTTAACCGTGTGCTAAGAACACGCTGTGTCGGCACTTTGTCTAGACAGTCCCGACATGCCGCACCAGGGTGTGTCAGAGCTTTGTAGGCACAGTGTCGGCATTCGTGTTATTAAACACGCTGTTTAATAATTTCGAATTTCTATCGACAACGTGTCTCGTTTCATCCTACTATCGTGTCGTCACACTGTCGTATCATTTCCATCTCGAAATAGCAAAGTTTTTAGCATATTCGGTCAATGAACTCTGAATTATGTACTACTAGGCTGAAAACTCAATTCTACTATGATTGAAGTGGAAGCATAATTTCATAGTTGGCTAACTTTATACGTTTATTTAAAAAATATATTTCTCAAGGCGGGATTTTTTTATATAAGTTTTCTTCCATCTTATGTTTAATCTTCAAACGGAGATCACGGGCACAATTCTATCTGAAGTTTAATCTTAAGGTAATGTGCTACATATCGCCTGTCTTTCTCAGATCGTCATAAGTATAAGTGAGATAGCTGAATCTTCCCGAAGTGTTATTCTTGGCCGCGGTTAATTTTTCGAATAAAAAACGAGAAGTAGTAACTATAAACCTCTTAAACCCAGTCAGTACTTCTCGACTTTTGACCACAAGATCAATTGTGGTCATGAGCTTTAAAGTTTTTGTTATCGACCAGTGGCCTTAAGTTCGAAGTTAGATCCGAAAATAAAATCCACTCTTACAATATGTCCCTCGCGGACTCACCCAACCTCGACCGACCGAAAACCAACGGTTGGTTGATGCATTATGTCAACCCTAACCCGACAATTTTAGTTCAATTTACAGTTGGAATATCAACTCCTAACCATGTTTCAACCATTATACTGTAACATAGAAAACGGACGATATGCTAATTATGGTGCAGGTGGCGCCATCTCGCGGTGATCAAGATGTACTCGCTGCCCAAAGATCTATAGTTCGATATCGAACTATAGGGTAAGCGAGCGCATATAAAAAAACTTGCTACTGGCGTGATCGCAAGACGTGACTTCCTCATCACGATTGCTACTAGCGTCACGTTACTGTCATGAAGTTAGTTTGTGAAGTTAGTTTGTGAAGTTAGTTTGTGAAGTTAGTTTGTGAAGTTAGTTTGTGAAGTTAGTTTGTGAAGTTAGTTTGTGAAGTTAGTTTGTGAAGTTAGTTTGTGAAGTTAGTTTGTGAAGTTAGTTTGTGAAGTTAGTTTGTGAAGTTAGTTTGTGAAGTTAGTTTGTGAAGTTAGTTTGTGAAGTTAGTTTGTGAAGTTAGTTTGTGAAGTTAGTTTGTGAAGTTAGTTTGTGAAGTTAGTTTGTGAAGTTAGTTTGTGAAGTTAGTTTGTGAAGTTAGTTTGTGAAGTTAGTTTGTGAAGTTAGTTTGTGAAGTTAGTTTGTGAAGTTAGTTTGTGAAGTTAGTTTGTGAAGTTAGTTTATGAAGTTAGTTTGTGAAGTTAGTTTGTGAAGTTAGTTTGTGAAGTTAGTTTGTGAAGTTAGTTTGTGAAGTTAGTTTGTGAAGTTAGTTTCACTGGGCACTAAGGAGAAATTATTGGATCTTCGAGAATCATCCGACAGCAAAAGTACATCGAAGTCGACAACTGTCAACTACAAAAGGGTTCCGGAGCAACGAACAGCTGATTGGCGTCACGTCACTAGACTTGGAGATAATCGCCAAAGTCCAGCCGAAACCGAGTATTCCTGAGTCAGACGAGTCACGAGAGAGAGAGCCAGTTTTACATCACGATGGAGAGCAGCTCGCAGAATAAACAGAGTCCATACATGGTTTTCTGTAGACTCTAAGTGCCGAGATATTAAATACTTTAATATCTGGCGACACTTCACCCGTCACACTGAGGCGCCCATTTTGGGCCTGACTGGAGATCAACAACGTCGACGCACCAAGTGCCGGCCGGCGAGGGTATAAGCAGCACAGGAGTCGAACATCACGAGCCTAATGCGTGGAAGCGAGAGGTCCGAGCACCGATGAGCGCCTACGAGAGCGAGTGAGAAGTCCGAGCGCCTATGAGTGCAAATAGCGATAGAAAAGATATTGCGATGATTTTAAGGTTGTTGTGGGGTCTGGGCTTGCGGGGTGAGGCGGCGGGGTGACTAGGGGGCGCGCGGTGTGCGGTGCGGTTGGTGTGCGAATGAGACAGCTGCGTATTCAGTTCCCAAGCGAAGACGACCAAGACTTTAAAAAAATTAATAATTAAATAACGGTGCTGTCGATCGTCTTCCAAAGGTGCCAAACGTTAAAACGATTATCGTTTAAACTATACATAGTTGTTTTATGTACGTGGTAGCATTTTCTTAGCTGTTATAACATAAATACGGCGAAATCGCCAGAACTCGCTATAACAATAGTGCAATAGGTTGTAAAATTTGCGATTTTTTTTCTCCTAAATGGTGCTGTTCACCGTTCTAAAATTTCACCAAACTATTTGCAAAGGGATCATGAACATTCGTGAAAATTTTCATGACAGTGGTAGCATTTTGACTTGGCCCCACAACAACCTTAAGGTAGTTCTGTCGTGAAGGCAATCCAAACTCATATGCATGAATTTTTGACATGTTGTAATTTAGCTATTTAATTTTACTTGCACAAAATCTTGAAGGCTTTTACCGAGTATTTGAATGAACAATTAAAACTTGAAAATCGATCTTTTTACACGGCGCTCACGGGAGCGCTGTAAAAATTGATCTTTAAATCGAAAATAAACATACTTAGATCAAAGATAGAGAAAAAATAAAAAGTACTACGGATTCGCAAATCATTCAGGAATTGATGCATCATGAAAAAAAGTGAAGTCTCCGGAATAATGTTTAATTGAACCAAGGTCAAAGTGCACGATACCGGGTCAAATGTCGTTTCCTAACCTAATTATCGTAAAAATGACGTCAAATCCGCACTAAACATATCAACTATTTACAAATAATCGTTTTTATTTTATTACGACGATTTCGAAGAATTCTCGATTATTTTTTTATATTATTATTGAGGCAGTCAAAGTGATGCGTACGATTATTTTTTAATGTCATATAGACTCTGAGATTTATGACTCCGGCGTACCGACAGAACTACCTTAAATGTAGTCAGGGAGATTTCTGTCGCACGGAACTTTGTTCGACGGTGCTACATGACCCAAAATTGTGAAAATAATTCGTTTTATAAATCTTGAAGGAAATTGGGGGAATTGAAGGTCAATTCGAGAAATAACTTGTAGAATAAGTTCGAGATAATGTTTTCGGGTATTTAGGCGTAATAATTAGATATTAAGATAGGACATAGAAATTAAACGAAAAATAATTTTGTACGAGTGTGAAAATCTGTGTTATTTACTGATGAATAAATATTCACTTTTATTCATTATCTAAGGCCTGAATTAATTTCCTCCCTGCTCGAATCTCATATTCTGGATCTTCAGAGTAACAAATTTAATGTTAACGACTAAATACCGTTACAATACATAATGATATGATGGTTGATATATAGTTGGATTTTCGTAAACCAACCCTATTCCAACTGTCAAAATAAATATCGAAGGTTTATTTATGGTTGGTTTTTCGTAAACCAACCCTATACCGACTGTCATAGAACATATATGAAAGGTTGATTTATAGTTGATTTTTCGTAAACGAACCCTATTCTAACTGTTTTAGAAGGAACTTCGAAGGTTCATTTATGGTTGGTTTTTCGTAAACCAACCCTAGTCCAACTATCATAGAACATATAAGAAAGGTTGATTTATGGTTGGTTGTTCGTAAACCAACCCAACTCCAACTGTTTTAGAAGGCACATCGAAGGTTGATTTATGGTAGGTTTTTCGTAAAACAACCATAAAACAACCGAATACTATCTGTTGGTTTTTCAGTAGGAATAATGCACCAACCAACGGTTGGTTTTGGGTTAAATCGAAATAAATCATCCTAAATTCAACCTTGAATCAGCCATTTATTGACTTCCAATCATAAACCAACTAAAAATCTACCACTAATTAGGGTTGGGAAGTTTTACATTTCTAAATCGAACACTTTTTTATTAGTAGGTATGAAACATAAAAGAATCCATCAGCGAGCAATCACTTGTATTACGAATTCGAAACTGCGGCAAAGATAGTCAGGTCAACGTGCGGCCAAAGATTGCAACAAGTATTATATATATATTTTTTTTGTTATAGCTTGATTAACGAAAATCGTTATGCACATAAATAAAGATTAATACGAATCCATCTTTATTTATTCACATTCGGTTTTCTATTTCAAACGATAATCAACCAAGCATAAATAAATGTTGCTCAAGAAATATTGAGATACTCATTCTAGGTTCTGACGTATTGGCAATTTTAGAATCTCAACATCTGTAAAGAAGATACGATAAGCGATATTACCTGTAATTAGTGTTTGAGAAATATCGACCCCATAATAAATGAGGGAATAATGCATATAGTGAAGAGATAAAAGATTTATTAATCGCTATTACCGCTTTCATGCGGTAAGATTTATGATTCTTATAAATCGTGCATGTACCATAAATAAAGTTGTCAATATTCGAGGTTTGGCAATGACGGCAGTATCTTCAATATTTTTAGATTTGGGAGAATTGACGGCGAACCACGAATCCGCCACGTAGAAATTCGCACTGATATACATGTATTGTATAAGGAATATTCGGGTCGATAACTCGTGACTTGGAATAATGCATGTACTGCAGGAGTAGAAGACTTATTAATGGCTGTTAGAGCGTCTATGCAGTATGATTTATGATTCTTATAATATACTGTAGGTTAATTACATATGAAGACGCGTTACTAAAATTCCGGCCCAGTGTACTTTACACCGGCTACGGAATGAACACACAGCTCGGCACTCAACCTTCGATACGCACGAATTCATTGGCTCCATTCATTTTCTCGCTAATCCCTAAAACAATAAATCTTGCAGCGTTTTTCTTAGTGTCTAGAATGCTTTGAAATAGTAGGGTGAACCGACCAGTAAATGAACGGTTAAGCAGACTACAAAACCTAGTGAATGAACGTTTTTTAATGCGCGTGCTCTTATAGGCAGCGCTCATTCACCCAGATATAAAAACGTGCCGCACGGCGTGTCGTCAAAAATGCGCCATGTACTGCAGCATTAAGCTGCATTATTAACAACATGCTCAACGGCACGAATGCCGCCACCTTGCCTGCAAAATTCCGACACGCTGTGCACTGCCAAATGACGCCAACGCGTGTCGGAACTTCGCAGGCACATTACCGGCATCAGGACGCCGTGCCGTTAATAATGCAGCTTAAGGGGTTAGGCAACTCTAGAGGGCCACAAAAAAGGCTTTTTTTGGGAATTTTTTTCAGAAAATCTATTAGAGACATCGATTTTTTGAGAAAGGGTATTTATTGTACATATCATTAACTGTATATAGTAATTTTTTCATAGTCATTAATTTAAAAATGACGGCTGTACAGCGTTGTTGCGATGACATCTCTTTTTTTTTGCAATCCACGGCCGGACACACAGCTTCAGTAATTTTTGAATTATGATGAGTTTTTTTAACGGTTTTCACTTATACATAACAGTAGCTAGAGAAGTACGTAGGATTTTTTCGATACAGGCATTTTTGACAAAATGGCGAGCATCTAAAGTGAAAGTTCAAAAATTTGGCTTAAAAATCGTTCGAAAATTGTCAATAACAAAAAAACTATGCAACATAAAAAAAAAAAATCCTACGTACTTCTGTAGATAATATATTTTTGAAGATATATCCAAAATTTCAAATAAATCGGTGGTAAACTTTTTGAGTCATGTTTCCGGCCAACTTGAAAAGAGCAGTTTTGAGATAAACGCGTTTATCTGCCGTATACCTGCTTTGACCCTTCTCAGTACCTTTGCCGAAGCGCATGCAAAAGAGGTTCCCTCCCAGGTAGGTGAGGCCTGGCTCGAGGTTACATCCCAGTACTGGCCCGAGACTGTGCCAGTGCGCGAGGCTCGGCCAGCCTTGGGCCAGTGCTGGGATGTAACCACCAGCCGGACTTAACTCCACTGGGGCTGCTAACCGGGCGGCCTCCCATTAAAAATCGAAAATGGGGCATTTACAAATTTTTGCCTGCAATAATCTTTTGGGACAGCATTCTAGAAACCCTAATGAGTCATTTCCAAGGAGAAAAAAAAATCGATTTTTCGAAAATTCTAGAGTGGCCTAACCCCTTAATGCTGCAATGTACATGGCGCATTTTTGTCACGGCATAAACGACACGCGTGTCGTTTTATGCCGCCATCTTGTCGTCAATCTGCCGTACCATTTCTATCTCGGCACTGGTCGCGTACTTTTTGCATCAAGTGCATGACTAGTAAAGCTTTGAATTGTAGTTTGGTGGGACGAACAGTAAATAGTGAGGTTACAAATTTTTGTCTGTACGAACGAAAGTGAAACACCCAAGGAACGAAAGTAAAACACCCAAGGAATGAAAGTGACTGCGAATGCGCCAACTTATCGTTTCAACACTGCCACGAACTTAGCCGCTTTCGGTCTGCAAAACTGCCATGAAATGCACGGCGTTTCATGCTCGTGTTACAAAAAAAAATAATTCTTAATTGAATTATTTATTGATTACTTTTCCCATCGGAATTTCGGCCAATAGAATCGACGCATTTGGCCTCATGTGAGGGAACCTAGTCGATTTTTTTTCGGATATTTCCTAACAAGTTGCTAAGCAATAAAAACAATTTTTGAACAACTTTTGACCTGTGAAAACTTCACATCTGTCAAACTTTTAACGAGCCCTGGAACGTGATATGAAGAATGAGCCGAAATTCCGATGGGAAAAATAATCCGATAAATACCTCTCGAGCTTCAAAATTAATCGGGTATTTCCTCGCGCAAGGGCTCGGGATTTTCTAACCTGCAAAACTTGACACTCTTGTTTGTATGCAACGAAGTTATCGGGAAATACCCGATAATTTTGAAGCTCTTGGGGTATTATGACAGTATAATCGTATTGAAAATTTCCATGCAGGATTCCACATGTAATCCCAAGTAAAATCCAGTGTTGTAAAGGAACCCGCGGTTTCCAGCGTAGGAACCTATACGTGGGAACCTGTATGGAATATTACGTGAAGAGTCGAATAGGTTAATTTCACACTGGGAGAAAAAATTTCATTGACACCAAAGAAATGAGTGGATTGATTTTTTTTTTCATTGATTTTAATGAAATAGTGCATTTGAATTTAAAAGAGAACATTTCATTGGCTGTAAAGAAACATTTACTTAGTGAGCATATAATAAAGAAACAGTTCCATTGTTTTAAAGAAATGTTTTCATTGATTCAAAGAAAAGATATATTGATGGTAGTGATGCGGCTCGAGACGAGATTATCTCGAATCTCGCGCGTTTTTTCTTGCGTTTGTCATTTGTCTGAAGTTCTTCCCTGGTAGCACAATTCAAGAAGTTATCCAAAAGTCGTCTAATGGGTACCAAATGTCACTTTGGAAGTTATCCATAAGTTATCACTAGTAATGCCGTCGAGACGAGACGAGAATTCGCTATTTCTCGTCTCGTCTCGTCTCGACGAGTTCAAGTTCTCGTCTCGTCTCGAAAACAATGGCGAGATATATGTCTCGTCTCGTTTCTCGGAAATCTCGACAAATTCTCGAGAATCTCGACAAATTCTCGAGAATCTCGAAAAACCCGAGAATCTCGACAATCTCAAAAATTCTCGAGAATCTCGAAAAAATTTCGAGAATCTTGAAAAATTCTCGAGCATCTCGAGAAACGCAAGAATCTCGAACATTTTACGAGAATCACGAACAGTTTTCGACAATCTCGAGAATCTCAAAAAAATCTCGAGATAAGACGAGTCATTTTTATTTCTCGTCTTGTTTTGTGAAAATAACGCTTGGTCCCTTGCAGTGGCGTAACGAGGATTGGGGGGGGGGGGGGGGAGAATTGCTTTCGATGGGAAACGAGCCACGGTCGGGTCCACCCACTCACTACGTCACTGGTCCGTTGGCTACTATTGCAAAAAAATATTTTCACAATCTTGAGGTGAGTAATTCCAGAAAATTGCTTTCTCAAAGTTATCTTTCCAGTTGGAGAGAGATTTTTCAAGACATTTTGCTTCCTCAGAGAGGAAGCTTTGTTTTCATGAGAAAAAAAATTCGAGATTTTTATGTCAGTACACTTAGCATTGTTCAAAACGTCCAGATAAGTGATCTAGAAAAAATGTCCGTATGTATGTGTATGTATGTGTGTGTGTATGTATACAACTTCGAAAATTCGAACGCCCGTAACTCAAGAACGGTTTTGTATATCGCTCTCAAATTTGGCACACAAGTGTTGCAGTAGGCCCTCTTCAACTGTAGCAATTTTCGACAAAATCTGTGCGAAAATTTCAATTTTATGCCGTTTTGAATTTTTTGAGAAAAGGACGTGGTCGCTTTTACTTTCGTAAAATTTAGTCTCTTTTGCTAAATAGTTGGTTGTAAGAGTAGGTGCACTCAATGCTGTTTGGTATCGAATTTGGCTCGAATCAGTAAAGTGGTTCAGATTTTATGGAATTTTGATTTTTTCAAAAAATTGACATTATCGCTCTATTATAACTTTTGCAAAACTTGAGATAGCGAGCTCAAATTTTGTATATAAATGAAACAATTTAGTGACAAACGGTATGAAATTTGTGATTTTATGGAATGTTGAATTATTTCAAATAATATACGTTATCACATTTACTTTCGGAAACGCTCTAATAATAACGAAATAACGGAATAACGAAATAGAAAAAGCGAATTCACAACATGTTTATTTATCTAATCAAAACAAGGATGCAAAGTAGAACCTTGCACATTGCTTCCTCATTATTTTTCGCTTTTTACAAAGCTTCCTCTATGAGGAAGCCAAAATTGAATAACATACTTTTTTGCTTCCTCCGAGAGGAAGCTTTGTAAAAAGCGAAAAATAATAATAATCCTCTCAGTCGCCGAACATCTTTGAGACCATTTCTTTTATACGCTAGGCATTTTCAAGAGCAACTTTCTAGTCGCAGAGTTTTTTCGAGACAATTCTTTTTATTCGCTAAGATTTTTCAAGGTTATATTTTCAGTCGCAGCAAATCTGCAAAATTATGTTCAAACACAAAATAATTTGAATTCGAATTTCGTAAGTTTCGCCGAAAGTCTCGCCGAGAATCTCGCCGAGAGTCTCGTCTCGTTCTCGATGAGACGAGAAATATTTCTCGACTCTTCGAGACGAGAATTTTTTTGGTCGAGACGAGAAATTTCTCGTTCTCGTCTCGTCTCGAACGGCATCACTAGTTATCACGTTCGTAAAAGTTATCTTTTAGGACGGTTGTTAACTTATAGATAACTTCGAAAGCGACATTTGGTACCCGTTTAGGCGTCGTTTGGATAACTTCTTGTATTGTACTGCCTGGGTTGTCTCGAGCTTGCGGTATGAAAAAAAATCATAGTCTCGCCCGATCTTGCTTGAAATAACAAACGAGATCGAGCGAGATCTTGAAACTTATGACATATAAACTGTAAAAAAAAATAGAGGCTATGTTATGTATCTGAATGCGACAATATCGCACGATACGATAGGATATGCTTCATTAGGCTCTGCCACCGATCACCAAAATGAAACTGTGTGCCTAACAGCTTCCCGAAATGTTGGCATGTAAGTATAGTAGGCTTCAAAGGGCTTTAGACGTTGATTGTCTGATGTAAAAGTACTACATCGAGCGAAAATTTTTTATAGAATTACGGAAATCTTCGCCAATGAAATTAAATACGTATCAGAACGACGTTCTGATACGTATTTAACTGAAACTGGCCCGACATTGACTATCCACACTGGGCCATATCTAGTAGTCAGTAACGGTTCAAAGTTGGCGCCAAGACTCGCTCAGGTGTTATCAAAACGTTATTAAGACGGTACAGATTTAGATTTGACCGCACATTGGCACCGAATTATCTGAGCCTCATAGCAATTCCTACATGGTAGGGAACAAAAGAACCATATCTGCCTGTCAAGACGAGATTTCGAACGAAATTCAAGACGAGAACGAGAGAAAAATCTTGCTATGCTGATAATCTCGAATTGAATGACAATCGAGCTGTCGAATGCCGAAACTAAGTCTTGATCTCGACTTTTTCTCGCTCGTCTCACTTGACCACATCACTACATTGATGGCAGGTAGTGCGCCAACGGTTTGTACAATCGCGTTAGTTGTATATAGCGAAAACCCGGAAAAGTGGATAAAGACGTAGCGGTATTCCTCACGCTTAGTTGTTTCAAATACGCCAGATGATCAATGGCTCAGGCTAATAAAGTTTTTGGTTAACATAGTTCACTGGTACGTAACCACGAACTTACAGCGTTATAGGCCTGTCTCTCTCGCCCCTAAGCTCACTTTTTTTGTTTTCCGGTTCTCCCAAACGAACGGCTTCGGGTTTCGAGGAGCCAGAAGCTTAACCTATTTTTGCCATATTTCCGCACATTCTCTCAAAATTTGAGAATTATTGCCGAGAACTTTAGAAAAAATGAGTTTCGAAATTTTGAATCGTAATTTTTGAATCAGAGACGATTTCTTTGAAATCAATGAAAACGGTTCATTGGTTTAAAGAAATGTTTCTTTGCTTCAATGTCACTAGTTTTCATTAAGTTTGAGATCATTCAAAGAAAAGATAGTATTAAAACATTATAGCGCTTCAAATAAAAGCCCCGTCTATATTAGGCTCGTATTTTATATTATACGGTCGTCAAGTCCACAAAAATTGTTCTGGAATAAGGTCCGATGGCAATCGCAGTGATTGTTGGGATACTATCATTATTATTATTTAATTATAAACCTATATTAAAAAAGGAAAAATCTATATTTTTTTTACTTTCTTGTAAAAGGATTAAAGAAATGATGAAATTTTATTTTTTTTAAATGAAGTTACGATTAATAATTGTTCCAATATCTAATTATTCTTGAGATATAATACTTTTCTTTCTACAGACGATGTCTACGCAACTATTAAGCGTAAGAACATTCTTGTTTCTAACATGAGAGTCATTTTACCTAACTGACTCGACATCGGCTGACTCGAACAAACGACGAGAGGGAAAAAAAGTGCAGTGGGGGTCTTTCATCGGTCCTTGTCTCGCACGAAACTAGCTGCCGCGTTACCTCTTTGTCACTCTTGCAGAAGCAACACGTTCGACTGCAGGTAGTGTAAAGTAAAAAGGGTAATTCGCTTCCCCGCCAGCAGGTACAAAGAGCTCAGAAAAGGGTCGATCTTAACTTACCAGAGCGTTAATCCTTAATTTATCAGAGTGCCTTAACTTTTCGAAACTTAACTTATCGGAGAGTCCACTGTACCCTGCCAGAGCTGCCCACACGCCCGTATTGTGGCCCAGAATTCGTGCCAGTACTTAACCAGCACCAACCTATCTGTACGGTGCCAACGCTCGCCTCAATCAAAATCTTTACAAGAACAGTATTAGGATGATCACACGGGTCTCAAATTTGGCAGCGACATTGGCCTGATATTGAACCGTATATATATCCTATTCCGGCAAATAATTCTGTTTTGGTACTGGCAAAGAGTGTTGGGTCTGTATCCGAAAAATATATTGTGTCAAATGACATTTTCTACAGATTGCCAAGAGCCGTGGCGGTACTTGATGTGTACTGGGGCGACACGTGGTAAATTATGAGGGATCGATGTTGGCTCAAGTACCGAGAACACATCGGCCCAACCATGTCTACTGCTGGTTGCATTTTTTTCTAGAGGCAAATTACCAGTATGGTGTTCTGGATCAGCCTTTTGGCGAAAAGATGTAACATTCCTGTTCTCATGATGCGGTCGTAGGTTCATAGGCGGTCACCTATCTAAGTACTAACTTTTAGAGTCATCCCGGTGGTTCGTAGAATATGTTTATAGATTGCTAAAACGATACAATGTACACTTTTCGATATAACTGATTGCCGTGAAAAATAACTGAATGTGTTTTTATTTTTACCACTTCAGACGCAATCATATAAATCTATAAAGTTTTGACGATATTGTACTAATTTCACTTTATATTTCATATTACCGATATTCAAATAGACAAAAAAATTGTATATTCATATGATCTGAATGGCCGAGTGGGTTAAAGCGCAGCGCAACAACACCATCCGGAGGGTCCCAGATTCGATTCCCGTCAATGTAAAAAAAAATGTAATATGTTTTTTCAGCGACTAATATGTACCATCAAGTAATATCTAATAAAAATACAGAATTACTCGATTGAGTAAGCTCAAATGAATATTTTCCAATTGACATTCTTTATTATTTTTGCCGAAACTGGGACTTAACTGTTACCGAAACTGGCCCGACATTGACTATCCACACTGGGCCATATCTAGTAGTCCGTAACGGTTCGAAGTTGGCGCCAAGACTCGGTCAGGTGTATCAAAACGTTATTAACACGGTACAGATTTAGATTTGACCGCACACTGGCACCGAATTATTTGCCAATATTGGCAGTTCTGGCAACGGTACTAAGCCAATACTGAGCCTCATAGCAATTCCTACATGGGATGTAAGATATTTGCATTTACATCCACACTGTCCATTATGATCACCACTTTTATTTTCTCCACATCGACCGACACTGTCGCTCCTCTAGGTTCCCACATGGATAATTCCATCCCCTACATACCCGTGGTACATACCTTCATGGGATACCATTAGGGCCACGGAATTCCACATGGGTTCTCGCACGGAAAATTTCTTTTACGGCACTGCGGCTCGGAAAGTGAGGTTTTCAAAAATGCGTCGAGTTATGCTAGATCAAGTTCTGATGTGTCGAGTTGTGCCAGGTGACGTTGTGTCCAGTCGAGTTCTGCTGTGTAGAGTTGTGGCGTATCGATTTTTATCGTGTCAAGTCGTCAATGTGTCGAATTTTTTTGCAGCCAGTTACGCGGGCTAAGTTAGTTCAGGTTTAGTTGAAATCTGTAGAAACCAGGCACTGCTGCTTGTGTAGGTCAAGTTCTGCTGTGTCAGGGCAAGTTCTGCTGTGTAGAGTTGTGCCAGGTCAAGTTCTACTGTATCGAGTTGTGCTAGGGCAAGTTCTGCTGCGTCGAGTTATGCCAGATTAATTTCTACTGTGTCGAGTTGTGCCAGGTCAAGTTGTGCCAAGTTGAATTCTGCTGTCTTAAGTTTTATCGGATCAAGTTGTGCCAGGTCAAGTTCAGTTATGTCGAGCTGTGCTGTATCAATTTTTATCGTGTCAAGTGTTTAATGTGCAGAGTTGCGCCATGTCGATTTTTGCCGTGTCAAGTCGTCAATGTGTCGAGTTTTTCTGTAGACCATTACGCGGAATAAGGTGAGTTCGGGCTGAGTTAAAATCTGTAGAAACGAGGCATCGCCGATTTTTCTAGCACATGTAGTCGCGCAATTAAAATATCGCTATCGTTTTAAAAAATTAGTGAAGAGGATAGCGTGACCGTTAGACAAGCCGCGGTGGTCAAAATACAGTTAAATACATGTATATTGGAGATCCTGATTCCGAATTATATTGTCTGTTTGGTTTAACTGAATTACTATTTCAAGTAAATCACAATTACTCTTAGCCGTTCAAATGGAATAATTTATTGAACTCATGAAAATGTTCAGTCCATTTATTAAAAGAAATTGCAATATTCTCTTTTTATGAAAGACACGAAATCTTTTTTCTTGGTGCAAAGATCTGGAATTATAAGAGCCGACGAATGTAGAACGAAAGTGCATTTTAACGCAGTATGCGCGGATGCCGATAATGTATGACAAAGGCGGAGTGTGGGTTTCGGTAAAAGGAAGTCGGGGGCCCCGGGTCGAGCCCTTTCGGCGGTTTGCTCATGGTTCCGTGAGCAGTGCGCGCATAAATCAGCATTCTAATGATGCTGTGAAACGTAGGGGACTCAGTCTTAATTCATACTTGCTCGGTCGTGAGTTAATTGCGTCCCCGGATGAGCCGAAGTCATTGGCACCCTTCGGTCACTTTCTCAGGTGCGGTTCACCAAAGTTTCTCATAGACATAGATTTGTGAAATCTCAATAATAATGAGGAAGCAATGTGCAAGGTTCCCAGCACATGTGCACAAGTTTGAGCACATTGCTTCCTAATAAACATAGAATAATGTTTATTTCTGCTGAAACTGTTATTGCAGTGATAGATAAATGTCATTGTTTTTAAACTAATTAGAATCTATGTATTTGACCGAATTTTTCTTTATTATTTGTTTACAATTTTACAGGATTTACCCCTAAATGGGTTTACAGAGTTTAGCCCTTCCCCGAAAATCCCTTCAAATCTCATTGAGGAATGAATAAATACAATCCAATCAAGTATTATCAGAAAATACTTTGGGGGTAAAATATATCTTCTATACATTTGCGATGAAATATATATAAATTATTTCGGCGCATTGCCGAAGGCCCTGAAAATAATTATAATCATCATTATTATTAACAGTAGGTATTTTTTCTGCGTATACCCTCTTGGATGTCTACATTTCGTCCCTTCCCATTACATTGAGTGCCCTTATAACTAGGTAATATTATCAATATTAATAAAACTTTAATACGCCGGTACTTTTTTTATTATCCCTTGTTTTCACTACTGTTATCATTCCCTAGTCTTGTGTTAGTTTGTTTTCTCCCATATGAAAGGCTTCACTGTAAAAAATATTTGGAGAATTCATATACTGTATAGTAACTTGATATACTGTATTTTTCCTGAACTCGTGTTGAAAATTCAATTTAATATTTAAAAAAAATGAAAACTGAAATTAATATTAAAGTAGGAGGAAGTATGTTAATGACTTTTTGCTTCCTCATACACGGAAAGAAATGTTTAGTTGTGGCAACTACGTTTTCGATTTGTTGTACACAATGTCTAAAAATTTAGTTGCCTCAACCATATCGAATAGTAACCTCAACTATTCACGATTAGTTCTTCGAATCTTCGGTATTATCATTCGAATCGTCGGTATTACCATTCGAATCGTTGGTATTACCATTTGAGTTGCTAGGGAAATAGAATAATCGATTGGTTGTGTCAACTCATTTCTTGGTTATGGCAACTAATCTTTTTTTTCCGTGTAGAGGAGTCTTTGTAAAAAGCGAAAAATAATGCGGAAGCAATGTGCAAAAATCAAAAGTTTCATACCGGTCGTCACTAAATTATACATACATAATGGCTGAATATTATTTCATTTACATATAAAATTTGAGCTCGCTATCTGAAGTTTTGCAAAAGTTACAACAGAGTGATAATGTCAATTTTTTCAAAAATTCAAAATTCCATAAAATATGAACCACTTAACCGATTCGAGGCAAATTCAATACCAAACAACATTGAGTGCACTTGCTCTTATGAACAACTATTTAGCAAAATAGATTTAATTTTACGAAAGTTAGAGCGCCCACCTGCTTTAAAAAAAAAAAAATTCAAAACGGCATAAAATCGAAATTTTCGTACACATTTTGTCAAAAATTGCTTTAGTTGAAGCAATACTCGATATACAAAACGGTTCTTGAATTATCGGCATTCGAATTTTCGGAGTTGTATTCATACACACACACACATACATACATACGGACATTTTTTCTAGATCACTTTTCTGGACGTTTTGGACCACTCTGAGTGTCCTGACATGAAAATCGCGAAAAAAGATTTTTTCATTAAAACAAAGTTTCCTCTATGAGGAAGCAAAAACGACTCTTGTACCGAATTTGGCAGACTGTATATCAATTTCGGTGTACGGTGCATCAATTAATACGACTTTTGTAATGAATTATGGCGGTTACATCGACGTTACGTTACACTCGTGTAGTAAATTGAAATATCCGTTTCTGTAAAAAAAAACTTCCTGCACTGTGTAGTAATTTTACCTTAAATATTTTTAAGTGTTCTTTTTTGCAAATTTTTCGAATGCCCTCGCATATCCAGTTATACAGATCTACATACGCTTTTTAAAAATTTTAAGCATGTGTAAACTTCCACTTTAGCTCAGCTATGCGGAATCACCGCAATATTTCTATTCATCCTATACTAAAACTTGTGCTCTTTTTGCTGCATTGTATTTAAACATATACTTCTCTTCTAAACTTGTCATCTCCTGTCCACAGGAACTACATCTGTCGTCTCAATACTATTATTATTACTATTATTATTTATTGACCTTTTATTATCTGTGAATAACTAATTCCAATAGATAAATCAATAAATAGCAATAATACTGATAATAATAATAGCAACTAACATCTTATTTATTAGTAATTTAGATAATTCTCGGTAAATTTGCGCACAGGATAACGCGGCGTATAGGCTTATTGAAAAAGTATCGTCACTCCATAAAGAGCAGTCGAATAGTACATTCACTTTAAAGTACCCGCAGATATGCATCAAACGAGTTATCATCTTGAATATCTATGTGAAATCCATTTCTTGCTTCAGAAATTAACTTCCGCCTGCAAGTAATAATGAAAAACTTAGTCGTCAAGCGAGATGAGCAACTCAAGAGATCGTCGCGGTGGAGGCGTGCGTGCATACCCATAGATACGACGCGAGTGCCGGCTGTCGCGTGCCGTGTGTGCACCTGTCTTACAAGCTAGTCGACTGATATCCTACGCGAAGAGTCAGGCTGCGGTGTAACAGAAGGCCGAAGGCAAGCAGCTCGTGGACTGTCAGCTGCTGTTGGCGCGCAGCTGAAGGGGAAAATGACGTGCGTGCGTGCAAGAATCGAAGTCCGCTCGAATTTCAAAAATATATTATACTACGTGTAACTTTATACACGTACGAAAAAAATCGTACGCTGTAAATCTGTTTTTAAATTATGAAATTAAAAAATAATCGACTTTACTTAAACCTAGACGGGTAGACCTTTTTTAGCCACGAGCTATGGGTGGACGCGGTCGCTGGCGACCCCATGCCACATTTTTTGCGGGCCGTATCCAAACCAGCTTTATAAATATCTATTAATTCAAGAAATATAATTTACAGTGCAGTTTGTTTTGTAATTATGATTTCTTAATAATAACTTTAAGTGATTATAAGATTATGTGTAAATATTTTAATTGCTGAAAAAAATACTGATTCCCGCTCCAATATTGTTAGAAATAGTGGAAAAAATGGAAAAGCATGGTCCTGCATCCTTAATGCATTAATTATGTTTTTGCATTTTTTCCCAAAGAATGCCGTGAAATTTTATTGAAAATTAATAGTTTTTGTAGCTATTCAAAAGTTTACTCATTATATTGCAATCGCTACATTTATTATTAGAAAATGATGATTATAAAACGAATCGTATCATCAACTTTATTACTATAAGTATTAGGCATTTACAACTCTGATCCAAACCCATGGTCCAAATAAAATTGCGTACCCTTTTCATTTACACGCCTTACTGTAAGGAGTAAGAACATGTATATGAAAGTCGGATTCAATATGTTTAATACGTTAAAAATCCATTCAAATAAAAGACTTCGACGCAAAAAGTTGAAAACCGATTGTATCACCAAAAAAAAAATCACCATTTTTTTTCTGAAGCAGCGAATCGAACAAAACCTGTGCCATAAAGTGCAATTATTTGGAGACCGAAAGTAAGCGATTGTGCGTAACCGAAGCACAGAAAAATCGAATGTACCGCACTGCACCGAATGAGTTTTTCATTGCTTTTATTATTCAAATACATAATATAACGCGTTTATTATGCTTTATTCCATTTTTATTTTATTTTTCCATTACACGTCGAACACGAATTTTGTTGCTTCGAATGTAATGGAGCATCGCCGCGACATCTTCATTCGCGCTCCTGGCAGTCCGAGCTCACTTGACCCGGATGTTCTCACACGCAAAGCCATTGTGTTTCGTACAAATTGATTGCTCTTTTCGGTCTGCAAATGCTTTCGATCTGCTTAAGGTAGAAATAAAAACATAATATTGCGGGGAAAGAAAATTAATAGTGTCAATGTAAACTTTACTTACGAACCCAGCGCGGTTGATACCCGCACTGCACAAAAGCCATCGCGGAAATGACCGTGACAAGTATCGGCCGAGGTACACTGAGAGAAATTGAGATGGTCCTGGTAACTATTCAGTGATAATTATATTTTATTAGTTCAGGTGATTATTTTTGTAATTACATTAACAGTGTAGAGAGTTAATGTAACGACGAAAATAGTTATCTGGCCTAATAAAATATAATTATCACTGAATAGTTACCAGGACCATCTCAATTTCTCTCAGTGTACCTACATAGTTAAACTGAATGACTGACTAGGGTACTCTTCTCACATCGACGGTAAAAATGCGACAGAGCAGAGAAGGTTTGGCTTCTCGCCTGGGGTCGCTGGCGACCTCAGTATACTCATCTAAGGTGAAGGATAGCGAGCGAGAACAAAAGTGTTTATATTTTTACTACTACTTACACTGAGAGAAAACTTGAAATCCTGGCAACCTCGCACGGTGATTGGCAAATATTACTTTGTCTCAAAAAAATAGAAATTGACACAAACACTCATTCGTCGAGGCAATACAATGCATTTCTGTGAGAGAACTACTTCATGTAATTGAGCGTCAACATAACAATGTTTTGGTTGAACATTGATGCTGTTGAGCGAATGGCAGTGCAGTTGACTTAACCCCGTAAGGGGTTAAGACAACAATTTTTCGGTACTTAAAACGCGTGTAACGAGTGGTTGAGACAATCACGCGTGTCATTCCAATCAGTAAAATGATATCTACGCAGTAACTGTTTTGAAATGGTTGCGAAAATTGTTTCATGCTGTTGAAAGAATCTCGGTGTAACTAGCTTCTACGAAATATTAGGTTGACTCAACCTCACGTCCATTTGTGTAAAAGCTGTTTCTGAAGATACGAGTACTGACCTTTAGAGTCATCCCGATGGTCACCTATCCAACTATTGACCGCCAGAGACAGCCAAGTAGTTACCCATCCTTGTACTGATCCTCGGTCAGTCAGACGCTCATCCACCCAAATACTAACGAACTAATTAAATGTCGGTGAAGTTTGAAACGTTTCAAAGTTGCAACGGCTTCCGAACGCCAGCGCCCACAGTTCACGATGAGGTTTTAAATTTTTTTCAACAGGAAGGAAGAAATTCTCACTTTTCAGCAGACCTTTTTCTAATAGATTAAATTATTCTGATAACTTTAAAATCAATTTCCAGCTGACGGAATCTGCGGAAGGCTTTCATTTTTGGAAAAAATCATAGCCTTTTAAATGACGTTTATGAGTTCTTGATACTTTTTTGTAGGAAGAAATGAATTCTCGCTCTTGAGGCCAGCGTTTTCATATAGAAAAGATTCTTGCGGTCATTTTAAGATAGGATTCAAGTTACTAGAATCTGCGGAAGACCTTCGTTTTGGGCAAAAACCAAAGCCTCTGACGTGACTGTTAGGAGATTTTCGTACTTTTTTTGGAGATGGAAGAAATTCTCGCACTTGAGACATGCGTTTTTAGATAGTTAACATTTTTTTTAAATTTTTGACATATCCTCCAAGTCCCGTAGACCCTGCGGAAGACCTTCTTTTTCGGTAAAAAAAGGCCGACAGTCCCTCGTTTGGCGATCATGAGTTTATGAATATTTTTTCATTAGGAAAATAGGAATTCTCGCTTTTCGGAACAGCGTTTTCAGAAAGAGTATATTTTTGCGATGATTCCGATATATATTTCACGCGACAAGAACCTGCGGAAGGCCTTCGTATCGGGCAACAAACATAGGCTCTCGTGTGGCGGTCATGAGTTTCTTAAACACTTTTACATAAAGAAGGAAGAAATTCTCGTACTCGATGTACTCGACCTCGTACTCGACCAGCATTTTTAGATTAGGCTTGAAATTGATTTCAAAATTAGCAGAATAATTTATTCTATCAGAAAAAGGTCTGACAAAAAGCGAGAATTTCTACCTTCCTGTTGAAAAAAAAATTAAAAACCTCATCGTGAGCTGTGGGCGCTGGCGTTCGGAAATCGTTGCAACTTTGAAGCGTTTCAAACTTCACCGACATCTAATTCGCGCAAACAATGAAACAATCAACTTTGTCGAATATGTTCATATAGATGGCAACAACGATACAATGTACCCTTCTTGATATAACCGAGTATCGTGAAAAATACACTGAAAGAAAAAAGTAGTTGGAAGAACCATCTCCAGCATATGCTGTACCGCTGAATAGTTGCAGCAACTAACTCGCTTCTGTAACCAATCGCAGTGCTGTTTTCACCAATACAATAGGTGGCGCAACCAACAGCGAGTTCCTATAACCAACCACAGCGGTTCGTATAACCAACGAGTAGTTGTCTTAACCCACTGAGTAGTTGTCATAACCCACTGAGTAGTGACACTATTTCAACTCTTTCGAACCCATTTATTGGTTTGTCCAACTACTTTTTTTTCTCCGTGTAACGGAAAGTGCTTTTATTTTTACTACACCAAACGCAATCATATAAATCTATAAAGTTCTAACTGTATTATACTAATTTCATTTTATATTTCATGTTACCGATATTTAAATAGACAAAAAAATACTAGAATTATAGGATCTGAATGGCCGTGTGAGCTAAAGCGCAGCGCAGAAACATTATCTGGAGGGTCGCAGATTCAATTCTCGTCAATGTCAAGAAAATTTAAATGTTTTTTCAGCGATTAATATGTACCATCATGAAGAGGAAGACGTAATACCTCATTAAAATGCACGATTACTCAATTGAATAAGCACAAATTATTAATTTTCTTTATTATTTTAGACTCACTCAAACGCATAATGAATTTAATTGAAATATGAGTGTAATTGAACCTGCATCGATACTTTCAATCAATCTATTAGTGATTAGATATTAGTGAATCATTTGGTGAGTTTGACCCAACCTCCTCGTTCCATTCGCAGGTTGAGTCAACTTCTAGTTCATTGTGCCCAACAAATTTTTTTCTCAGTGTATGGCCTGTGTACACTGACAGAAAAAATGTTTGCATGATCTAAATCGGCGGACATCGTCGTTCAAACGCATCTTTAGTTGGTATAACAAATATTTTAGTTACCGCAAATATATTTTAGGAAACTGAACCTAATAATTATTGAAGAAACTAAACATTTGGTTGCCCTAACGAAAAATTCGTTTGAACGAGGGTGTACTCTGATGTAGTTCATTAAAAAAAAAAAATTCAGTGTAGCTGCCGGCATTTCAAGAAGAAAATACACCGACAACCAACTAGTAGACTGATACACTGCATTGATAATTATTAATTGATCGAATCTGTCAATGTCACACTAGTCTAAATTTGCCTAGGGTTGGATCATCTAGCAATTTATTATTTTTCCGGCGCCAAATTTAGTTCTGGCAACTAATTTTTTTTCGCTGGCCTTAATTACGAAAATATTTTCTGGAAATAAAATGTGCTGGAGTTGATCTCGTTCAGAGAAAAACAATCACGGTCGGATAGGAAATAATTCATTGTACCAATAATGATTTGTTTGTTTTTGTGCAAAAGCACATTTTTAGCTGTCACAGTGAAAAAACTTGCTGTCACTCTCTATCCCCCAAAAAACCCCTCACGGGTAAAAAAATTGAGACAAGTAAATTTACGTGAGTGGTATCTAATACCCCCCCCAAAAACACAGTGTGTCCAAAACTTGAGCCATATACTATGTATAGGTACAAAAAGTTGTGAAATAACTTGTCTCAATTTTTTACCCGTGAGGATTTTTATGGGGGATGTCACTACTTTTTGCAAAGTTTTTGCTATTTCTTGCGACCGATCAATTCAGAATAAGGGAACTTGCAATTTACTTGCATTCTTTAATATATTCTTTTGCATGCATATTTATTAGCACAACAGGTAATAAATATAGGGTTCCTCTTATTCTCTTCCGCTTACCGAGTTGGATTTTATAAAACTGACCGAATACCAATTCATAGTTTCAAAATTTATGTCCCACTGTAAGGTAATCACTGCTACTCGGTCGGTAGCATAAACTGTAGTGTAAATTTCTTTTTTGCGGTTGCTTGTTTTTAATACAATTGTTAACTTTTTTTTTAACAGAACATAGATCGTTAAATCGTATGCGTACCGTTTTTTATGCTGTGCAGCTAAGCTGCGGCTATCTCAAGAAGATCCAAAAAAAGGTTACTGTTGATTGCAATATATGTTTTTAAAAAAGTCGTAAGACTTTTACAAATTTTAACTAAGAATAGGCTTTTCAAGACTAACAGTTCTCTGTCAGTTATAACCGTAAACCGAAAACTATAGAGACATCGACCTGGATACCAAAAAAACAGGGAGTGGTCGACCTGGACATCGAAAATTATGGAGAGATAGACCTAAACACCTAAACTATAAAGAGATCGATGTGTACAATGTAAATTATGAAGAGTTCAACACTGAAGGCACTGAAAACTATGGAGGGGTTACCCTGGACACCGAAAACTATGAAGAGGTCGACCTGGACATCTGAAACCATCGAGAGATCGACCTGGGCAACGAAAACTATAGAGGAATCGACTTGGACACCTAAATCTATACAGAGGTCGACCTTTTTGAAAAATGTTTGCATTTTTCCGACACAAAAGTGTAGGGAACTTACAAAACGCACTATGGGAAATAAACATTAATATAGTTGCATAGTAAATTTAAAATTTTCTTTTTTACTTGGCGGCGAGTCGCTACTGCAACTTTTGATCTAAGAAATATGTATTTGGGTTGTCAGTTATATAAACGTTGATTTACAATTAAAAAAAAAATTATTGCGATACTCCTCGCTATGCCTTAGAAGCTCAGCAAACCTGCCACCCATTTAGCAGTTGGTGCGCAAACCAATGCGCGGCTAAACGTTCTCCCATACAAGTTATGACCGCAAATAATGCTGCTTAACTCTGGGAACCGTCGAAGCCACACACTGACCGCGCGTCCACTGCTGTCAATTTAAAGAATATACATTTTGCTTCCTCATAGAGGAAGCTTTGTTTTCATGCAAAAATCTTTTTTCGAGATTTTCATGTCAGTACACTCAGAATGGGCCAAAACATCGAGAAAAGTGATTTAGAAAAAATGTTTGTATGTGTGTGTGTGTGTGTGTACATGCGTGCGTGCGTGCATGCATGCGTGCGTGCGTGCGTGCGTACGTGAGTGATAGAGGGATCAAGCCTCATCGTTCATACAGATTTTTGTTAAAATCCACTTCATCGTTAAATTATTACACGTTTTTTAATTTTTTGAAAAATGTCTGTTTACGCGATAACTCTTTCAATTTTCGAGATATTGATCTTAAAATTGGTATGAATGTGAGCTTTCATACGTCGGTGATCGCTATTGAATTTGGTTAAGATCGGTTGAGCCGTTAAAATTTTATGATGCTTTGAATTTTTCAAAAAATTGACATTATCGCTCTATTGTAACTTTTACAAAACTTAAAATAGCGAGCTCAAATGTTGTATATAAATGAAACAATATTCAGCCATTACATATGTAAAATTTAGTGACGAACGGTATGAAATTTTTGATTTTATGGAATGTTGAATTATTTTAAAAAATATACATTATCACATTCACTTTCGGAAACGCTCTAATAATCACGAAATCACGTAATAACGAAATAGAAAAAGCGAATCCACAATATGTATATTTATGTAATTAAAACAAGGATGCAAAGTAGAACCTTGCACATTGCTTCCTCATTGTTTTCCGCGATTTACAAAGCTTCCTCTATGAGGAAGCTAAAAATTGTATAACATACTTCCTTATAGAGGTAGCTTTGTAACTCCCGAAAAATAATGAGGAAGCAATGTGCAAGGTTCTACTTTGCATCCTTTTTATATAAATATACGACAAGAATTAAATCAAATCGATAAATGTTGTATTTCGAGACATTCGTAGATCATCAAATAAAGTGCATTACGCATACAAATTTAATCGATTGTACTTTCTTTTGGATGAATAAAAACGTGTATTAGAGTTAAGTTCAGTTATTGATTATTAGATGTTATCAAAGAAACGTTGATTGGTATAACGGAATCTATTACAAAAAAATAATTTCCAATGAATAAAGGAAATAAATATACACGGAAAGAAATGTTTGGTTGCGACAACTACGTATCCCATTTAATGTACACAATGTTTAAAAAATTAGTTGCCTCCACCATATCGAATAGTAATTCCAGCTATTCACGATTAGTTCTTGCGAGATTAGTGAGGTTAACCAATCCAATCGTTGGAACTACCATTTGAGTTGTAAGGGAAATAGAATAATGATTGGTTGTGTCAACTCATTTTTTGGTTATGGCAACTAATCATTTCTTTCAGTGTATATTGGATTACAAGAAAGCTCCAATTGATTTTAATAATAAATATCCAATACACGTATTTAGTCATTTTAACTAGATCTTTTTTCCGGATTAAACAAGTTTTTAGTAGCAATAAATTTTTTCAGTGTCCGCTGCGCAGTGAAAGTAGGTTAAAATAAATAAATATGTTAGAAATAAAAAACTGAAAAATTGAATGAAATACATATTTGCACCAGGGAAAGTAAATTTTCGTTGATTGAAATCATCAAATGTTGAATAGATAATTTCAGTTAATATAACTAAATCTTTTTTCTTGGTGTACATTTTTTCCAATATCATTCATATGATAATTGAATATAAATTTTTGTGAAATTTAATACACAGTTTATGCATATGGGACTTCCAATATAAGTATATTAATTTTTAGAAAGATTTTTTGTTACGGTGTATGAAATAAGGAAAATTTTCGGGTATTGATAAGTTGGATAATCGTGCGAGGCGGTTGCCGAGTCATTAAAAGACGTGCACAAAGATTAATGACCTGATGCCAGTAGGCACTCGAGGTAAACTGACAATAATCAGCAGGGTGGTTGGATAGTCGAATGGTGGGGGTATTTTTTTGTGGAATCGGCGAGGTATGGGGAGCACGGATCACGGTGGTGAGAGGCGACCGCGTGTCCGGCGTCTGCAGCAGCTGCTTCTGCTTTCTGCAACGCGCCGTTTGCTTCATTCCGCATAGGACCGTGCTCCAAGTAACATCGTTTTACCTTCGTCGCGTTTCTGATTTTCTCAAAGTCTTTCTGTAAACGTGATCTAAATAGCTTCACTGCAACGTTACTTCTCACTGATAAAAATACTATCGGTAAATAGTTTGAATTAATCGGTTATAAATTACGAGTGGTCTGTGCCGATCTTCGGGTCAAGTGGAGGAAGGATAATTCACTCAAGATCCAAAACAAGAAGGGGACATGTTTGCCGAACGAAAAGTTTCAACTATTTTCCTGGCAATTTTTCTCCTCATTGCTTGCATTCAGGTGAGCCTTAATTTTCATGTTTTATTAATAAATGTTTTATTCTAAATTTAAAAAACGTTTGATAAATAAATTCAACTGTGTGCTATAATTTCCGATATTTTCCATTTGATATTCCCTGTAGGCAGTTTGAATACAGTATAATTCACATACATTTGAATTCAGTATCTATTAATATGTGTTGGATATTCGTGTTAACTATAAAACATAAACGCTCCAAATCGAAATGATTTTGTATACAATCGCTCACGGACAGATCGACCAAGTATTATCGTTCTCCATTAATTTTTGCCAATCAATAACAATTATTATTTTACTTTTTAAACACTCTTTGTGTGCATACATGTAATAATGTCCGCCGCTCACTTTTTGTTTTCGGTTGTCTAGGGGATGAAATAAAAGTTTTAAAAAAATTGGTTACTATAATTCGATCGATATGAAATATTCAACACATACCTTGTATTCAATATTTGAAATCATCCATAATTTTCTATCATTGTCTGATTTATACTCGAGATATATGCAGGTACGAACATTCGCTCAATGAAAATGTATTTGACATACTTTCATTAGTGAACGATTGTGAATTATTACTCTTACTAAATATTATAATTCACTATAAATGTATAATTCATCCAAATTATTCCTAACTACTGCATAAATGTAAACATTGTAAGTTTTGTATAATAATTAATCATAGTTATTTGTGTCATGAAGAATTGTAAATACATTTTCATTGAATGAATGACGATCGTGATGTGAGCATACCGAAAATGAGTCCACACACTAAGTTGAATATACGAATTTATTGGTGCATACGATATTGGTCGGAAATAAAACTAAACGGGAAGCAATTTACGCTTATAAAATTAAGGTGTCCTCATTAGCGTGGTGGAAATCCTCAAAGCTCTGAAAATTTTCCGCGTTCTGAAAAGCTCCGATTCGATGTTCGAGGATTATTAATGTAAAGCAAACGAATGGCATTAATGGTAGCAACGTGGTAGGGGATTGCAATCATAACATTCTCAGCATGTACTGTATACATGACACGAGCGATCTTCTTCATGTGTTTGCCTATGAAAACAACGATACACGAACTAATTGCAATCCAGCGTGAAAATGTGGCGGGGGTTTAATTGAACGTTTACTCGCCGGACAGACGATACGCTTCGCGAGTTCTGCGTAAACAACTTTGCGCTGAGGGGCAAAGAGCGCCAGCAGCGCTATATAGTCCAGCAGAAATCGAGACGGAAATTGTTGGCTCTTGGAGACTTCAGCAAGAGCGCGACATCGTTTCCGCTCATAATAATAAGCTGGTCAATGGGTGCAAAGGATGCGGAGGCGACGAAAAAGGGTTTTCTCGAGCACCAGTTCGCACGCCCCAGTCCGTGCGATTCGTTTGTTCAATGGAATCGAACGAATTGTCGGAGAATGTTCTCTCGGTCGCCTCTTCCGGCGATGTTAATTCATGCGTAAAAAAGCTGTCTGCACCATTTTCATACGAACTGTGCTAAAAAAAAGATTTTTAGATTTCCAGAATAAACATTTGTTAATACTATTATGAATAATTTTACACTTGAAGTTTGTATTTTGCACAAAGCCACGTCTGGCTGAATGTACGTTGGTCCAATTTTTTGCACTCTTATGAAAGAGGCTGTGTGAAAACTGCAAGAGTAATTAGTGCAAGATTTAATTCCACATCGCGGTTGGAAAATGTGAGAATTGAAGTTAAACGAAATTTGAGTGATCATTTCAATATATTTTAACAAAAATTGCTACACTATTGAATAAGAAAAAAAATCAATATTTTGGTCTGATCGATTAAAATTTAATAAAATAAAGGCTAATATCAATTTCCTAAGATCCAAAAGTCTTTAATGATTCGTCTTAAATTGAATGACAATAGACCTCGCGGATTGGTTTACCTATAAAGAACAATTGACCTACAAAATCTTCGCAACTAGGTAGGAAATTTAGAGACATTGATAAATTTCAGATGGTTATAAAATTTGACCGAAAAATGTCGAAAAAACAAAAATGCTCCTACGAGAAAGGAGAATTGAAAAATAAACGATGAAAGTGAAATCATTGAAAAAAATGTTTGCAAAATCGTGAGACTTTGGATACATCGTAAAAATAGAGCCGGACGCAGGAAGCTGCAGTTTAGATCGAGCGAAATCTAAGATCGCTGCACTGGAGGTTGCGTATATATAACGCGACTGATAAAATCGGTTCACATGCAGCAGAACTAGCAGCGTGTCTTCTGCGGTACCTATATAACGAGGAGCGCACGAAGAATTATGGGCCGCGAGGGGTGACTTGGAAAGATCAGGACTGGTCAGAAGTCTAGACCAAGGACTCTCTTAGATATCGTGGGAGCGGGAGACCCCAGTAAATCGTCCGTTCATTGTTCCCTCCATTATATATACTACATACACAAATCCACATAACCCACGTTTACATATAGTTCAGATTCTGCATCACTGTACGTAATTTAGCATCTACGGTCAGTAAACTATACAGCAAAACTAGTTTTCGCTAACACATACAATGCCACGCCTCTCTAATTATCGGCAATTAAAAGCGAACTAAAGAAAAAAAGTTGCAAGGTAGACTTTGCACGTTGCTTTCTCATTAATTTTCATTTTTCACAAAGCCACCTCTATGAGTAAGCTTATTTATTCATTTTGGCTTCCTCGCAGGGGAAGCTTTATAAAAAAATGGAAATGAGTTAGGAAACAATGTTTGCACATTGTTTCCTAATTCATTTCCATTTTTTATATGTAGGTAACGAAAAAACTTGCAAAGTAGAACTGCAAAGTTCTACTTTTACGTGGATTTTACGTTCGGATTTTACGTGATTTTGAATTTTTCGTTACCTACATAATTCTTGAAAAATTCAAAATCACGTAAAATCCGAACCGCTGTACTGATCACGAACAAATTTGGTAGGTAGCAGCTCCGAATGTTATTTTTCATCTATAGAAAATGTTGGTTGACTTGGTGAGATTTGGCGTGAGTTAGAGTAAAATTAATATTTTTAAAAAAATTCAAAAACCAAAAAAAAACGAACTTTTGTACAAATTCATTCCAAATTCAATACCGATCCTCCTTTAACATAGCTTTACTCGTACGAAATTATTTAGTTCAATAACTACAAACTTGCGGATGCTAGAGAGCGTACAGACATTTTTCGAAAATTGCAGTCAAATAAAATTTGAACATATGTTCGAATTTAAAAAAAAAATACCACAAACAAAGGAGTCGACCTGTTTCACATGTTTGCTAAATTTCAGCTCGATTGTTAAAGCCGTTCTTGAGATATATGAATTTGAATTTTGAGTGACGGCCATACCCTGATACATACACACGCCATTTTAGACCATTTTGAGTGTACCGACATAAGAAATTCGAAAAAAAGTTTTCGCACGAAAACAAAGCTTCCTCTATGAGGAAGCTAAAATGTAACGATCGAAGGATAAGCTGTAAGTTCGATGAACGACGTAACGATATGGCCTCAGCGATTGCAACAAGGCCGCAGTTTTCAGCTGCTTCCGAGTGCACATGCACAAAGATCGTCATAAAAGTTGCATATAAGAAACAATCAAATTTTGTCAATCCAACGAAAAACCAAGACGAGACAAATACGTGAATCTTTCAGAGTAGCAACGAATTTAATTGCAGTTGAGTTTTGTGAAACGGGTTCAGTCACCGTGCTTTACGAGTTTCATTAGCATGGCATGGGAATTCGGGTGCCTGCGCCCTCGAGGGCACCGATGCACTGTTCACTCACTCGAAAGCTCACGCACTCGTATAATACCGCACACGCATGCAATTGCAGCACAAACTTATTCTCGTTTGCCTGTTACGTTTATATTTCTCTCGGTCTCTCGAAAAGCTCTGACGGCTTCCAAACCCAAGCCCACAAGTTTTTTCCCTCATTTTTTTTTCTAATTATTACTATTTTTTCGCGATGCTCATGGGTCCCTGGAAACGATTACGCGACTAGCGTGCAGTTTCCGCACTCACTAACGAGTCTCCTACGGTTTTCAACCTTTTTTTTAGGCTCCTTTGTTTCGTTTCTCTTTTTTTTGCATTTGCAATTCCATGCTACGTTTCTCGCGGTACACCAGCCGTTCCCTGGTGAGCAATTGAAATAGCCGGGCGAGTGAAAAGTTGGTTTTGATGAACGAGTTGAAACAGTGTCTCATGATACAATTATAAATTGAAGTCTCGTTTCGCGGTCGAGGACAGCGGCATGGCGTATACAGCAGCGTCAACGATCTCCACAAAGTTTCGATTACACGAGTAAATTTTGTGCGGTTATTATACTTATATCTACTGAAATTCTCAGCGGATTCTGCGAAGTGTTAGAATGTTGTGGAAGCTCCAGTGCCGCGAGATCTCCGGCGCGATCCAACATATATACGTACGTATGTACGTAGAAACTATCCATGGGCCGGAGGAATTTTCCGCGTTTATCAATGTTGAACCACGAGAGAATGTCGGCGACACCCGGACGGTCGTTACAACACACGGAAAACCGGATGGAAACGGCAATGTGGCGTGACCTACAGCCCCACGTAGACCACGGAAACGGGGTCCTTCCGGACTCGTGGACGGCTGCTGTCACGTCAACACTGTTCGCTATTCGACTCTGAAGGGAGCGCTGCTGCTATATACCTGTACAGCCTCTATACATATATAGATGGCGCGCAGGCATAACGACATAACCGTCGAGTTTATAGTATACGAGGAGTTGTAAACGCAGTGTACGAGGGACAACGAGTCATCCGGGAAACGTCACGTATGTCTCCGGTGTAACTATTCGTAGCTATACAGCAACAAAAGCGTTGTCACTCGTTCGTATACAGCGACTCCTCCTTCTCATTCTCTCTCTCTCGTCGCAAAGCTCAAAGTAAGTAATTGGCCCCAACGCCCGGCAAACTTGCTAGGAAACGTGTGCTTCAGAGTGAGCGCGAGAAGCTCCTCGATGCAAATGCACAGGTGTTCTCGATGAATAAATGGATCTGCTACATCGGAACTCACTCGCACAAGTATATTCCGTAGTAGAGTGTATATACGTCGAGCGGAACTCTGGAAGGGTTCCACAACCCTTGGGATATACTTGAGAGTAGAGGTGTACAGATGGGTTGAGAAGTGTACGGCAGGATATTACGATTCAGTTACAGGGCATTTCCGAGAAACTCGGAGTTTCGTATAGAGACGAAAACTTTGACGGTGAGAAGTCGAGACGAAGCGAGCGCCAGCGGACGTTACCCACATTCTACTACTATCGCGTATGTAGTTGATAATCCGAAGCTTGTAACTTTCCTTTTTTTCCCTCTTTCTGTTCTTCATGGTTTACCCCTTAAGCGATGAAGAATGTTCTTTGCGAGCATAGCAGAGCTTGTCTCACGATGCGTAACCACATTTTACAACCGCGGTTGGTTCTCAAGCAGGTAGAAGGGGGGAAGACAGACCTCTATTTTTTTATGTACCTTGGCTCTACGCCTGCGAGCTGCCTAGCCTTCTGTGCGTTTCGCGACTCGTTCGAGCGTGACGAAAGACTGTGGGCGACAGAAGACGGCAAAGAAAGTACACGTGTTTCTGGATCCTGGAGCAGAGACCCTTCTTTTTTATTTACCTGTGAAAAAGGTTTTCTCGCTCTGCAGCAGTTACATCATTTTTAAATCCTATTACAGCTCCTTTGTACCTATAACTTTCTCAAGTAAATTCCCGTTAAAGTGTATAAATCATATCACAGCTTTAGAATTGTAGTGAATAAGCGGGCTCATGTTAAAACGATTTTAGTATTGAACCATTGATAATGATTGGCAATCGGAATTGAATAAACGGTACATTCAACTTCTATCCAGAGGTGGGTAAAATTTATCTCATTGCACTGCTTCATATAATGGGACTATTTATGCAATATCGTATCGTTTATATAAAATCTCTAAAATGTATGGTAAATATGTATTTATTATGACATTTTTTGTGCTAGACCATAAGTTAAATTACAATTAGTCAGTGCAAAATAACTTGCAATTACAGATAGTACAAAAAACATACACAATTATAATTGATTTGGAGGACGGTGAAAAAGAATTTCGTTCGCCGGAAAAATGTAATATCTCATCTCATACACGGAAAGAAAGGCTTGGTTGAAACAACCAAGTGCTATGGTTATATATGCGCCAGCCGATTAATTGGTTCGATCAACCAAGTAATTGGTTAGGCTACCAATTTCTTGGTTGGACTAACCAAGTCACTTGGTAAGCTAACCAAGTGACTTGGTTACACCAACCAAAAAATCAATAAGCTAACCAAGTGACTTGGTTAGACCAACCAAGAAATTGGTAGCCTAACAAATTACTTGGTTGGTCTAACCAATTTAATCGTCTGGCGCATATATAACCATAGCACTTGGCTGTTCCAACCAAGCCTTTTTTTCCGTGTATCCCGTAACAGCTCAGGTTTTACGTTTTAATTGCTAGAGTAATAATTTGTGCTTCGCTCATTGTCCATGTGTTATTACTATAACTCCGAAACATTATTAATAATTATAATGAATCAGGTTTGTTGGCAGTACAATGTGATACTGAAATGTGGGGCACAATTGTACATGTCTTGCTATTCTTGTTTGCATAGATTATTGATATCAGAAGAAGGAAAGGCTCCGAAATAGAAAGAGCACAATTTCCAAAGGCACTGTTAAGGATAGCAAGATGAAAGTGGCGATTCTGCGAGTGGTAGAAAAAGAATATATATTATACAAGAAGAGCTATTAAAGAAATAAGTATCAATCGATTGACCCTTCAGCTTCTACGAAAGAAAAATTGTCGAATAACATACTGAAAAAATAAAATGTGTTTGTTGGCACGTAGTGTACGATGTTTTAACATTGTGCCCCTCTATCTGACACACTCTACCCCACCAGGGGTGGGAGTCAAAATAGCAAATGATCAAAATAGCTAGTGGTTAAAATAGCGAATTTCAAAATAATGGTCGTCTAAATCTAAAATGGCCATCATTATGAAATTGGCTGTTTTGATCATTCGCTATTTTGACCCTCACTCTGGAATTCGCTATTTCAGCCATTCGCTATCTTGAACCCCACTCTCTAATAAATATGAAAATTATAACGAAAGTAGTGAAATAGTGAAACATAAGTTAGCGAAGCTCTTACGGAATAACATGGGCTGGATTCCCGGTGATCACCATTTATTTAGTCCCTTCGATAGTTCGTCAGACTCTCCGCCGTATCTAAAGACACCTTCCGCACTTTACCTTTGCCGATCTTTGCAATTATTTTATACACATTAGTTTTTTAAAGAAATAAAATGTATTGAAAAAAATCACGGTTAAAAGAAAAATAAAAGTTCAAGAATTTTTTATATTTTTTCAAGATACCATTAATGAAATTCCAAGTCCATTATTCTCTACAACAGGAGTATTTTCACTCCCGAAGTATGAACCAGCACTATACACAAATATCTCACAAGTCAATATTAATATATCGAAATTATGTGATCATTGGTTAAAAAATGAACCTGGATTATTACGTTATATATTCCAAATAAACCATTGAATTTCCTTAAACGATTTTTCAATACTGAATATCGCTTGTATCAAATTGCACATAAATGTATAAAAACTAAATGCTCGCTTGTCTACATAGCGGAACAATGTGCATGAATTTTTATACCACATATTTCGTTGGTCAATTTTATTTAATTTGGCAATGTAAACATGATGCAAATTTTATAGCATTTTTTAACAATGAACCCATGGAATGCTTTGACTCCAGCTCGCTTTGTTCGGATTACACAATCGAATCGTGAAGAGCTTGCACGTGCTGTGGCGGTAGAGGAAGGAAGGAAATGGTTGTTTCGCCCCGAGCAACTGGGCCACTCATCCGCCCTGAGTCAGAAGGAAGGAGGGTTACTTTCTTACCGAGTTAGATATTAATCACTATAATGTTATGCCATATGCAGCGCGCATAATGTTAATGCACCGAAAGGGCGAGGGCGAGGGTGAGGACGCAACCGGCGACGTACTGCAAGAGTACTCGACTTCCTTTCAGCGTCGTCGCTCTTAACCCTTCCTTCGAGTCAGCCAAGAAATTGAGAGGGTGCATCGTGGATTCCTTGCCCCTCAATGCCTTCAACCCTCTTTCTCCAGTAGGTACGTAGACGTACACTATTAGGTGCGTCGGGTTGCAGCACGTGTTACCTGTCCAATTAAGGTGACGGAGGCCAGCTCTCGCTAACCAGCAACCAACCAACACTTGCTGGGCGACATCTCGAGAACGCTGAAAAAAATATATTTTCCTGCGGTTTCTCCGTCCATTAAAATATTGCGGTCTATCAAATAGCTCGAAGGATGTTACAATATTTATATGTACCAATTGGCGATCTTCATTATTTAGATTGATGCACGTTTTATTCACAAATAAAGGCATTCGTTGGAGTGCCAGCGGATCTTTCAAGACAGAATGTTGATTTTACATTATTCTTCTTTGATTGTCATATTTATTTATACTGAGAAAAAAAAATTTGCTTTTTCAACTAAAATTGTTTCCCGCGTTAAAATAAAAATAAAATTACCTGAATTCGTAAAATCAAGATGGAATTTTGTTTTAACGTGATATTCTCGAGAATTTCACTTCTAATAATAATATGTAGTTGAATGCGTACTCACGTATCGAATGGTATGCTCATACTGATGGTGAAGTTTAATTAAATGTTACAATTTGACTGTGAAAATGGAATGTAAACATTGAATACCGTGAGGTAAAGTCGAGGGTCACACATATATAGCCTGGTAACAAAATTGCTAGGCTATACGTGACTGCCAGAGCAAAAGGTTGCGAGAACAAGTTGCATACCAAAAATTGAAGTGCGACGAGTATCTGAAACAGCCACGGACAGCAACCCTTTCAATGCTGGATCGGCAAAAATGTCAGACTCTCGTTATATTCTTTGTGCCAGCGAAATATGAGAAAATATGACCTAGTAATTCTGTGTTACTGACACCACTCTTGATACCTAAAAATCTACGTATATTATGTAGAGATTAAAAAAAGAATGACCGTTGCCTGTCGCGCTTTCAATATTGGATGGCATGTGAAAACATTACTTCTGCTCTTCAAACTTTTTAAAATTGATAAAAGCCACGTTTACCCCAGTCAAATGCTTCTGCTTGATATGATCACGACAGAATGCGTCAATCATAGGCTCATTTTTTAAATTTTTTCGTACATACATAGACTCGCAAATATATCAAATGGACTAACGCTACAATATTATAAAAGCTGTGTTTGTATACTGATTGTATACCGTTTTGAAATTAGGCCGTGGAAATAATCCGATTCGCAACATAAGCCATTTGAACAAATGTGAAGGGCTCAATCAAATTTTTTGCATGCACAACGCTGCAGGCCTGTGTCGAACGGCTTTTTATTCCACTAGTTGCATTGCCAATTTTTTCTTTTTCCGGCCGACTATACTAGAATTTTATAATATTGGAAATGTGAAATTAAAAGCATGGCTTTATCGTTATCAGTTATATAGAATTCCAACAACAAAAAATTGTAATTTTTTTTTTTTAGTTTTTCTATCAACGATATCTAGGCAACCGTTAATCGCTGAATCATTTTTAGAAAACTAAAATTCATGTTTTCTTACCTTTTTCAGAAAAAAAATAGTTTTGTTTTAATTGTTAACAAATGATTTCTGAATATTTTTAAAAGCTTACATATTGACACGTAGTTTACTTTTTCCATTTATCAAGTCTGGAACAAATTTTTCCAATTTTTCTGCCATTAATATAATTATTTATTTATTTATACATTTTTCAAAAATGTACATATATTTTTTAAATTACATAGTGTTTGGTGAAGGAATTTTCAAAAACGAATTCTTTTTGTTAAGTACGTGACACAATACGTGACCAACAGTGGCCTAGTTATCGTATACTCAAGATATACTTTCTTTTTTTATTGATATGAAGAGAATCCGACCGAAGGGAAAAGAACATGTGCGTAACTACTAATAATTGACGCTCCTTTAATGTTGCACCATTTACCCTAAAACTCAATATTGAGTGCGAAAGGAATTGGTAAAAGTAGAACGAGAGCATTACGAGAGAGCAGTGAAGCAGCAGCCCAATATTCAGCAGAGATGAGTGAAACGGTCGCGTGGCTGTCCCCGGAAGCGGGAGAATAATATTTAATGAGTTTATGGACATCCCACAGGAGGCCCGGTGTTTGCAGTTTACCTGAGTTTTGGAGACCACTGGCGCGTGCCGTCGACAGCTGCCACACCTCGCCACAGCTGGTCTTCGAAAGCCTCTATACAACTCTCTCTCTCTCTCTTGCATTCATCCAATCGACATGCAGTTCATTAGTCTTTGCAGCCGATATAGCTCGAATATCCACGGGGAGTCAAATGAACGGACTCGCTTAAAAGAATCTTCGTCATTTCAAGACTTTATAACACTCCACTAATACAAGACTCGGATATCTTTCGCTGCTTTAGAAATAACATTTTTCTCTTTGACACTTTTACAATTACTTAAATGTCACTAATTTTGTTGGAGTGTATTAACTCTTTGCTCAATAATTACACAGCATTTTTAAAACAAAATTCATGGATATACGTTGCGACTTATAAGTAACCTCATAGTATAAATCTTTTACAGGCATATTTAGAGCTCTACAGTCTATTTTCTTACATAAAGACAGGTCAAAGTCGAATGGTCATAAATCTGTAATTATAGTTTTTTACATGATATAATGATTGTGGCGTCGAGAAGCGAAATTAATTGCGGAGTTGTGAATTTACCATTATCTATGTTTTCTATTAACTTTCTTATATTTAATAAAATTATTAATTGCTACACTTATTTAGGGGCTGCTTTTATAGAATTTAGCAATTCTGTAAAAAAAAAACATGTGATAAATATGCACGAAATGTCTCGGAAATAATTAGTAGTGCCTATCTTTGTGTCTATCATGAAAAGCTTAGACAAGTGAGGCCAATATCAGGTCGTCGCGATGTTTTCAAGATGTATTCTAGCAAGGAACATGAATTTTTTATTCACCCTCGTAACGGTCGTGAACGTCAGGATCCCAACCCAGGTCCTTTTGTCTTCTCTGATATTAAAGGGACGCTAAACCCAAGAGGTTTGACACATTCGCAGGGTAAACCCCTCGTTTGTACTCGAAGTCAGTACAACTTTGCAATTTTATATACGCTGGGGCTTCAAAACACTTGTGAGAAACGCTCCGTCCGTTCGCCATCTAGTGGAATCATACGAAACACTGGTGCACAATACTCCGCTAGATCGCGAAGGATCGAAGTGATTTGAAGCTTCAGCGTACATAAGACGGCAAAGCTTTTCTGAGTTCAACTACACATGAGGGGTCTAACCTTCGTTGATGTACTAACTAATTAGTGTTAGAAATCTTTCAATATTCGTACCGAGTACAGATTATATGTTGTCTTCTTCTTTTAAGTAGGAATTTGACATGTTAAATAATTAAAAATTTGATACATGAATCAATAAAAGCATCGGCTATAGAAAAATACAACTCTCATGATGCCTAATCGACAATAAAAGCAAATTGACAACTAGTTTGACACTCCAGGGAAGTGCCACCATCTTGCCGTTTCCCTGCCCCAGCAACTGAAGATGACATATTAATAACACCAAAAATGAGAAATCATTTTTTACCATCTATGCTTTTTTTGGTTCAGAACTTGCGTGGCATTAATTGCCAGTGATGTCGAAATGACAGCAAAATTATGACCCAAGGACCTTGCGCGATTGTGATTTTATTCGTGAAATGATTATAAATTATCAAAAATCACACAAGCTGTACCAGAAAGAAGCTTCCTTACATGGCAGAAAATGATTTGTCATATTTGCCATCATAAAGCCGTGGTTACATCGTCACCATTTCGGCTAACGGAAGTCTTTAATTATTTAAAATAAAATCGGCCAGACTAAAACGCAAAATCGCTTTAAAGTTGGTCGTTCAATGGACCTTCACAAGACTCAAGACTTACAGTCAGAGTACAGTCTTAGACTCAGTCAGAACTCAGACTTTGTCAGAGTTACAGTCTTCAACAGAGTTGAAAATGCTTTCGATCGCTAGCCATGAGTTACTGAGCCTAGATGGAGAAAGAAGTATTCGGGTATTCTCTTATATATCAGAAAAGAGAATACTAGAGTATATATGCCGCAGGCAGCATCGTAATAATTCATTACGAGATATCCTTAGCGAATATCAAAGATCGAGAGTGGGCTACTCTATACTACTCCGTGGGAATTATAGTGCGATTGTAGCAGATGGGATTCGAAAGAGCGGGTTCGACTGCTGCGACCGCGAAGAGGCTCCCACGGATCTTGAAGGGTAAAATTTAAACGACTCGAGATTTATATATATTATACTTTTGGGACCGGAGGTAGAAGAGCGCAGCAAAAGTCTGCTTACCTCGAGGGGTTACTAGGTGCGCGGCCAAGGATTCTTATCGACTATATTCTTTCGAGAGGGCGGACAGAGGACGAAAGAAAAGATCTGCGGGAGTATATATAACTATACTCGAACGTTATGTAGCGTAGCAAGAAGGGAGAGTCAGCGTGCAAGGTGTTTTCAAAGTCAGCTGGCCCTCGTCTCTCTTGTGCACCTGTTCGCCAACGGCAACCGAAAGAACCCCAGCAGCCGCTTTATACACATCGTTTGCTTTCAATAGAAATCAAAGGAACAATGCTCTTGTGCAAAACATCGCTTGACTTGTCGAAACAACTTTTGCTAAGTTCTGCGACTACGTCCATGTGCAACGTAACGCTAACCAAGGTTCAACGACATTTGAATGGCAAAAAATTATAACATTATGCTGGCAAAAAAGTATTGGTAAAAAATACTTTTGAAAAAAATCGCTTTACAAATCCCAGGCAGCAGAATTCAAGTAGTTATCCAAAAGTCGTCTAAACAGGTACGAAATGGCGTCTTGAAAGTTATCCATAAGTTATCCTGTGTGTATCTTATGGATACCCTGGCAAGCTGTGTCACCGTAGTGTCAACCGAAAATAACTGAAGTTAACCGACTTTTTAACCGAGAAAAGATAAGTCTCGATTAGCCCACTCTTTCACCGGCTTTAACCGACAATTTAACCGATTAAAAACGTTTCGTTCGGTTAAATTGTCAGTTAAAATCGGTTGAATTCACCAAACAAAAATGATTTTTTTCAAAATTCGGTAAGAATGTCGGTTACAATCAGTTAACTCACCAGTAAAAATCGTTTAAAAAATAACAATTTCGGTTGAAAGGTCAGTTACACTGGGTGAAACAGGGCTAATCGAGACTGGTTGAAATGACACTGTTTGCCAGGGTAACTTCCAAAGCGACATTTGGTACCCATTTAAGCGACTTTTGGATAATTTCTTGAATTGTGGTACCTGGGATATCGAGGTATCATACATCCCTGCTGGAAAACGGTTGAAAAGTACTGATAAAAACCGATAGAAATCATAGATCCAGATAGATCTATCTGGATCTATGTGGTTTTTGTCCATTTCGAATCGGTTTCTAGCGGGAGATTACCGCACCGTGAGGGAATTAGTCTCCCGACTATAATATGCGCATGATTTTATGCGGGAGTTTTTTTATTTTTGTAAAATTATTTTCATTTCGTCATTTTTAAATTTACTCTAACACTTCACCATCAGCGCTGTGAAGGGAGTTACTGAATACGCAATAATCGCGGTCATCTTGTGCCATTTCGATATATTCAAACAGGCAAACAGGGTGCTTGTTTAAACGCTTATATCTTTCGGAAATCGCACCTAATACATACAATCTATGAAAAAGGGCACATGAATCGGTACACAGAGCCCGTGTGCCAATTTCTGTTAATACATCTTTAATCGTTTTAGAGAACATTGTACTAATAGAAATAGGCATATTCGCGCTAAGCCAGTAAAGCACATACTGCCGTGTTTTTGCCCTGCGTGCAGTCGGGAGGAAAAACGGGAACACGAGACCGCACTACGAGAAGCACGAGCGGGTCTTAGAGTGAGCACAGGCGATGCTAAACGCGAACATCAGAGTTAACGAGCTGCACTACACGATAGTCTGCAAGTCCCCAAAAAAATGTCAAAAAGTGGAAACGCGAAAACGCCACTAAAAGAACACGAGTTCCAAGCGTGAGCATCAGAACCAACGTGCAGCACCATTATTTGTTATCAAATATTTTCTTACTGTGGCGTTTGAATAAACAAAAGTTGTTTTCATTACGATTACGCACAAAGCGGTGAACGAATTAAATATGACAACAAACCCGAACGCGAAAAACGCATTAAAAGCTGTACGAGAATGAGCATGCGCGGCAATCAACATTTATAAGTGATAATATAAAAATGAAAATCTCATAATAGTTGTTGATGAAAATATTTAGGACACGAGATTTTCGAACTCGAAAATCGACAAATAAATTTTTATCTGAAATATTAAAATTTTCTATTTTTTTAATTTTCTTCAAACATCTCCACGTTGTGATCCGAAAAAGAACGGGGTGATTACCTCGGTGTTTACTTTCCCAAACTAACTCTTATCCCTTCATTCTAATGGATTATTCGATGAAATTGTAAAAACAATTCGTGTTCATACCGAAAATTCTCCTGGGAACGACTATTGAACGTGAGATTACACGAAATGTAATTTGGTCCTCTAATATTAAACCGATCGTAAACGCGTTCCATTATGTAAGACAGGTAAAAAAAATTGGTACACCGCATCGATCCTGTTTTGACTTATGGTCAATTATGATGAAAATGCCCAAAAATGGACTGACATTTACGCTCTGATGGACCACGAAGCCAGCTTCGTTTTTTTCATTATGTATTTTGACTCTGCCTCTCATTAAGAATGTCCCCAATAACTGACCAGTGGTTTTGCAATTTTTCGTGTTCCAGATGACAGAGGCAAGGCCAAGAATGAGACACCACCGCGGGGACTCGGGTTGCAGCAGATGCGCGCCTGGCTGGGGTGTTGTAAAACGATGCACCGCCGATCGAGACACCCAGTGCGGTAAATGTCCTCAGGGCACCTACAGTCCGCATCACAATATGCAGCCCTGCTGGATATGTTCACGATGCGGTCCAGGATTGTACGAGGCGCATCCTTGCATCACCGGTCGCACGGACACCGTCTGCGACTCGTGCCATCGCGTGGCTCACGACAATCCTGACTATCAACGAAAGTGCAAGGGTGTTGCGAGTCTTTTTCTGGCGCCTGAGGACGCGAGAAACACGGCCGAAGAGAGTTCCCTGGTGAACGAGCCCGAGGAAACCGAAATCAACGAGACCGAGCGAGAAAGTATCCTCGAAGAAGACGCCGAGGCGCAACTTTTGGATTCCAGAAATTCCGAATCTATGCAAAGACTGTAAATTTCAAAACTAAAGCGAAATTCTGATCGATATAAGAACTTGCCGAAGATTTGCCGCGACACATCGAGAGCTCTTATCGGTCACGAAAATTGTGGAACGGGAAAAACTAGTCAATCGATCGTCGTGGCGTATCCTACGAGATCCCATACAAAGAAATACACGCCCACACAAGAAATACATAGACACTTACACACATCGAAAACCAATTTAAACAGCAGTGTATATATGTATTTATTTCGATCGATCGGGTTACAGATTGGCAATTCAGCTATAAGTATACTCAACGCACACTATTATCAACGTTCTTCTATCGAAGAATATTAATATGTATACATTGGATCTTGAGGTCCTCAAACAGGCCCGGTCGATTGTTAAAATTAGTCGTTGCTAGTGATTCTACTATATACTCTATCGTTTTATGTACTTAATAGTCGATTCCGCGAACCGCGTGTACAGTAATGATAAATTTCGCTCTCTCGCATTTATCATAGTTATATCATTATTCGTCTCTTTCTTTTATCTATGTAAATATAATTAATCACATATACAACATGTTGTATATAACCAAAGACTTTTACTCAGCCTATACGTATAATATATAGTTATTTTATATATATATATATATATAGATATATAGATCTATGTACTACCTGTATTTTACTTTAATCTAATTGTAGTATTTTTTCGCGAGTATTGTGGCTGATGCGCGCGATGCGCAAATGCTCGAGCGTTGATGGGGAAAACGCTACTGCGTCGATTATTGTACTGCTACATTCGAAACATCACCAATAAGAAAAAGGCCACGAGAAATCGTGGTTTCTATCGCCATAAACACCACGTGTTTCGTACATGTGGCGTTTATGGTGTTAACTGCGCTGTTTCGTGCGATTTGTCTATTTCACAGAGAAAATGTTTTTGTTGGGCCAGCAAATCTTTTGTCATTGTAGTGATAGCATACGTTTTTATGTTACCCTAGCTAAAAGATGTATTAGCTTAGCTAAAAGAATTCTTAATGTGGCAAGAATATTCGTTAAGCTAGCAAATAATTTAATGTTATCACCATTTTAACAAAAGATTTACTGGTCTAGCAAAACCGTTTTCTCCATATTGGGTCGATTGTACTCAAGGGAATATCGTGGATATTTTCTTTCGCTTAGACAGACGAGGGCGGGCGATTTTTATTTCATCGTCAATCGTCATTATGTATTATTTGCATATGATTTTCGAAACTCGAGGATCAACAGTGGAACGACCCGAGATAAAATTATAATCCTTCGATAGATATTATATTGGAGTTACTTTAAAGTCTTTCGTGAAATTCCTATTAGCACAGAGGAGAACTTTACGCGGCTTGAAATACCCCGACTTTAGAATGATTTAGATGGACAGTCTCCTTAGCTCTCGGATTAAAGATGTATGCATATTCTTTATTATGAAGAGACGCGGTAGCGTCTCGAGTTATGCGCAACATCATCAAAGAAATGTCGAAAAACTACGCGCTAAGAAACTTAACGCTGCATTTCACATAAGCGAATGCTTACCTCACAATAATACACTTAATGACATTTAATAAAATACAATTTTTCCCGACTTCGCTAAAATAACGTCATTTTTTTCATGTAACGCGTGCGCAAAATTGCTCATTTTTAACCGAAAAACGCATGCGCTATCCAGTTTCATTATCCCCTAGGGAGGAAAACGTTTTATTTTTCACCCACCGGGAGTAATGAAAATTGTACTGCACTTGTGTACTCGTAATTGGTTAAAAATTAGCTATTTTTTGCATCCTTGTTGCTAGCACGGAATATAGTTTTTTTAAACGACAGCGGAGGAAAAAAAGTGTCGTATGCTACACGGGATACTACATGAAAAATGTGATTTTCATCTCGGGTAATCTTTTGCCCACGGCAAAAACCCACGCACTTTCCTCCGCTGTAGTATAAAATAGAATTTAACAATTTTTTAATATTTTTTTAAATCGCCGAAAATTTGTATCCGCATTACGGACTATCATCTTTATTCTGAAACTGGTTTTTTTTTAAGTTCCTACAAACTCTACTTCCGAAAGTCTTTAATAAATCTTCCAAATAAAATTTATCGAAAGAATTTAATTTGATCACAGGGAAAAAAAATATTCGACAATGTTAATTATCGGCATATTCATTCTACAACGTCTGCGCCAAGAGTATATTAGAGACCGAAAAAAAACCTGATATTAATGGGGCTACGAAATCTAATGACTTTTTACGATACAACGTTATACACTATTATTATCATCATCGTCGTCGTCGTCGTAATATATAATGAGAGCACTCCGAAATCTACGTATTTCGCGAGATTCTCTGTGTGGACAATTTCGTGTCGTATATAATAATTATCATTGTAGTATATGTTAATATATATTTAATAATATTTATTAAACATTACGATACAGCGTTAGGTACTATAATTTGGTTCGGTCCCGAAGCACGGGCTCATGCAGATGATACACGCTCTCGTGATTTCGTTATATTTAAATATTATTTCTTAATAAACAAGCCTACGCTATAACAAGCACGAACTTTCGAAGTGGATACTCTTTGTTTTTCTTTCTTCCGTAGACGAAAGTTCAAAAACACACACGATTTTTGTACATGCAGCGAGAGCTCATAAATTTTCAAACTCGAGTATAGCGAGTGAAATAGCATTGTAAAAAAATGGCATGGGAGACAACAGCGTGAGAAAAATTTGATAAAGTTCGTATTTAAATATTCATTTAGAAAGTCCGGAGAGAAGAAGAGGCTGCTTCCATCATTTGGATTTTTATTTCCGTAGATTACGTTGAGATTAAATAGAAGCTAAAAAAATTGATTGTAATTTCGATCCGTGTTGTAATATAATTTGTTTAATTTATAATTCAATGTATCGCACTGTGCAGCGTTCCTATATTGATGTTCGAATAGTATTTTGAACAGAATCATCAGAACACATTTGATCGAGGTGAATCCGATCCCTCAAGCAATAGCATGTTATTACAGCGATTGTTTATCTATGTACACACATTATGTTTATGCGTGTGGTGCTGAATAGTTTAATATCGGGCAGTCTTGTTTCACTTTCGAGTTGTACGATCTTAGCGTAAGGACTAATAAATGTATACATTTCTGTAAACATGCCATAAAGTCATAAACATACATTCGTCTTATAATTCTCTTACGTTCCACTAAAAAAAATCCTTTTTTTCTTCCGGATCCACGAGGAAGAGGAGATCGCCAGTGAAGTCGCCGAAAAAATAACAACACAATCAACAAACAACACGTTTGTACGAGAGATATTATATTGTTTAATAATATAAATCAATAGTGTCTTACAAACGTACATGTACATAGGGCTCAACGATACAAAACAATTCATTATTACAGAAAATAGCCCGCGCGACGCTCTTCCTTCCGCGAGACACACTTGGACAAACTCAATAGGGGGACAGAGAAAAATGAGAGGGAAGAGGGACGAGATAAGAACGACGTTATAACATCGAGGGTATATATAACGAGGAATAGAAAGACGCTCGAGAGCTAACGTGCTTTGGAAATAAACTCTATGGCGATCGCGATAAACGTACTACAGCTTCACATATATTAATAATCGTTCTCGATTTTTTCTTTTTTCTTTTTCCAATGACCCATAACAATCGTGCGGCATTCACGCTCGTTAATATTCGTGGGTGTATATATATATATATATATACTAATATATATACGGATTTTCATATGTATATCATTGTATGTATAATTATATATATATATATTTTTTTTCTTTATATATATATTCATGTGTATATAATATGTGTCTGTGTCCGTGAATGTACGACGATCACAAATTAATAATTTGAACGTCGTTCGAGTCGCGCGGCGATACCCGTGAGACGATAACTCTAAATTTTCGCCTTTGTACAATATTAGTGTACTCGCTGCTCTATATTCGCGCGTCGAAACAAGTCTACGTTTACTTAGATTTCCTTTTGCTTTCCTGCGTGATAAGATCGTACCGACGATACTTGCGTTTGCTCACATTTAATGCACACAAATCCATGACTGGCGACATTTATTAGACTCTCTTACTAACGAATTTTAAAACATACCGATACGAGACGCGTTACTATATACTTTAATACAAAGTTTTAATTTCGAAAAATCACGATTTATTTCTTTGTTTTTTTTGCTTTCTTCTTTTTTTACGTTCTCGAACTGCGGAAACGTTGTATAATTAAATCGCGATGAGATTCAATGACGCTCGTCCACGACCGTAGCGATATATGCAAACTCCACTCTCCTTCTAGTCTCGCGATCGATTCAAGAAACGACGATATAAGAAAGCACCCGACAGACAACCCAGACGCCCACAAAACTGTGTCAGAGAGAATAGTAGTCTACGATTAGCCTACACGCTATCTCAACCGGATTTACACGAGAGGAACGACTATCATTACGAGGGGAAAAATCTTTACACATTTTGAGTTATTATATCAAGGACAACAAAAAAATATACATACATCTCGTTGGGACAATCGGGCATCACGTAATATTTGAGAGATACAAATCCGGGAGTAACAAATGGCGCAGCTAATAACGAGCCGAGGTTACACCTTGTCTGGTTTCCTGCACTCGTGAAAACTACGCATATTTGAAAGCTTCAAAGATTGCAAATTTGTTTTTCAAACTTAGAGCCCAACAATCAGTGAAGCACTTATTTACAATTGAATACATGCTTAAAATTTTCAAAGGTTTTTACTGAAACCTTTGTTGATTTAAAAAGATATAAAGGGATAATCTACATTAGCGAAAATACTCTACGACTAACGTACCAGGGATAGACAATATTCCGATAAAAATATATTCAAAGTTTCTTTCTATTTTTAATAGCTGTGGATAATTCTTAACGATGCGCAGTGATAAGATTTTTAAAGATTATTATCTCATATTACTTTTCTTCATACTTCATTTGGCGCTCTCGTATAGTTATTTCTCATAGTTATTTCATATAAACAATGCTCAGAATACATTTTCATTAAAGTATTGATATCCGTGCAACGTTCACTGAACTTTGAATTAAACTTTGCAATATTTTTTTAACAGTCAGGGATGTCTAGCTTAACCAGCCATGGATCGATCGGTTTAATCCATTAAAATAATATCCTGAGGACGAGCGGGGAATCGAAGATGCGAGTTAAAGGTCCTAAGCAACTCTCTACAATAATAGTTACAAGAAAATCATTGATTTTTTTTTTGTTTGAGCTTCGTTAAATACGAGGAGTTTCTAAGGTAAATAATTAATTAATATCATACAGCTATAATAGTCGCGCCCAAAGCTACGTGGCCCACCCCCTCGCAGTTTAACACCGTGCGGAGCAAGCAAAAATGGAAAAAAAATAATACAGCTAGAAGCCATAGAGCCGTGAACGCACGCTCGGGAAGACTCTGTAGCCACGAGAGCGTATCAAGCATCAATGTATAATCTAGCGAATTACGAAATGCTCTTTCAATTATATATCTCCCTGAAATCTAAATATGATTATTATTCGAGCGCCTCTCTATTTATTTGTCCAATGCGGCTCGAGCCACGAATTCACTTGATTACGCGCTCGTGGCGAGAATTATTTTTTTTTTTTTTCAACTGGCTGTTTTTCCTACCGAGCTTTATACGGACGAATGAAAATTGCAGTTGACACAAGCGCAGATTACATTGAATCAATATAAAAAAAAAAGTGTTCGTCGCGCTATCTTCGATTTTGAACTGATACTGCCATTTCTTTGTCTCTTTTCTATTCTTTTTTTCCATAATTCGTTCAACTTCAATATCGCTCATGGTGTCCCATGCCATTTAGATCTTTGCGCGAGGCTAGCAGGGCCACCACTGTACTCGTTGATTTGTCCTTTTGTTTCATTTCCTTTTGGGAGGCGGGTTTTTACTTTTCCTTTTCATTTGTGAGTATAAGCTTGGGTACAATGGGCTCTCTTGATCAACGAATCATTAGCATTGTCGGCCTTCGCGCCGTGGAACGATAGTTTCACAGTAACGTGAGTTTAACGACTATCGAAATTAACGCACCACGACGTGATAACAAAACAACAACAAAAAATCGACGTCGATATACCTCGGCATCTCAGTCCAATTAAAACTGATCAACCAGCAGGTCGCAAACCTCTATTGACATCGACTCTTTACTCGAGCGAACCGTCAACCGGAACATCTATAAAACAATAAAAACGTTCATCAATCAGTTCGGGTTATTTTGAATTTTTAAAAATTATTTCCTTTTATAGAATTTGTGAAATATTGATATTACCTGGGCCTGTTTATTCGGCTCGAGACGCAGTAGACAGCCCACTTGCTGAGCTCTCATGTGTACAATGCCCGCGCAAACAAAGTTGTCGGGGTTGGGATCGATACCGTCGAGAAGCTGCATCCCGAAGCCCTGCAGCTTTGTGCGAACCTGAGTCAAATCCATCGGTTGCTGGGCCTTGAAGATCTTTTGTGAACGTTGTTGATTGGCTCTGAAAAGAAAACAAGGAGGAATTCAGGTAATTAGCAACGTTCAAAGAAAGATAACACAGAACAGAGTGCGGTAAATTCTGAAAGAAAGAGCCATCTGAATAAATTGGATCAAAGGTAATTTATGCCACTCCGTGCGAGAAATGCGTACTTCTCACACGCCTCGCTTCGCTTTGCGTGCGAGAAATCGCACTTCTCGCACTAGTGGCATAAAGTTGTATACGAAACTCGTGCGAAAAACTTTTTTTGTAACCCATGCATGAGAAGTGCTACTTCTCGTGCCTGCCGCGCGTGGCGTAAGAGGCGCTTTACGGCCTACGATGCTATTTTACTTCTCGCACGCACTTCTCGCACGGGAATCACTTCCCTCACGCACTTCTCGCACGCGCGCGACGTTACACTCGGTATAGCACTTCTCATGCATTTGTTACAAAAAGTATTATGCGATACAGAGCGAGAGAACGATCATCATACGACGGTTGTGAAGTTGGTCGCACTCGCCGCACTCGTACCACAGACAGCACTCGCCTTCGGCTCGTGTAGCAAACTCACACTCGTCAGAAAAAGTTTGATCGCATTCGTATCGTAATATACTATTATTACCTTATAGTTGTAAATTGCTATAAGCATAGATATTAAGAATTGAAAATAATAGTAATAAAAATCATTAAAAAGTCAGAATAATTTAGAGCGAATTTAAATAAGAAAAGAAGATGAAATTATATCGCAACTATAGGAAATGTCAACGAAATGTAATCGACATTTTTCGTCTTTTGGACTTTCAGCATTTGTTAGTAAAGAGGTTTTCTTTTTGACGAAATAATGAAATTTCGTTTCAGGAAAAATAATTTAAAAATGCGTACATTTCAACACAAAGGTGTTTACATTATACATTGGTCCAACTCTATGCTATGCCCTATTTGATCTCAACGTAGAGCTAAACTAACTACATCAAGGTAACGCACTAAATTACATTTGTTTAGTTCTTCATTACATTTGATAATAATTAGTTGAATGAATGCTCAACTAATTAAAATGCCCTTATGAAATTAAATTCGTCTGAAGACAACGGCATTCAGTTTTCAAAGTACACGGAGTAGAGTGAATCTAAGATTTTGTTTCTATAAAGTTTTTTTGAAAACTCACCCGCCAAGATTCTTCCATCTAGCGAAGAACGACTCGCCGTTCATCTCCGTTGGCTCGAAGAACTTGTTGATGGTCAATGGCAGTTTCATCGTGATTTTTTGCGGCACGTTGTTGTAAATAAATGATATAACCATACTTGGCGTGTCTGGAAGTAAATAACTCATTACCGATCTACCAATATTCACAGATAACAGAGTGAAAAGTAAGTACTACTAACCGTTGTAATCGTCGATACATTCGCCATTGATCATTTGCTGAATCTGTGCGCCAGCTTCCAAAACCGGATCTACGGGTTTCACCTGGACAGCCAATTTCGCTTGATTCTCTTCCGACCACGAAAGCTGAGGCTGGAAACTGTGTAGAGCGTACTGTGTTTTGTTGCCGTAGAACAAACCTATGCGGCCGAGATTCTGTCGAAATTCCGATTTAACGCCGATCTGAATAAGATCGTTTTCAAAGAGCACTCCGTTGTTCTTACACACGAATCTGAAAAGATCATTTGTCAGAATGTCTCGTCTGGTTACAAAGGAGATAAAATAATTTGTGGAAAATCTTACTTCTTAGGATTGTACGTATTTTGAGCACCGTTAGTAGCACCGACTTTGTTGGGTGTGTTGTATATATCGCCCAAAACGTCGAGAAGAACTCCCGTGTTGCTGGTAGGCTGCGAAGAAGGCGGTGTTGACAAACCCAGTAAATCAGCAGACGAATTATTAATAGCCGCCGCCGTTACTGCCGAAGGTGCTTCGGTATGATGATTGGTATTTGGCGCTGGACTCTTGCTTTCCCTTATCTCATTTTCCGGCACGCGTCCAGGTTTCTTCTTCTTCAACACCGCGAGAATAGAAGATTCTCTTTCGGGGAAAGCTGGCATCTCCTCCAAAACTGTGGCCTGTGATACAGACAATTTTCAGACTTTATTTTCAATTCATTGTGATGATTAAAAAAACGAAGCGTTTCAGCCGATGTAATTACCAAAACATCAGTAGATGCAATTATACTAAGCTGCAGGTACTCCGAGGCCCTCTGCTGCAATTCCGCGTCGGCGCTACGAAGATTACTGTGCTGCCTGAATACGTCCTGTATCTGGCTCCTTATCTCGGGGAAGAGATTCACGAATTTTATGTAGGTCGAGAGCAGTAACGCTCGTGTCATGGGGGAGCACAAGTGATACTAAAAACCGGTTAAAAAATGAAACAATATTAAATATCGATGGTTAGAGTAAAGTTTAAATATGTATCACAGACATCCATACCAACAATTTGCTTCAATAAGAATTTGAGTTTCGGGATAAGAGAAAAGCTTTTTGAAAGTCCGGAATTTTTTAATAATAATAATGTCAAAAAGTTATCAACGCATTAGGTAAGAAGCGAATGTTTAACAAATTTTCAGAAAACTTTTTTATTGTCTTATGCAATATAATACTTATTTTTTCAAATATGTTTTTTAAAGACGCGCGAAATTTTCAATTGTTGAAACCTTTTGCGAAAAAAAAAATTATTTAATTAATATAAAAATTAAAATTGATTGTAAAGTATAGTAAGAACAAAATTCCGAACATTGATAAAACTATTTTTTCCGACGAAATCACATTTTTTGCAACTATTATTTCTCTTGTCGTGAACTATTCAAAATTCTCATCGAATTAATCTTTTGATTGAGAATGTCTAAGTAATAAATTTAATAACTAAAGTACGCGGCATATTACTCACTTTGGAATGTAAGAGTTGGAACTGCACCGAAGGTGAAGATCGCTGATCGCCCGCAATAAGATTGCCGAATTCGCCGAGAATGTAGCCACCGACTTTGACCATATTTTCATGGCATGCCGGTGCTTGTAGTGCCTGAAAATATTATTCATAGTCTTAATGATATAGAACCAGAGCTTTTTACTAGACAGCACGAGGCTTTATGGAATACGTACCTCAAAAACAGTTTTTGCCGCGTAACCCTGTACGTCGTCACGGTTAATGACTATTTGAATTACCCTGTACCAAACTTCTTCGGAAACATAGTCGCCGGCTATCCTAATCAAATTCAGAATAACGTCGACGTACCAGGTGTAATCGGTAGCGTACTTTTCCGCGAGAATAGCGACTTTAAGAACCATCTCTTCCCTGATCGAGTAATCCGCAGTCTCGAGATAATTCAACATTTCCTGAACGATTTCCTCGGCGTTGCTCTTATCACACATGGCGTAAAGTAGATCAACGGCTTGCTGTCTCACCGATACGTCCTTTTCCATCTTCATCGAGAGTATGACCACCTCTTGGTGCTTCTTTACCGCCTCATGGGAAAATTCCGACGTCGCGAGATGGCACATTGACTCGAGAGCCAAATAACGCAAGTTTGTCTCTCGATTAGAGAGGAACTGACCGAGTTGATTACACGCGCGTACCAACAAATTCGGCTCGCTGTCGTTGTGAATAATGAGACTTATGGCCTCGAAAAGTACTGCGTTCTTTGCGTTCGAGTGTTGAACCTTCTTCGACTTTGGTGGCTCTTGAGCTTTATTCAATATTGTCTCGAGACACTCGTTTAGTCTACCGCGTACACCCGGATCTTCGGCTGCAAACACATGTTAGTATAAATATACAATCAATAATCGTGATCATTTTTAATGGACCAAAAATCAGCCGTACCTGGTGGCGTATAGTTTTGTAGTAGCCGAAGTAATTTTACAGACAGCCACGGAGCTGGTACGAAGTAGTACGTGTAGTCCTGAAGATCTGTGTAGCTCGAAGTGACGATCTGCAATACGCGAATTATCTTCACTACAGAAGTTAGGTCGACGCAAGAGAATTATTCAATCTCGCTGTGAGTGCCGACGATCGAACCCTCGAATATGTACGGAAAATTTTTTACGAGGAATTAAGGAGAGTTAAGCGCTGTATACTAGTTGAATCGGTGACAATTTGCGATGCTATTTTCTAATTCGCTCGTTAATACACCCTCGATAATTCAGAATACAACGCAAAAATTCCTTGTTTTGAATTGTTGTTTGGCAAGTGAACATGAAATTATTTTTAAGAACCACGCAAAACCACAATTTATCGGAATCTTTTAGAAACCAGGCATTACGTTCGAAAACAAATCACATTCTAAACTTTTGCAATTCAATGCTAATTAGTGCAGGCAATTACAAATTGTTGTTAGTTTTCCCTTGTTTGATTTCCCTCCACAAAATTTGATGATTGTAGTCGTCTAAACAGCTCTCTTTGACAAATTGCAAACCAGCCACATATTTCAACCTTACAAATGTATTCTTGATAATCTCTTATTTAATTAACAATAAAAATGATCCGTTAAGACAAATTCTTGTAAAATTTACAGCACACGAAAGTTGTTCGAGTCTCACAGACACAGTGTGTATAATTAGGTGGCCAAAAATATGTAGATGTCGAGGCCTCACGTTCAATAATATAGACGACTAGAAAATGAATTTGTATTGCCATTGGATTAGTGGTAAAAACACATTCCCGGAAAGCGTAGGAACGCGTGTATGATTCTCGTCCCAGAGCCGAATTCTTTTTCTGAGACATAACAGTGGACTCCGAGGATTAAGGAGGTTGCTTAGCCAACGCCAAATGATAAGAATAAGTTGAATTTTTTAGAGATCTTCCGTCCCTTCAAATCACGCCTCCATGTCAAATTCCAAGTCGATCGTTTACATGCTTGACGAGCTCTTTATTATTGCAGTTACACTCTTATACATGGGCGGTAGAGCGAAAGTTATAAGCACCTCTAATGTTACGCTCGTGTAACAGTCGGAAAGAACAGAGTATGGAAGGTGTGTGTGAGTAATGCGGATGGTCTGACGAATTATCGAAGAGAGAAAATATATGGTGATCACCGGGATTCGAACCCGAATTGTACAGGTACTGAGTAAGAGCGCTACCCACTGCGCTAATGTCACCTAGTGTACATTTCTCTCACTCGAATCGTCTTCTTATATGCAATGTAGGGACGTCACACTCGAAAATATACCAAAAATGTTAAGCATTTGATGATAATCGAAACAAATCATTAATTGCGTTTTCGGGAAGCACTTTTACGATGACCAAAATGGTTCGTCTTTTTGATTGTCGAGAAAACGTTAAAACAAAAGTGCTCGGATCGTACACAACAAGGTACGCCAGCGATAGAGCTTCGACCTTTTCGACAATTTAACATTACAATTTAAGGCTTGCATTCTTTTTTTATGAACACTCAATCCCAAATTTTAAGAGCTATTAGCCGTCGAGTTGCGTTTCGAGACTCAGAAATTGACCACTTTGACCTAGATGAAGCATTGAGTACATGGCAAAATTCGTTTCAGAAACAGCATTTACCGATTTTTCATAAATGTAGAGTCAACTTTGGACTTTGAAAAACTAATAACAGTTACTACCAATTAGGAGTTAACAAATGAAAATTATCAATTTATTAATGATTCTGGGACTTTAGTATTGTCTGAGAATTGTTTTTATGGGTTTTAGCAATTATTTTAAATTTTCTTTATACTTCGTGATTTTAGACTGATAACGAATCCCGGGTCGTTGAGCATCTAAGACTTGTGAACATGTATTTTTATATTCTATATTCCAATAATTTACGAGAAATGTCGTGCGTACGTAGCATTCACAATTCATGATACTAATATTGCACATAATTCGTGATAGCTGCATTGACATTTTTTTCAGTCCCATTATTGACTGACAAGTTATAGGCGCACCTCCTTAACAGAATTTCAGAGATAAACTTACTCGGCTCAGTCGAGATACGGCTAGGCTGACGCATCCTTTATATTCGTCGGGGTTTCTTTTCACCAGTGCATCGATAAGCGAGGCTGCTGCCGTAACGACGCCAAGATGTTGATCGTTCAAAAGATGAACTATACGCGAGGTCCATTCTCCGCCAGGAACGACATCCGGGGCAGTACGTAATAGTCGAAGGAGACATAGAGCTGCGCTCTGCTTCACCACGTCCATAGTATCTCTACAACGACATTAAATAAATTAATTCATCTTCCCATTTATCGACTCTCTGTACTTTAGCGAAATGTATTTAAGGTGGCTACTGCGCTTCACACTAGTCAAATGAGTGCTAAATTTTTAAAAGAATTTCAACTATTTCTGGTGTTTTAATGGTGAGACCTCACTCACATAACAGCATTAGTTCTTAATGTAAAAATACATTCACAGCGATGATATGAAAAGTAAATCGATTGATCTGCAATGTCCGACGCCACGTTTTTTTTCATCCACTTTCATAAAATCTTAAACCGTAATATCAGTTCGATTATGACGAGCAATAATTCATTTTGTTTGTAGTAATACGCTTTATCGATTGGCCGTCTAGATTTTTGATAGTATTAGTAGTTCAGAAGATACAGACATTTAATTATCCTGTCCTACCATAATATCCGGAATACGAATGACTATAACTTTTTTAACAACTGATACTATACAAAATCTGGACAGTCAATCGATTAAGGATTTTCCAATCATCTAAATGAACTATTGCTCATCAGAATTGGACTATTATTATGTTTTATTCCTTTTAAAAACTGTCGGTTTTCTATTCAGATGACGGCCATGCATATACTTATATATTAAGAACTGATTCGGCTGCGGGAGTAACCGCTGAAAACTTTTAATTAAATCACAAAAAATTGTAAAAACATTTTTGAAACTTCAACACTGATTTGACTAGTCTGAGGCGCAGAAGCCTCCTTAATGTAAACCCTGCTCCCCAGAAAAAATTCTATTTGTATTTCCTGCAAAGCGCCGAAAATTCAGCAACTATGTGAAGGGTTTACCTAATATCCAGCCGTCTAGATCCAATAAGCGGTTGATAAATAAGGAGTATATATGAATTGTATGATGATACGTTTTGTATAGTGACGTGTATAGTGAATATTTCGTTTTCTTTTTTGTTTTTTCTTTTCGATAAGCAGACTTACCCAGATACAAGCAATTTGGGTATCTCGTTTCCGAACGCCTCCGCCATCTCTTTGCTGCCGATATTGGCGATGCATTGCAAAGCGAGATTAACGTGAATTGGGTTACGAGATGCAAGATCGTTCTTAATACTCTGTATTATGAGTTTGATGAGATCGCTGTTTGTATTAACTAAAACTGATATGAAGAGATATCCCTGAAATAATCAAAGACAACTGTTTTAGTAATTCTTTTTTAATAGTTTTTTGTGATTATTTTTCTAAATTAGTTGCACTACATACGATTTGCTTTTCAGAGTATTTGTTTGATGACAATAGGTTCACAGCCTCCATATGTCCAAAGTCAATGTCATGGCCAAGAAGAAAGATGAACAGTAACTTGCAGACATATTTCTTCTTCTGGTATCCATCAAGCGTTTTGTCACCTTTGAATTTGCTTCGAATATTTGCCAGTTCCTTGTTTATCCTCTTTATTTCCGCCTCTTTGCTTTTGCCTAACGATTAACGAGAAAAATTCAATTTTCATAAACTTTTTTTTTTTTTTCTCACTGACTAGAGAATAAAATTATTCATTTGCATGCAGGAGTTTGGAGATCAAAGGAGTATTAGAAAAGCATTGGCATTCTTTTCTCAAAGGGCAAAAGTGTAATGGCACCAAGGTGATGACATGATGCAAGATGATGTAGAAAGTAATAATGGCAAAGTGCCACTTGGCCAGACAACTAGTACCACGTGTATTGATTTATTTACTACTCTTCATGCATCATCTCTATAGAAGCACCAATTATACCAAGAGGATGAAACTAATTATCTATCATAGCCAATATTTGTTAATTCCTCAATTTTTATGGAACATGGATCAATTTCTCCTAAGAAGATACACTGTCTATGGAAAACCAAAATCCAAGTGCAATGAAACTTTTTTACTACCACGTAAACCTTCTACTCTTTCAGTTTGTATGCTTTTATGAAATTTATACATCTAACATCTATACTAATGTAAAATCTCTTTAAAAACTACTTACTTCAAGTGCAAGGAGCTAATTATCAATTATTCAAGGTTGTTTTGAGCCTCTATATATCTATAATTCTACTTATCTGTTAATAATCAAGTATATCTACAGAAAACAATTATTCCAAGTGCAAGAAGATGATGAAAGATTGAGAAGTAATCATGAATGATTTTCACATCCACAAATGTTTGTGACTGGAATAATGATTTATAGCAGTTCTGTGTATTTTAAGGGAATCTTTTAAGGGTTCTTTTTGAATATATAGAATTTAGGAGTTTTATAGTACAATACAGTGTTATACAGAGCTTTTCATATTCTTCATTCAATTACTAATTTCATGTTGATTAAGGAATTGCTGCACACAATGGAACTTTTCACCTATAATAAGTCATTTTTACTTTCTAAATGTTTGTTATTGCAGTGTCTGTGGCCGATCTCTGTGTTTCAAGAATATCTTCTGTGTAGATATTAAATTTCTAAGATTTAGGAGATTAATAATACAATTTCAGTCGTACACAAAGTTTCAGATATTCTTTATTCAACTAATAATTTCATCTTAATTGAATAACTGATGCAGGAGCTGGAGCTTTGTGTTTCAAGGATAATATCTGTCATTAGGTTTTAGACTTATGGTAGTCAAAGGAATAATACAATTTTAGTGGTACACAATACTTCAGATATTGTTCATTCAATTATTTATTTGATTTGGAACGATGGATGCAGGACTCGTTGCACATTATTAATTATTATAAATGAATCTCTCAATATCTGTGACCATGAAATTCTCTGTGATAAGTCCTTATTTTTTAAGAGTTCATTTCAACGATTTCAAGTGATTAATAATACAACTTCAATGGTATGCAGAACTCCTCATATTCTTCATTGAATTATTTATTTGACCTTAGTACAACAATACTTTTTCGTATGAAACCTAAACAGGTTTTACTCCAACACAAACATCAAAGATACAGTCTGTGGTATCAAAGTATTACACATTGCTATACCAAAGCCACGCTCTATCAGTATACGCATGACAGAGAGGCAAAGATATGTCTGTATCTCTGCTCCGCCCCCCAAAGCCTTCCCTCCCTGCACCATGGAGCTTTGCATCTCACAATTTTAATGGTAGTTTATCTCCTTCTATTCAAAGACTAGGCGCCAATTAGGATTGTACAAGAGGAAGTGGCACTCTCTTAATTCTTACAATCAATAGATTCTAATGATAGTTACTATTAATATTACAACCCATTAAACACAGCTGTTGTCCAATGCTGTTGCAATTAACGATCAATCACAATTTACATAACAATAGGAACAACATTTTTTTAACGCGTTAATAATTCATTGGCGCTAAAACTCACAGTTCCTAATGTCCGAAATGAATACTGCGAGTCCACGCATACCATCCCCGCGCACAGCCGGCATCTTGCTCCCTTTAGTTTAGAACCACCTGTCAATAAATGGTCATCGATAATGCATGATTAATAACATTTTCAATATTCAGTTCATCAAACATACACTGCTGGTGAATTATTTCAGTAAAATATAATGCTATCAAGTAAATTCTCGAAAAAAATGCTTAAACGATCGATTGAGGCACATACGCGAAAGGAGAATCAATTCGCGAAATTGAAGATTCCGAAATATCCTCAGATCGGAGAAAATTTCGTTAGGAGATACGACCACCTTGCGTCAAATCGTCGTACGCAAGTGCTCTCGTGGGCACACTCGTGCGTCCATTGACACTGGCATATAATAATGCAAAAGAAGGTAAAAAAAAAGGCTTGTGGTGACGTAGTGCAAGGGAGGGTGCTGCCGGTGTCTGTCGGCGACGTCGTGTCACGACCCAATTTCGATAACGAGCAGCGATTTTGACAGTAGACGATGTCGCGCGCGCACCGTCAAAAGTCAAAGATCGCGAAGAGGAAGGGATATCGGAGCGCGGAGCGGACGACGGGGCCGATGGCTCGACACGACGATCGACGAACACATTCTCAATCACTGTCGTGAATTATCGATAGTTCTCGCGACTATGCGCGTTATCGTGAATACTTAAAGATGTAACGAACAAACGGATCGAAGAGGAACTAACTCAAGATGTTATTTAAGGGCTCTCGGCGTCAAGCTCACAGGGTTGATAATCGCACCCTATCCGAAATATTCACCGAGCTGAACCCTCCCTGCGACTTTTCAACAATGTTTTTACCCGGTAAATTGCGTATTTTTCGTAAACTTATACGCGATATCGAACGATGTACGTACCGATCTGGGAGAGGAACGCAATCGCGTACGGCTCCAACACCGAATGCACGGGAGGCGTTAACTATTCGCGACTCGGTGCCACAGATTTTGTCGCTGTCGCCATTTGCAACCGCTGACTAGTTCTAGCTGACGGCTGCAGCACCGCGGACGTCTCTCCGCGAGAGTGTGTGCCCCCCATTGCCGCCTGCGCGAACACCGCGACAACGCGCGCGCGCCTGCGCCCTTCGCTAAACCAGCGCATGTGCCGCAACCTGATGTACGCAAAAATTCGAAATTACGTAGGGCATTCCGGGAATTACTCAGCGACACAGACATCTCACGATCGATGAGAGAGAAATTATTCACAAACTTAGTGGAGAATATACGTTCTATCTCCTGAAACCATTTTTTTAAATATGAATAAATAAATTGGCAACATTTTTTTTTATTCGATCGTTTTATTATGGAAGAAATTCATTTTTTTCCGCCTATAATAATACGTTACGATACTCGTGCGATATAGTATATTACACACCTAGGGCAGTAAAGTAAGAAATGTCTCAGATCACATGTAATTGTCGGCCGAGGCGAAGCCGAGGTGACATGTGATCTGAGGCTTTCCTATTTACTGCCCGAGGCGAAAACCGGGAACTTCGTTCCGCGCGGAACGAAGTTCCCGGTTTTCGGCTCCGTCGATGAGAAAAATCGTATACACTCCTCGGGCAGTAAATAAGAAAGCCTCAATAGTATATTACACACCTAGGGCAGTAAAGTAAGAATTGTCTCAGATCACATGTAATTGTCGGCCGAGGCGAAGCCGAGGTCGACAAATATGTGATCTGAGGCTTTCTTATTTACTGCCCGAGGAGTGTATACGATTTTTCGAATCGACGGAGCCGAAAACCGGGAACTTCGTTCCGCCCAGCGGAACGAAAGGTGTCGCTTTCGGCCCGGAGGTGAGAAAAAACTTTTTCGCACTCGTATCGTAATGTACTATTTCTGACGAGTGTTGCAATCACACGAGTTAAGAAAACGTTTTTCGCATGAGTATCGTACAAAATTTTATTTCACGAGGTGTGTATACGACGTTTGACGCACGCGAAGCGTGCGTAAAACCGCGTTCTACGCACTGAGTGAAATAATAGTACATTACGATACGAGTGCGAAAAAACTTTTATTTCACTCAGTGCGTAGAACGCGGTTTTACGCACGCTTCGCGTGCGTCAAACATCGTTTACACACCTCATGAAATAAAATTTTGTACAATACTCATGCGAAAAACGTTTTCTTAACTCGTGTGATTGCAACACTCGCCTTCGACTCGTGCTGCAAACTCACACTCGTCAGAAAAATACTTTATGCCACTCCGTGCGAGAAATGCGTACTACTCACACGCTTCGCGTGCGAGAAATCGCGCTTCTCGCACTAGTGGCATAAAGTTGTATACGAAACTCGTGCAAGAAACTTTTTCTGAACTCATGTGATTGCAACACTCGTCTTCGGCTCGTGTAGCAACTCACACTCGTCAGAAAAAGTTTGATCGCACTCGTATCGTAATATACTATTTTGTAACGCATGCATGAGAAGTGCTACTTCTCGTACCTGCCGCGCGTGGCGTAAGTGGCGCTTTACGGCCATCGATGCTATTTTACTTCTCGCACGCGCGCGACATTACACTTGGTAGCATTTCTCATGCATTTGTTACAATAGTACTTTGCTATACAAGGGCTAGAAAGCGATCATTATACGCAATTTGCGAAGTTGATTGCACGAGCCCCGCGTATATCACAGCAGTCTGTCTGTGGTACGAGTGCGGCGAGTGCGATCAACTTCACAACCGTCGTATGATGATCGTTCTCTCGCTCTGTATCGCATAATACTTTTTGTAACAAATGCATGAGAAGTGCTACCGAGTGTAATGTCGCGCGCGTGCGAGAAGTGATTCCCGTGCGAGAAGTAAAATAGCATCGATGGCCGTAAAGCGCCACTTACGACACACGCGGCAGGCACGAGAAGTAGCACTTCTCATGCATGCGTTACAAAAAAAAATATGCGATACAGAGCGAGAGAGCGATCATCGCCTTCGGCTCGTGCTGCTGTGATACTCGTGGGCCTCGTGCAATCGACTTCCCAACCTGCGTATAATGATCGCTTTCTCGCCCTTGTATCGCAAAGTACTATTTTTTTGGAGTTGTTAGCCTAATTATTCTTTTAGGTACACATTTATCTTATGAGGAATTTTTAATCATACTTTCATGAAATGTTTTTTGAATTATTCCGCTTTGGGCTATTATTTTAAAGTTTAAACATTTCTGTATGAACATTGCAGAAAATAATAGTTTTGCAATGATTATTAAGTAATAGAAGCTTGCAATAGATTTGCATATTGCAAACTGCTTAAATTTGAGTGGAAGAGCCAGTGTTTTTTTTTCTTTTTTAAAGCAGTGATACTAAAAAATTCAGACAAAACTTGTATTTTTTTTCTTTTTTTGTATAAAAATATTTTTTATTGAATTTTCAGAAATGAGTGAAATCCTCTAATGAATAATGTATGATAATGATTTAAAAAATTACAACGTAGATTCTTTTATTTTTTCCAACAACATCTCCAATCTGTCTTTCATCACTGGTTGACCCTTTTTCGTTTTTCTTGACAACTTTTTATACATTTGCATCTTCTTTTCCTTGTAATTAGTCAACGCTTCTTCACGCTCAGCCTTGGACTTCAGCAACTCCTCCTTCTTCTTCTGCTTCTCAGCTTTCTGCTTTTGAAATTCTTTCTTGGCTGCAAAGAAGGCACTCTTCTTTTTCTTGGGGTTGCTACTGTGGAGAAACGTGTTATTTACGAATATTACTGTTATTATCAAAAGCCCAAGATGTCATTTTTTTACCTGTCCTCTGGTTCTGACTCTACAGTCTTCAAGTGTAACGGTTTTTGCGGAGCGCCACGTTCATCCTTGTGAAGATCTTTGTAAAATCCACGCAAAACTGCTTTTTTCCGACGCTCTTCCCACTGAGCAACTGGTTATCACAAATTCGTTAGTATTATGAAAAAAGTAAACAATGTCTAACCTCCAAAAAATAAAAAAAACCAACCTTTGTACTTATTACTGTATTTTTGTAGCCTATATTTCTTTTTATCAAACGGTTTCTTTTCAGTCACGTTATTGCCGTAGTTGTTATTGCGCCTCGGCTCCCTTCCGTTGCCGTCTTTCTTATCAATCTTCATAATAATTTCTTGCTGTAACTAAATACTGGGAAACATGTTTACCATCGACATGTGACATGAAAAACGTGGAGTAGAATGTAACTGAGAAGGCTTACTCGTCCCCACATTTCGTTTTCAGTTAGCTATTGAGGAGAAACACCTCCACCCCCTTCCCTGAAGGGAGGTGAAACATCTATGAGTGCGAGAAAGATAGCGAATATCTTCCGGAACAAAAATTCTCAGAAACTTAATCTTTTTTGGAAAAAACGAAAGTCGTACATCGTGCAGAATTAAGAGGCTAATGATGTAAGACGTTTCTTCTATCAAAAAACATTCGGTGTCCTCTGAAAGATTGATTATAGTTTTTGTTACCGACGGAGCAGGGTTCATCTCCCCCTAAGGAGAGGTGAAACATGTACCACGTGACGTATGAGTCCGAGAGAGATAGCTGCTTTTTCGGACACCGCCATTCAGAGGCTATGGTTATTTTTGAAAAAAGGAATATATTACCGGACGAACAATTACATTGCCTTTCCGGTGACATATTTCTTTTTCTCGAAATGTCTACGGTTTCTACATAGTATTGTTTACAGTTTTTGTTACCGACTGAGTAGATTACGCCTCGCCTTAAGGGGATGCTGGAGTAAATTTTTTTGCCGACATTGGTCGGTATGTTTTTCGATCAGGACACAGGTGGCTCCGACGTAGTCTGTTTATTTTTGGCAAAAGATACTGAATCTCCCGAAAAGCAATATGGCCGCACACGATATGTCAGCTGACCTTTGCCGTAAGATTTAATTGTTTCTGGAAATTAGATGTGTAAAATCAGACCGAACGTCAATTCTGTGATAATTTCAGAATATTCGAAAACCATCAGAATGTCAAATACACAAGCCAAATCCATGTATAGTGTATACTACGGTCGCGTTGCAAAGGCTCGGAGCTTTTGCCAAAAGAAAACAGACTACATCGGCGCCACTTGTGTTCTAATCGGAAATCTTCATTCGCGCTCTTCTTGACCCACTGTGATCGCGAACAGACTACATGAACGTAGTCTGGGTTTTGCGTGGATTTCTTTTGTATAATTGACTTTTCGACGCTCGTAGAATATTCAGAGAACGCTAAAGAATGGACGTACATTTTGATTTAACGTATGTGAGTTCCAGAATCTTTTATATCTTATCAAACAGGCGATGCTGTCAAACCCTAGCGGCCATTTTGATTTCAGGAGGTTAAGTAATATACGATTTTTTTCATTTATTGTACGTTTTCACCAAATATTCGAATGTACGTCCACTCGTTTATGTTGATATTACAATCGTGTACAATTTGAAGCATGTGCGTAGCGTATTAACGAAAAATAATCAAAACTACGAAAAAGCCTGTTTTTACCGACCAACGTCGATAATAAAATGTACTCCAGCATTCCCTTAAGGTGATGTGACACATGTTCGAAAACTGCAATCGGTATAAAAAACTATAATCAAAACTACTCAGTGGCGCTTAATATTTTAGATGAAAAAAAATAGGTTTTACTCCGTCGTAGATAGACGAAGTCAAAGCTAATTTGCTTTTGTCTGAAATATTAATCGGCTTTGAGTAGATTTGATTACAGTTTTCGATATCGATTGCAGTTTTCGAACATGTGTCACATTACCTTAAGAGCATATGAAAGCCCTTCCCCACCGACAACCCCTGTTTCAATCGGTATCAAAAACTGTAATCAACTTTTTTTAACGCATTTTTGAACCTGTAAAATATCAGTATGCGGGAAAAAAGTAAATTGCAGTTTGTATTATCGACTGCGATATTTCACATGCTCTTAAGGTGATGTGTTACATATCGTCTGTCTCTCTCAGAACGCCATAAGTACTAATGAGATAGCTGAATCTTCCCGAAGGGTTATTCTTCGCCACGGATGAATTTTCGAATAAAAGTGGAGAAGTACTGACTGCAGAGTACCAAGACGCAGTCAGTACTTCTCGTATTTTTCCTGAAACATCAATTGTAACCAAGAACAACGCTTTACAGTTTTTGTTACTGACCGAGCAGTAGCACATCATCTTAACGTGATGTGTTACTCGTTTTTGTCGTTCTCTCTCGCTCTACCGCGAGCGCCAATGGCGCTTTCTCGCTCGCACTCACGGCGACTCGATCTGTGTAACACATCACCTTAAGGTTATGTGCTACACATCATCTATCTCTGTCATACGGTCGTGAGTGCGAGTGAGAGATATCTGAATCCTCCCGAAGTGTTATTCTTCGCCATGGTTAATTTCCCGAAAAAAGTCGAGAACTACCGACTGTAGATTTCTCGGACGCAATCAGTACTTGTCATCTTTTGCCCAAAAGATCAATTGTGGCCCTATGCATGATCATATGAGTGGGCGGAGTTTCCCATGCCACAGCGAAATAACGGCTTCTCTTCCTTCGCTGTCGGTAAAGTAATCTTACTACGTGTCAAGAAGAACGTTTTCATAGTAAATGAGCGCCACGAGAGCACGAAATCCACTTACCGTTCATTACGAACTCTACAAAGAATCTTTACATCGATGCTCGATTTTATTGACGTTGACTGCGTTGACACCTCCATCGTTGACGTTACTTTGTAAAAGGGGTGGTTCCGATCGAGTAATTTCTTTCCAACGAAATATTGAATCATCACTTTCATCGAGACTCGTTATTTGGTAAGAAAAAGACAACCGAACAAGCGACGTTGATTATCACAGAACAACTTGCTATCCGTTTACTTAACAGCATTCTACTTTTTCAATGAAACACCGTGACAATCGTTATGACAGTGTAGTAGTCACTATTCAATTGTGTTACACAGGTACAATTATCCTAAGGCTTTTTCACGAAAAACTTCGCATAGTTAATTAGTATTTAGCCCAGGAATAATGTGCTGCTTAATTTTGCACACGAATAGAAAATAAGACTACAGAGTGTTGTCGAGTTAGCGCGATATTACTTCACTTCTGTTCTAACCTCACAAAAGCTATTCAATTGTCATATTAGTTGAATATAGCAGAAAACATGGACGCATTTGGTGACAACTTTTCCAATGAGCCTGAGGTTGATCCGGCTGCAGAGTTTTTGGCACGTGAGCAGGATCAATTGGCTGGGCTTGAAGATGAGATTCCTCCAGTCGCTATGACCACCGCTGTTCCTGCTGCTTCTGTCGAAGGTTAACAAATATTTATTTTTCTAGGTGGATCATTGTTAAAGTAAATTAATTAAAGGACACACTTGCTTTTTTGTGTTTTCTAAACAATTTAAAAAAAATCAGTTTTGAAGAACCTGTAAAACAAATAACTTTTTTCTAGTGTTATTTTTTCATTTATGTTTATGGTACAAGTAATGTTATAGTTTTTAAATTGTAGGAGAAAGTACAGAATGCTCAAGCTCAAATGAGAATGTAAATATTCTTGCATGAATAATAGTAAATACAACATTTTATTTCTTATTTACATGAATTTTAGATTATAACTTTCATTAAGTAACAGTTATCTTTCAAACATTATAACTCTTTTTTTTTTTAAAGCATAGAGTCAATAAATATTAAAATAATCTTTATGAGAAATTGTGAATAAAAATAAAATAAAATTACAATGTCTCCTTCAATGATCCACTAGGGTTTTCTTGAGAAATCTATGATTCAATAAATATCCTTGTACAATATATTATATATTTGTATTTATAGATGATTTATCAGGAGCTTTTGGAAATATGAAGACAACTGGTGGTGGAGGTGGTGATTCTGAAGGAAGTTTTGAGATGATAAATACTATTGGTCAACCAACAGAGTCAGTGCAGTCTGCTGCTGGTGAGATTCTGAGATTTTCAGACTTTTTTTTTGCATTTCATCTTATTTCTCACAATTATAACACAAATTACATTGCAGAGAGCATACCTACAATTACCCAAGTTAGAGAAGAACCAGAAAAGATTCGTAAATGGAGGGAAGAGCAGTTGGCTAGACTTGAGCAGAAAGGTGAGATTTAAGCTTTGTTTTAATCCAAATATCTATAAATATTTTGTGGTACTTAAAAATTATTATTTCTATAACAAACTAGTTCTACAACACAACAGCCTTCGAATAACAATTAAGTGTTAGTGATGCTGTGGCCATATTTTGTGATCAGTGAGGATGGATTATGGCCGCCAATAGCCGATTATCCATCCTCACCGATTCCAATAACAATTTGAGCCAGACTGTGGATAGGGATAAAAATGCTATTTATAGTAATTTTACATTTTTATAGGGAAAATTGCTAACTTTAATATACATTAAGTTCTCTGTAAATTGGAATCGCGCATTGAAGGGTTCTTCCAAATAAACGAAAAAAATTTCGTAAGTTAATCTGAGATCCAACAAGGATTCCTGTTTCATTTTATACAGGAATGTAGATTTTGCAACTTTACCATTAATTTCTTAATAAAGAAAACAAATTTCTAGCCTATACTTTTTAAAATTAAATTATCATTTTTTCGATTTAACGGAAAACATTGAAACGTGTCGCATTTTAACTCACGCGGTTAACGTGTCAACCCGAATGTAAATATCCCAACTCAGAACTGTTCAATCTTTCTTAAATTCCACAAATTTTTAGATAATATATTCGAAATTTGATCAATTTTTTAAAAGGATTTTTTGTTAAGTGTACTACATTAAATCTTGGTAAATTCATTAATTTTTTTTGGTAAAGAATTTGATGAACGAATTATAAGTTTTCTGATTTTATTAGGGTCTAAGATTTCTTCTCCTTTTCCTTAAGGGTTACCAAGTTAGTGCCGAACGGAAGGCCTAGTCCTATGTCAAGTTTAAATGAGTGAATTGTGACTTACGTCTGCAATCATGGATCCAGTATTCTGACATTACTAAAACATGATTGGCCGACGCAAAGCCCTAGTGCCTCACTTGGACTACAGAATGCACAGGAAAATATTTATGAAGAAAAATAATGTTATGAGGCAATCCTTATTATTGGCACCTGTTCCTTTGGTTCCTCTTGTGCTCTAGTGAGTACAATTGGACGAGAAATCTGATAAAGAACAAAAATGTTCATAATTAAAAGCTAAAAAACAACTAGTTATCGAATATTCGACACCCATATTTCGATACTTAAAAAATTCGGAAGATTCATCAAATTTTTTGTTGGTCACACAAAACGTTCACATTAAAATATTTATTTCCGATATTTTCATTTTTAATTACAAAAAAACGGTCTTTTTGGAGAGTTCAGGGGGCATCCATTAATCGCTTGAGGTACTTTTTACCCCCCTTACCCCTGCGTGATTTTAAATGGCCTTGTGGCTGCCACTCCTCCCTCCTCATGTGTCACGTAACTTATTAATTGCTCCTTAGACATCACGATAATTCACTATTTTATCAATATTATTCGAGTATAATCCCTACTACAACCTAAACCGTACGAATAGTGGAAAGTGGTCAATGATTTTCTCGAATAAAAGTAATTGTTCATTATGTTCACGCGTGTTATTTTTTTATTATGTATGTAATAAAAAAAATTTACTACGTATGTAATTTAAAAAAATAGTGGACCTGATACATTTTTCATTCGCGACGTATGGTCAGAGATAATTCGAGTTAGAATTTGAATGCGGCCGAGACGCTCGCACTGCGAACCTCGAAGCGCGCAAAAACAGTCTGTCGCTTGTCAGCGACAGAAATCACGTCATATTTTAACGCAATCGGAAGAAAAAAATTGTATGCTCTTCCTCCGCGAAATCGCACTCTTTCCTCTCTTGTAGCATAATGTACTATTCTTATACTTGGCGTCGAGACGCTACTGCATCTCTCCATAGTAACATAAATGATATCAATTCATAGTTCATTAAATATAAATATTTTACTACATTGTCTATTCGAACAGGTTGAATAGACAATTTTGACATGACATGCAAGATACAGGAAATATACATATCGAGTGCCTCCAAAATCAAAATTTTATCATCTACAAAGGGTTTCAAATCTCGGTTAATCTTCTCCAGTCCAGGGTTTTTGTGCACTTTTCTCAACAGTGCTCAGACTGGGCAAACCTCGTCGCGATAAGCGGACGCGAACGTAAACTATAAATATTTAAATAGCATGTAACGATGAATTGGTGGTCGAAGTCAACGTTTAAAAAATGTCGAGGAAAAAATACACGTGATATACTGTAGTGCCCCCCCCCCCCATAAGTATCACGGGATTAATGGACGCCCCCTCAACACCGATGAGGCAGTGGTACAATTTTTTTATCCCCAGTTTTTTCGTGAACTATTTTTTACTGAAAGGAGCAAGAGTCTCAATGTAGAATAAAGGCTTAAAAAAATACTTTTCTGAATCGCCCTACTGTATGCTTCGTGCTAAAAATGAACTTGATTAATTCGATATTTATTATAATTATGTTATAGTTATACGAGAGACCTTCTTAGATTAATTCTTACTCCCGCCTCCCTACAGTCTAATCAGAGTTGTAAATCCCCATTAATTCATGAGATATAGTTTACAGTACAATTTGTTTTGTAATTATGATTTCATAGTAATAATATGTAGTGATTATAAAATAGAGTGTAAACATTTGAATAGCTGAAAAAAAAATGAATTTTCGCTTTAATATTGCAAGAAATAGTGGAAAAAATGGAAGGAATAAGTAATGCATTACCTTCTTAATGCATTACTTATTTTCTTCCATTTTTTCAAAAAAATTACCGTGAGTTTTTATTGAAAAATAATATTTTTTGCAGCCATCCCAACGTTTAATCATCGTATTACAATCGCTACATGTTATTATTATAAAATCATAATTCTAGAGCTGATCATATCATCATCATTATTTCTATAAGTATTAGGCATTTACAACTCTGAGTCTAATATTTTATGAAAAACTAACATAACATTACTGTTCAATAGATTCTGAGGAGGAAAAAAAGAAAGAGGAGTGGAAAGAGGCTGCAAAGAAGGAATTAGAAGAGTGGTACAAACATCACGCGGAGACAACCAGCAAGACAAAAGCCACAAACAGGTAAGTCGACATTTCGATATTCAACCAAATTTATAAACGTCTTTATTGGAGCGCCTCTGCCGCTGTATTTATGCAAAGATCAATAAGTTTGTTCAGTTCACTTTTTAATTCCCGTCTCAGGAGCGCGTTCCTTCCCTCTGTTATTAAATATATATATTATTCTCATTCTGCTTCTTAGGGAATCGGCCAAGTAAGTTTCCAGAATATTTTTCTCTATTAGCATGCTACATCGCACTATACACTCGAATGCAGCGTTCTTTTAGTAGTTTTTTTTCTCCCTCTTGATTACCTTCCAGCTTTACGCGTGTACTCCGCGAAAACGATCTGCGAAAAAAAGCCGATAGAAAACTGATTTTTTGTTTCTTTATTGTGGATATTTTTTATTGATTTTCTTTGAGCTTTCATAGCACTAGATTATTGGGAAAACAGATTATCAATGACCAAGCTGGTATCGTACCGCTCGGAGGTTCAGACTTGAATGTGATTGCAAAATATAATAATATCTATGCTCAAACAATTGTGATTTTCATGACAAAATTGCTATTTCGAATAATGATAACAGTTAGAATTAATTTCGAGCTATTCGATTGGGAGATATTTGGGAATTCAACAATATTAGCAGGAAATACATATTCATAATACATAGAGTAAAGAATTTCAAATTTTAGAATTTGAATTACCCGGTTTATCTAAGATTCTCGTCTAATACATTATTTCTATTCCGTTACAAATTTCTTTTTTTACTCGACCAAAAATTGAGTTTTATTTCCGAAAACCCATTCATTGCAGTTCTCACGTCGACTATAAGCGTCGGATATTTAATCTATTTTCCCATTTTTACAACTCTTCTATCAGTTTTTTTTTGCCTTCAAAACTTGTAAAGTGGGACGATAAAGCTGGGAGGTATTTATGAGTGAAAAGAAAAAAATAGATGAAAAAAAGATCTTTTCGTCGCAATCATTCGAAGCTTTTTTCACAGAAAGCTCTCACACGGCTCTTCATGGAAATGTGTAATATTGAGTCGTCGCTACGCGTTTTCGTTGCTTCCGTTGAGCCTAAACTTGCCTATGCAAAGCCACGTTATAAGACGCTACGCGCTATAGACAGACAAGCGACGCTGTAGAAAACAAAATAAAAAATAAAACAACAAACTACTCAATGCGATAAGCAACAGTGGGAAGCCAGCCTTCAAAAAGAAACACGTGCAGTTTTAGAAATTTAAGCTTGACAATAATGCGCATGACAATAAGTACAATAATGACGGAAGCATACGGGTTGGTAGCAAGTTATCAAGAGACGCGGGCACGTCTCGACGCCAAGTTCTTAAAAACACGTTTTTAACGAGTCGAAATCGACGACGCTCTAAGCTTACGTGAAGATTTGGGATGTCAAAGTTTCGATCGATAATTTGAGAAAACTAAGCTGCGTATCGAATTTCTGGAGGCAGTTTTGCCATATAATTCTATCTCAACCTTTCCAATGAGCCTAATTGTCATTGAATCGGTTCTGTCGATGCTTATTTCAACTTACTTTAGTATCATCAACTGACTGTCGAACTCATTTTGAGTCAATCTCAACTGACGTCGATGTCCAGTGCGGTTGGGACCAACTTGGAATGACTTCTTACAATATTATTTGGGGCAAAAAAACTGGATGAAAAAATGACTTGAAACGGAATATTCGACACAAAAAAACTTTGGAAAAGAATTAAACAACTTTGAAATTTTCCAATTATCGTATTTCACATACATGTTACACAAAAAACCTGCAAAGTAGAATCTTGCATATTGCTTCCACGTTGTTTTTGAAGAATTCACAATGTTATGTTTGTAAGAAACTATTTTTTGTGAAGTTTGACTCACTTCTAGACTTCGAAGTAGAAGGTTGATCGTACAGAGAACGCTTTGTGAAATCTGTAAAATAATGATGGAGCCGTATTGCAGGAGTTTTGAGGACCGATCCCTAAAAATTCTTATTTGTACGGGCGGTCTATATGGGCGTATCTAACAAACCTTTGACTTTCACGGCCTCAAAGAATAAAAATCTAGTTAAGGAGCATAGGATCGCCAATTTTTTGTACTCGTTTTAAGACCTTTAGAAAACATTATTCGTTCATGGACAAAGCATCATATACAGGGTGCTCGCATAAAAAATCATATTATCATTTTAACTAAAAATCAGTAATTTAGTGCTAATTCATTGTAGGAACTATGTGTTATTGTGTTTTACAAGTGTTTAACTTACTTTCAATTTAACTCTTTTTTGTAAATGACCGATTGAAAGCATAGGTTTATCCCTTGCAATAGGTCATTTTTCTAATTCAATTTTACTCAATTCGTATGCAGACAATGAAAAGTATGATTGGTAATGACTCTACTAACTCAAAATATAATTCAGATAATTTAGGAACGATAATAGTTTGAATGTATTATGCGAATTTATAAACCTGACAATTCAATACATTTGGACCCAGAAAAAAATTGTTTATCGTCGAGAGGTTGGGCACATCTGCGCACATCTAATTCGTGATAAGAATAACGTACTCAGTTGGAATTTAATTATCTTACTTGACTAGTTTGGCCGGATAACGATGTGAAAAACCTGACATTTATTCTCGACGCAGCAATATGAGTCCATGGCGCAGAACGTTGCGAGCAAAATAATTGACTCCGACATAAATTTCACTTCATTCAATCCGTGATGATCTTACCTTTATGTGCATCCAATTCATTTGGCTCAATTAGCTTGTGCTGATATTCCTGCCCCGTATAACGGTGGATGTCAGGTTCACCATCAAAACCGAATGACAGACGTTCACAGGATAACCGCTTAATTTTCTGACATGTTTGGCGATTACAATTAGGTACATCATGTTCATTGCACCTTACGAGAATTTCATGATTTTTTTCTTATTTTTCTGAAGGTGCATATCAATGCTACACCCGTACGAAGGGACGCGAAAATCAGAATTACAAGCGAAAACGTTGTTAATTTCCGCATTTGAACTAGGATAAAACAGTCTATTGGTTCATTATAAAATTAAATTATTTTTTTTTCAGGTAGATTATGCTTCGTACATCTTATTAAAAGTTTGATACCCGCGTAATTCATTCTGTGTAAATTACTATAGCATTTCGCAGTCGAGTTACACGAAAGTCAGAGGTTTGTGAGATATGCCCATATATCCTTCTTGAAGCGCCTTAAAATGCCCAAAAATCGAACAAAAATTTTAATTGAAAGAATATTAACAGAATTAACTCAACGACCTAAAGAACTCCTCAAATCGTGATATATACAAAAACAGAATAATTAATAAAACGGAATTATTTAGACGGGTGCTATTATGTCTCGGAGTTATTTTGGTATGTCATCTTGTCGTGTTTTTTTTACTAATATTATTCAGACCTCGCCGTGAATAGCTGCTTCGGTCGATCAGCATATGTATAAGTTTTTCTTTTCACAGTTCACAAATAATTTGTTAAATAGTTATTCGATCAAAAATTAAAAGATTATAAAAATACTTTATGCTAAGTAATTTAGATCGTGTCACCTCAATTTACGTCGGTCTACGTAAGTAAGTCGAACGCGAAGGCAGTTGAAATCGACGTAAGTTGAAACTGCCGCACCTTTGCTATCGATGTAAAAGCAATTACGACAGTTGAACTAACGTAAGTTGATAAAATGTAACTTGCTACCGTCCTAAGAGTACAAAGATTTATAACTACGACGATGACGGCTATTATCGATGTTATGTTAGTGTCGTTGCACTTGGCATGATTATGCATCTTGTATCACCGATCGGTGTGTATCAATAGGAATGCGGAGAAGCAATTCGTAGCGGAGGCCGACGAGGTGGAACCCGGCACCGAGTGGGAACGTATCGCCAAGCTCTGCGACTTCAATCCAAAATCTTCGCGCACATCCAAAGACGTCTCGCGAATGCGTTCAATTATACTTCAACTGAAGCAGACACCGCCAGCTCCGGTCAACGCTTGATCATCTTATTATCGAATTATATTGTCATTCAACATTGTTAATATTGTATGTTACACGCTGTAATACGGCGGTACACTCAAAATTATCGTTAATAGGATTTAAATGAAAAAAAGAGAAAAGAAACCAATAACAACCACAGATGTAATTTTTGTTCTCTCAAATGTGTAATGTTATTGTGAATAAAGTTTAATGTGAAATTAGACATAAAACTCCAAGTGGATGAACGTTGAAGATATTTCCTTATTATTTTTCGTATTATTATTATTATTATTATAGTACGACAGCCTGATTGCGTCTTATTTCTATTTTGGCAATATTTAAAAACATTTGTCGTGGCAGACGTCGACGCCTCTCGCAATCTCTATCTTTAACACAGTAGCATTAGTATGAAATTTTATGAAAATATATCTCTTCTCTTTAAGATATAGTTTATAATACATAGTTTACGTTTTAACAGTGGCATAGACACTGAACAATATCTTATTAGCCGACGATTTAAAAGTCGGTGTGTTAAGGTAATGGAAGTTGAGAATACGCTCCAATGATAGATTCATTAATTTCACTGATTATCTATCCTTCTGTAAGCGAGGGTGCTTATCAGCACGAGGAGCTTTTTTGAAAGAGTTAGAACTTTGATTTCCGTGGTTTTTCGGGGGTGGCGAGCAATCTTCGCCTTGTCGATGACATCGTAGTGCTGTGAACACTTTTACGTTTCAATTGCATTATTATTTGAAATAATTGATAGAATCGATTGCTTTTTAACGAACTATACTTACTCGTAGTTATCGGTGTCGATGATTAGCTGCATCTCGTGTCGCCAGCGATATATAAATGGATACAGTTCTTGGTCTATGCTGCTTGAAATGGCACTATAAACCGAAAAGTCAGTTTTTGTCGGTTCGGATCTGCAAATCATAAAAAGGAATGAATTTCATTGATATTACTTTAATATATATTTCTGAAAAATGTTTGTCTGTTTGTCCCAATCCGACGCCGAGCGTCTCGATGCCAGGCGTCCAGAGCTATACAAAATTTTAGAAAGAAAAAAAATGTTCAAAACAATTTTCAAAAAAAAGTATTTCTGTATATTCTGTAAGTATTTCTAGCTTTATAATAAGTATAGAAAGGACGGGTCAGAGGGATAGATATGATAGAAAGGACAAGATAGTAGGAACAGAGAAGATGGATAGAACAATTCACAATGTTGCCCTAACTTTAGCAATGATAAATACATAGTTTTGTCATAATCTGCAATGCGGTTCAAATTTCAGAATTTGAACTTTTATAATTGAGAAAAAAGCTGTAAAGTAGAACTTTGCAAATTGATTCCTCATTATTTTTGGTTTTTTACTAAGCAAATTTCCAGTAAAATTGGCTATTGCAATGTCCATAAATAAATCACAAGGTCAATCATTCAAAGTCGTTGGTTTGAATCTGATCGATCCATGTTTTGGACATAGCCAACTTTATGTAGGGTGCTCCAGAGTAGGAACCGGAAAAAATGTATACATCTTGACATCTAATGGACGGAAAACAAGAAATGTAGTTTCTCCAACAGCGTTAGATTGAATTGCCGTTGTCCGCCAATGATTGAGAGGCGATTTCATAACGTTTTTGAACTGTGGTTCTGATTTGTCCAGATTTATTTTATGAGACGATTCCATGAATTTGTTTATTAACATGATTGGAAACATAAACATGATTGAAATTCACAATGCCTGATAACCAAATACGTTACGCGAAAGCTACGCGAGCGCGCGAGTCACAATAACCTGCTAGTGAAATATAAATGCAAATGCAAATATATTAATGCAATTTAGGCAGTGTGAAAATCTTCACATTGGAGACGGGCTAGATTCGAATAAAATTGTATTTTAAACACTTTTCGGTCCGAATAACTAGAAGTAGTAATAAACAAACGTTGAATTGATTAATGTTTCCATGAATAAAGAATAGTAATTTGAAAGTTCTAATTATTGCTCTTCGTGAGAAGCGATTATTAGAAATTTCTTAATTTAGGATTAAGATGAATGCTAGGCAATTTGTCTTCCAAAATCAACAATGACAACACCGTAGATTTAAGAAATCGTCTTAAAAGATTTGGCACTAACGTGACTACTGTGAAGCGCTCCATACTTCATAATATGTTTAATTGCGTTCTATTTCGCTTACCCTTCTATGAACGTCCCGGAACCTTCATCAGCCAGACACATCTCTTCATCGGTATCTGAGTCTTTGGAGGAACTCATTGACATTAGAATTGGCGAAGATGGCGGTGTATAGAATTCTTCTATATAAAAACGTACATATATTCTAATTAACATTAATGCAGGTAACCAGAAAACGTCGTATAGACGCTTATAAAAGTTGTATAATAATAGGACTTACCCGAATCGCTTTCACAACCATTATCCTTGAATCCCAGGCTCCAAGATTCTAGCTTGGTGCACAGATTATTCAACTCGTCAACACAATCGGTATCTTGTTTTTTCGCTGACTCAGTTGCCTCGTTAGTCTGTGAAAAAATTAACTCTGAAATATTTGTTCTTTCCAAAGTATGATACATTTTATAATTATAGAATAATAAACACCTCTTTGATGCATGTCTCTTTAAAGCGCTTTTCCAAATACTTCTCGATTCGCGCGAGGCCTTCATCGCATCGCAAGTCCGCAAAGTCGTTCAGAAAAGGCCAGAATTCTTTCCACTGTACATGACACTCTTCTGCCAACTCTCTGATGAAACAAACAACGGTAAATGATATCTTGTCGGTGACGAAGAGAAAATACGATCAATAACATTTTTATTATATTCTAATATTTTCTAATGGAAAGTAATCAGATATTTGGCTAAACAGGACACTTCTAATTACTTTTGATTATTTCTGATTGATTCTGATACTTCTGAGAATTTCTGAAGATTTTCATTTTTATAGAATATTTACTTAAAAAAAGGTTGCGAAGCTTAAAAACGGCCACGATAGAACAATATAACACTATCAACAATTTGAATACTTTTCAATTTATTGCTTCCACATAGAGAAAGCTTTGTTTTCGTGCAAAATTTTTTTTTTCACCTTTTCATATCAGAACACTCAAAGTGGTTTAAAACGACGAGAAAAGTGGAAAAAATGTATGGATCGATGTGCGTGTGTGGTCGGCTTTAAAAATTCAAACTTGCATTTCTCAAGAACAGCTTTAACGATCAGGCTGAAATCTGGCACACATGTGTGGCAGGTAAACGGCATTGCTTGTGAGAATTTTTTTTGTAATTAAAAAATATGTTCAAATTTCATTTAACTTTGCAATTTTCAGAAGATGTCTGTACGCGGTCTAGCATCCGCAAACTTTTAGCTATGGAGTTAAATAATTTTTTATAAATAAAGCTGTGTTAAAGGAAGATCGGTATTGAATTTGGAATAAAACCATAAAAAGTTCGGTTTGTATGAGATTTTGAATTTTTCAAAAAATGTATGTTTCGCTCTAACGCACGCCGAATCTCACCAAATCAACTGAAATTTTTTAACGTTGGAAAATAACATTCAGCGTTGTCACCTACCTAATTTAGTTGTGATCGGTAAAGCGGTTTGGATTTTAGGTGATTTTGAATTTTTCAAGATCTATGTATATAAGTAACGAAAAAAATTTGCCAAGTAGAACTTTGCATATTGCTTCCTCATTAATTTATATTTATCATAAAGCTTTCTCTACGAGGAAGCCAAAATTAATAAATAAACTTATTCATAGAGGTGACTGTGTGAAAAATATAAATCAATGAGGAAGCAATATCTAAAGTTCTACTTTGCAACTTTTTTATACGTGACATCGAGACATTACCTGCCATATCTCTCGATTGAACAACAAAGAAAAAGGCGATGCAATTACCTGCCTACGCGTTCAAGGCCCTTCTCAGTATCCTGAAGTCTCATACTAGGATCACCCTGGCGGCTGCACAAGCTCTCGAACGAATCGTTTAGCGAAATATTACGTTGGCTTAAATTTAAGTTCATTCGGGGTGGAGTTTTCCATTTTCTTCTGAACTCGAATGCCTGGGGCTTCGTCATTGGACCCGCGAATGCGCGCACCTCGACGCGTGGACTGATCGGATCGACCTTCATCGGGCGCTTCGATACAAGAATAAAATCGGGTCAATCGGATTACAATATACGATTATAGAACAAGCATTTATAACATTTTTGTTGGCTACGACATGCATTATACTGACGTATTGGAATTGCACTTCTTACCGGTGGACTTGTCGGGGAAAATGGATCACCGATAGTTGGCTGCAACGTATTGTCTTCCGATCTGAGTACCGGCACGTAATACTGATCTTCGAGTAACTGTCGAATATCTCTCTTCAGAGTCTCGTCGTCCTGACATTTTCTACTACATATTACCTAGAATTATTACAAAAGGCATGTCATTTTAGAGGAATCGAACGAAAGCGTAAAATTTGCAATTTTGGACTTACCTCTCCGGGCGTTTGTCCATATTTGTTGCGTAAAGTCTTCATGCATTCGGAATACGATACAAGGACTCGTACGATATCCTTCAATCCATATTTTGCGGCAAAGTGCAGCGGCGTTTCGTTAAGGCCCTTGTCAGGTGTATTTAAATAAAGATCCAAGAGTATTTGCGCGCGGTCAAGGTAACTCTTGCTATCTTCCTCTCCGTAAAGGAGTCTCACAAACTCTGGATTTCCTACTGTGTTCAGAATAAGCTCACACATTTGCGAAGTATTTGCCTGACCTTTGGCTGTGACTATGTGGAGAGCATTGTAACGACAACCTTCCTATTGAAGAAAATGGAAGAGATTTCTAATTAAAAAGTTCAATTTTTTAAGACATTTCCAGTAAATATTAAAAATTGTGTTCCCAATTTTTCATAAATGAATTCATCAATGAAAAATATTCTTTAGATATACTATATACTAACTCCATATCATAAAAATTTATCAAGAGTAACAGATTTAAAAAAAAAAAAATATTCTGTTATTTTTATCCATTTCAATGCAAATTAGCTTCTTTTATTCTTGGAAAGAGGCTTAATTCGTGTAACGCTTAAATTACTTTGCAATACTATGAAGAAAAGTGAATATTCCCTGCTTAACCATAGACATCTTAGATGTAGTCAGTACTTCTCATCGTTTGCCTAAAAGATCAATTGCAGTCAAGAACAACGCTTTACAGTTTCTGTTACCAAGTTGGCAATACATTACCTTAAAAATGTCAGCCTTTTAATTCTGAATGAATTATGTTGTTGACAGAACAACATGCATTTTTTTACTTGTGTGTCACTAAGTAAGAGCTGTATGGTAAACAACTAAAAAAATCTTTTACTTTATAAAATGAGCCTATTGTTGACCTATTGAATAACGGTAATAGAAAGAAAAAAGTAGATTCATCTCTTATAATTCCAGAAAAACCAACAAACAGACTGTGAATAAATTGGTGTCAATCAGTGAATTTTTGTTTATTAATCTTTTACTATTAGTCTTTCCACTGCATGAATTTAAATAAAACTGTTATGAAAGTAAAAATAGATTTTTACAGTGACTTTCCACTGAATTTTTCTCAACTTACATTATCACTAGAATTGTAATTGAAAATTTTATTGAAATCTTAGCTGAATTTTACTGTATCTTTAGAAAATTTTTAACGACACTTTATACATCTAGTTTGATATTTCTACCTTAGTTGTATCAACAAGTAAAACTAACAAACCTGTAATATTGCAGGGGTATCTCCACTGCTGACTAGATATCTAGGATTTTCCCATGCAACATTCTTTACCGCCTCCAAATCTCCACACTCTATCAATTTTCTGAAAGCCACAAGTTCTTGTGGTTTTGGACCCTTGAAGTTGCTAGACTTCTCCTCATTAGCTGAAGTTATCACAATGGAAATACACTTCTCCTTTTCACCACCGTTGCATGCATAATCCAAGGCTTCTTCGTGATTATGGAACGTTTTAAGTCTGCCTGTCTTGTACTTTTTCATGCCCTTGAGAGCTTCAAGTTTGTCCTGATAGACTCTGGTGGCAGCTTCTAAAATGTTAAGTTTTTCTATATTAGACAAGTAAAATGCTGTAAACAACATGCTATAAAACTAATCACCAAGTCAATACTATTTATATAAAATTAAGAGATAAAGAGACTCCAGAGCACTGAATGATGGCAAAATAAATAGAAACATGTTACATTTTATCACTGTATTAAAATCTGTTATTCTTCTTTGTTTACAAACTTTAAGTTAAAGTTTTTAGTAAATTTATACAGTCAAAATATATATAATTATTAGTCTATCTACTGCAAGTATAATTTACATAAAATTAACAGCTAAAGAGACTGTAGATTAATGAATGATGGCAGAATAAATAAAAACATGTTATATTTGATCACTATGTTGAAATTTTTTATCCTTTTTTGTTTATGAACTTTATCTAAGTTAAAGTTTTTCTTAAATTTACATAGTTGAAATATACATAATAATTAGTTTTTCTAAAGTATAATTTACATAAAATTAAGGGCTAAATAGAGTAGAACAATGAGTAATGGCAGAATAAATAGAATCATGTTACATTTTATTAGTTTGTTGAAATCTCTTATCCTTTTTTGTTTACAAACTTTGTCTAAGTTAAATTTTTTTTAAATCTTTAATAAAGATTAAGATTAAATGTTATATTGAATATATCATTTTAAAAAAATTACTACTCAAGCTTGGAGTTCGAAATATTAAGGCTGCACTAGAATTATCAACTATAAGGTTTATTATTTCCACCTGTACTTTTTACACTTTCGTGTACTTGCCTGTATTACATATCTATATATACACAAAAGTGTAAAAAGTACAGGCAGAAGAAAAAACTAGTCTCAACAAGAGCCTGATGTAATAAAGCACAGCATATCAATGGCTAGTATTTATTGAATACAAAATATACGAAAAAAAGCGAAATATCGAGTAAAATATTAACATAACAGACACGATTTCATCATAAACCAGTGATCAAAAAGCTATGTATTTAATTGTAACGAAGATAGCAAATAAACGTTACCTTCCAAACCACCTTCTGCATCCTCAGCTGCCACATAAACAGCGTGATACATGCTGTCACCTTGGGCATTGTGATTAGCGTTTAAACTCGTAGCAGCCTGTTCTCTGCTTGTTGTTTCTTGTTCGTCGCCGCTCATCTTTGCATCTCGCCAATAATTCGCGTATAAATCATATGCCAAATCTACAAAGGATCTACTTGACATGTGTCGCCGACTGTAACCTGTAAAATCTTTTGCGATCCGTTACTTCGATCACTGCGGTATTACGTTTAAGATTAGCACGTGTGTGGGCGTACGACGTTTCACTTCGGTATGACACTGTTACGCGACTAATCTACGTAATTAAAAACTATTTATTCACGTTTATCCGTACCTACATGTGTACTATTGTTATTCAAAGTTTACGTTGCACGGTTTACCGCCGCAGTCAAGTCAACACGCCACATCGTCCGCATCTTTCTTTGTGTTTGTTTCTATGTATTCGTTCAGGTGCCTATCGGTATTGTCTACACATTGAAGCTATTTCTACACGTACGTACACATACACATGAAAATGCTTCTTTCCCTTCCTTGAATTTGGTTGGACATTCTAGATTTTCCCTCAAAAAGCAAGCAAGAATCGAACGAAAGCAAGGAGATGTTATGATTGGTGTAGTTAGTTTGGAGCTAACCGGAAACAGGCATTGAAAGCAAGATACACACTAGTAAAAGGGTGCGTTCTGAATTAAACAGATGCCGCATACTGCGCGTAGAATCTTCAGTAACTAGCGCATTAAAATTTTTCAGATTTTCTGCAATTTACGCAATGACTGCAGTAACTGCGACGTTTTTGGCGCGAAACGCTATTTTCCACGAAAATCTTGTTTCTGGCACTAAAAACATGCAAGAGAATCATGTCTCTGCGATACTGCAGTGCAGGAAACGCCTTTTCCACATCAACATCTTACCGATTTTCGGTAATGCAGTAAGAAGCATCATGCGAATATCAGGGCTACGTTCCGAATGCGCCGCCAACAACTTTTCTCTCTTTCTCATCGCGAATGAGAAAAAAAGAGAAAAGTCGCCCGACGCTTCCTTCGGAACGTATTCCTCTGTAATTCTTCAGAACGCACCCAAAGTCACAGGTATCTAGAATTTTATGACTAAATGATGGAAAAAAATAACATATTAATGACAATAATTATTGATATTCATTGTTGCAGCTAGGTTATTGTTGCTTGTACATTCGCAATAGTTTGCAATAGATAAAATTATAAGCCCCCAATAAACTTCATTTGGGAGTTTTATTAGAGGCTTCCGGTATTACGCTTGTTGTCACGAAGGACGACGTTTTAGGGACGTGACGTTAGCAGTTTTAGAATAGAGATGAGAATATCCAATATGATTTTTCACAATTTAAAGAAAATATTAAAACATCAAAATAGAAATTACTGGCGCACGTAGATTAATAACAATTTATGTTATTGACCGATAAATATTCTCTTAATGAAATTAGAGCGTCAAATACAATAGCACGTAATTCTATCTACATGCTTTTGATGTGCAATAACAATACAATATTAAATAAATAAATAATAATTACAATAACGAACTTTGCTTTGTAACTTTGCTTATTAAAAAAAAAACTGGTATCAGGAAAACTGTTGTCTCTACTTTGATGCTGTGAACTCTCAGTGCAGCAAAAAAAAAAAGTCCTAATATTAAATCTATTGAGGAACTATAATTTTATCTCGTAGAGCTTGTGAAATTAGTTTCTTTTTCCTCCTTCGACATTTAACTATAGAGGAGATAAAGCCCTGTCGGTTGCCAAAAAAAATCGTATATAAGTTTGATATCATATCAGCCAGTATAAAAAAAGTTTGCTTCTTTTTGTTGCCGAAATTATGCAAAATACTTGTTGGCATGTATTGCGTATTACATATCGTCTATTTTTATTTCGCGAATAGCGTAGATAGTCTGTTGCCGTGAAGAAATAAATATAAGGATGGTCAATAGTAAATATATAGAGGAGACTGAGAAACAGATACAAAATACGGCTTTTCAGTCCTCTGTGCAAAAAAAGTGCACTTTGTGCAAGCTGTCGCTTAAGAAACTCGAGTAATTATGAATAATTGAAAGGAATAATTCACTCACAATAAATAGAATAGAATTTATTTCCACCTTACGGCGTCTTCGTTTTTTACAAAATCGTCCTTAAACCCTAATCCTTAAAATACTAATAGAACGTTGGTTAATGTTAGCATCACAAAGTTTTTATGTTTTATAAAAATAACGGCATTTCTTCCAAATGACTCTCAATAAATATTTAAGCTATAACGCTCACCCACCGACACGCCTCGTGACTTATTATAGTCAACACCGACTATAATTGAGATTTCAATCTCTTGAGATTAGCACAAGATGTTGAGTTCATTTCCGATTTTTTCGATGACTTAATATTGATAATGATCATAATTCGTTATTACCCCTTGACCCGTCCCCGCCGCCCTTCTTAACTAGAAGTTTTTTGTGTTTCCCCAACTCAATCCCCGTCACCTTCTGTTCTCGACCTGGCTATTTTCGCGAACGACTCACGTATGTATACTCTCATATTCCGTAATCCCCCACTTTCCTATCTCTCCAACCATCAATTCCAAACTCCATTTACCCATTTTTGCTTCCTCGTGGAGGAAGCATCGTGTCATGAAAATTTTTTTTTCGAAATTTTTATCTCACAACACTTAGAATGGTCTGAAGCGTCGAGAAAAGTGGTTTAGAAAAATTGTCCGAATGTATGTATGTGTGTGTGAGTGATGAAAAGCCAAAAATTCATATAACTGTAACTTGTAAACTATTCGACCGATTCAGCTCAAATTTGAACAACATGTTCAGTAATAGCTAATCTTCAATTGGTAAAATTTTATAATAATCGCTTAACGCATGTCATTTTTATAAGAATTTTTAAATTTTGAAAAAAGTACGTAAACGCTGTAGTTCGCTCGAATTTTTAGCTATCGGGCTGAAATTTCGTATTAAAATTGAACAAAGTAATGCGGCCTTTGATATTGAATTTGGGCCAAATCGATAAGGCAGTTCGGTTTTTGTGAGATTTCGAATTTTGCGAATAAATTTGTTTTACTCTACTTCAGGTAAAATTATGACAAACCGACTGAAATTCTGTACATAGGAAAAATAGCATTTAGCCCTGCTATATACCAAATTTGGTGATGATCGTTAGAACGGTTCGGATTTTACGTGATTTTGAATTGTTTCTTATTCAATTTTATAACTATAATTTTATTTTTGACATCATACATGATTACAACTATGTATTGGCTTTTCGTTTTTCTTTCTCTATTCGACAATTTGTTACCAAATTTTATTTCTTCAAGATTCAAATTTCTATAAACTGGAGATTGTTAGATTTGTATTTAAAATAAGGATGCAAAGAAGAACTTTGTATATAATAATTTTCACCTTTTGCAAAGCTTTCTTTATGACGAAGGTAAAAATAACATAAAGAAAATTGCTCATAGAGGCGGCTTTGCGAAAGATGAAAATTAATGAGGAAGCAATGTGCAACGTTCTACTTTGCATTCTTTTTTATTTATTTTCACTCAATCACAATAAATAATAGTATTCTATAAGCGTAATATTCCACAACAATACTGTCATAAAAATATTGATGCATTCTACTTATCTAATAATACGTTTTACAATATTCATTGACACACTTTATATTCGAATGAACTAAAAAATTGAATCTTTAAACTACCCGCGTCTGTACAGTTTCTACTTCCGGTTAGCCCCAAACACACGTATGCACTAAGCCAAATGCTCTTTCGCCAGCTGTAGATGGCCTTTCGAGAGACCTTAGTGCATCCTACGTGTGTAGAAGCAAATTGTCAGACAGCTAACCAATGGAACTTCTGTTTTCCTCTCCCTCTCGAGCCATAATATATTTTCGAACAAGCAAACTGCCACTCTTCGCTTATTTCCGATACCCGATCAATTTTGCCAATTGCAATGTATTCGGCTCTGTTGCACAGCGGTTATTAACGCATTATTCGTAGCATTTCTAGTGCTCCTTGAAAACTACTAGGTGTAGTATCAGTGAAAATTCTGAATGGCATGTGCAACAAGCGTCGGCGTGTAAAGCGTGTCAAAGCAAAAGTTATTCGGGGCGGAGCTTTAACCACACCACTTTATTTCGGCCAATAGCGAGAGCCGCTCCTATCTCTCATGTAGAATACGTCACGGGCGCATTGTTGCTTCTACTTGTTTTTCCCGATTTTTTACGCTAGGACCAACGCGCATTCGGCCTACAGATTAATCGTCAGTCGACAGTTGAGTAGTGCACGAAAGAGGAACAGCTGTTTAGTAAAGATCGCCAAGTCAACAAGAAACCGCGCGGCGTTATTTATCCCCCGTTGCGACGCATTTTGAACGTAAAAGCGCATGCATGTCAACAACAACTTAATAAATACGCTACTTAATACGGGTCGCACGTTAGTTTTGAAGTTTCGCTTGAGCAACTGACGTGGACTTCGGTTTATCATATTTGGATTATAATCAACTGCCAATTAGCAGGTAATTACCTATATTAATGACTCATGGTGCTGAGCCCAAAAATTCGCGACGTCATCTCATATTAATATTACGCGGAAATTAGTTTATTTTATCAATTATGTAGAGCTTTGCGATTTCGTACTCGGGATTTTTTCGAACTTGTGATTGCCAGTAGAACAATTACGTTCGTATATGTTCATTGATCAGAATATTGTTTGCAATAATATAGACTTATTTAGCTAGTTTGCTACTATTTTGACAACAAATGCTTACAACCTTGCCACTATATTTACAAATGCTCACAACCTTGCAACTATATTTAAACTGGACTGGAATTTGTGATTGATTTTAAGTTCAGAAGCTCCAGGACAAAAAATTACAGCAATTATATGTTCTATTTAGTATCAGTTTGCAACAGATATAGTTTGGCTTACCATCACTTTTTTTTTAATTGAAGTTTGTGATTGATGTTGGAGGAAATCATTTTTGGTGCAAAAGCTTGAGGTAAAAATAATCTTCTTTTTAGTTAGAATTTCTGATTGGAGCAAGGAAAATGAACATTGGTCGCTAAAAATTCAGGTAAAAAATATTCGGGCAACTATTTTTTGCATCCAATATTAGTTTGCAAATAAATATAGTATGTTTTACTATTTCTACGTTTTTATTGGAGTTTTCTAATGGAAATAATAGGTAATAATTTTAAGTGCAGAAACTGCAGGTTCAAAAATTATAGCATCTACTTGTTATATTAAATAATAGTTTCCAACATAAATAGCTCAATATATTTCTTCTTTTTAGCAGGAATTTGTGATTGAAGTTAGCGTAATTCATTTTTAATACAGAAGCTTAAAGTGAAAAGCAATCTAGCCACACTATTGGTTCCATTCATTATTAGTCTGCAAAAAATATAGTTTATTGCATAATTGATACCTTATAATTGTATCTGTGATTCAAATTATAACAATTAATTTTGAGTGTATAAATTACCATACTTCAAAGTTTTATCAAATATTTTCTCTTACTAATCAGTCTGCAACAAATATAATTTGTTGCAAAAATTCTTTTTAGTTTAAACTTAGATGATTTGTTGAATTGTGTTTCAAATTAGAGAAATTAATTTTGCTTCCTAAAGCTCTGTTACAATAAATTCTAGCATCTCTGTCATCTCTAGTACAAATAACATAGTTATAACTTTTTTATTTTTTACTTAGAATGTGTGATTGAAATTAGATCAATCAATTGTGAGTGCAGAAGCTTCAAGGTACAAAAAATATTAAAATTATTAGTATAAAATAATATCAGTCTGCAATACATAAATTGTTATATTGTTTCCGCATCATAATACAAATTTGGGATTAAAATTTAAGCAATTAATTTTGTATGCAAATGTTATAGATCTTATAATTTTTAGAAGTTATTTGCTCTATTCAATCCTATTTTGCAATAAATATAGCTTGTTAGCCTACAATATTGTACCAATGGTTTTTGTCATTTTTTTAAATGTGATTTAATACTATCTTGCAATAAATATAGCTTCTAAGTTTATTTATCCAGTTGATGGCTCTGTTTTTAAATTTTTTAAATATTTTAAATTTTATTATTTTTTTCAAATGTGCTTAAGATTAGAGGATTAATAGTGCAAGGATCAATAGACTGAGGCACATATTTTTATCTTCATCACTCAGAATTTACTTTAATCCACTGACAACTGTGCACTCTGGGTTATCTGGTCAAGTCTGCTGGCTCTTGAGTTATCTCTCTTTATTTAGTCTATTTACATGCCAAGTTTGGCGATTGAGATTCTTCATAATTAACGTAATCTATCTTTCAGAGTACACAATGAATTTGTCCTTCGCCGGCTGTGGCTTCCTCGGAATTTATCATGTTGGAGTTGCAGTTTGCTTCAAGAAGTATGCACCACACTTGCTTTTGGATAAGATCAGTGGCGCATCGGCTGGAGCAATAGCAGCATGTTGTCTCCTTTGTGACTTGCCCCTCGGTGAGTGAACTCCCTCTTTGTTTACATTCTTAAAACGATATGCAATATCTTTGGTTTCTCTTCTATGCGGCTGACAGAAAAAAAAAAAAAAAATGGATTACGCACGTTTCTCTCTCTATCTGAATAAAACTCGTTTGCACGCTTTCGCCCTCTTGTAATTGCGCGTTTTTTTGTTCTTGCATGAGTTGTCCGAATGGTAGTTGATAGCTATTCGCCGAATAACAAGACTCATACTTGAGACTCTGTATTAAATGTAGGTTTTTTTTCATTTAATTATCGTCTATCACTTTTCATCGCCAATGACTCTTATCTCAATAATGTTCTTTGTTAGCTGCTCTGTGATTCAACTGACATGTAGAGAGTACTTCAACTAATGGTACAAAGTGCGCACTAGCACATGTTTATTATCAACCAGTCTGTATAAGATACTTTGTTTTTTTTTTTTTTTAATCTAATACCAATTATAAATGAAAACATGTCTTGTTTTTCTTTGTCTCCTTTGGGTGTTGCCCGTGGAAAGTCTTTGTTAATAATCTTGTTTTGCTAAAAAATTGGCAAAATATTGTGCTATCAAGTACTTGGTACTATTGACTAATATACTTCCTTGATAGGAAAATGATATCTTGGAACAGAGTGGCAAGTAGATTAATGTTACTTAAATAGGGAAGCTGACCGCATTTGGCACAAACACAGTGATGATAAGTGGGTCAAGCTTAGAAAAGGCCAATTGGAAATTAATCACATTGTAATGCGCAAACGGCAATCAAGGCCGTTTTTTTTTCTTCGTATTTTTTCTTCTTCCCTTTTATCATCATTTCAGTTTACTGACAAACACAAGAAGCGCTAGCCTCATTGTACATTGAATAGACAGAGCATAGGTAAACACGTGGCAATCTGGGTTTCGAGAATTTTTGGTCAATGACCCAACTTCTTTTGATAACCGACTTTGTGTATAGAAAATGAAATTTCAACATACCCCCCATACGCTTCTTAGCCCACCCACGGCCTTGTTTATCCTTTCTTTTGATAAGACGTGGACGTCATGAATTTTTAATAGGGTGGCGAAAAAATTGCTAAAGCGCGTAGCGAAACGCGATAATTATTCGGGTTTTTCACAATAGAAGTCAATTATATAAGCAACATTTGTCTTTTTATTTTTGGATATCCATCAATATTAATGGCAATAATAATAGCAGTAATTTGTGAAACGAGCATACAAAATAATTCTCATACCATCTCCTTCAGTCGTTTCGACTTTAATCTCCATCGGTATTTCGATAATATATCAGCGCATCAAGATCTTCGCGATTGCACTGTCAGATTAAGGAAATTCGATAACACTTTGCTCTCCATACAACGCTCATTTTAAATAATTGTTTCATCGTTTTCGAGCGTGCGACGAAATTTTGAAGCTTACCGTGTCGATGAACGCATGTTGCTTATCAAAAAGACGAATGTCCAAAGGTGAAAAATTATCGACGACAAGAATAAAATAGAAGGTGATTAAACAAAAAAAGGAAGATTACGAGATAGAGGAATCTATTTTTATTTTTTTTCGTCCAGAGCCAGGTGCAATTATCAAAGTGCAAATCGCATGACAATCGTCGCACACAAAGTCTATAGTCGCTATTGTTTTCGGCATTTATGATCAATGTAATAATCAACGCTAATATGGTTTATGCAGCTTATCTGATATGCTACCGAGATTCGTCAGAGAATGAATAAATATTATGATTATTCAATTATAATATAAGTGACTGACATTGTCGTCATGATCGTGTGGCGAATCCCATTAAAATGCTATTGAGTGCACCTATGCTTGTTACGAAATGTTATATAAGCCACGCTTTTTATTTGCAGGAGAAATTACGAGTAATCTTTTGCGAGTCGCAAAGGATGCTCGACAACGTACTCTTGGCCCTTTCAGCCCGTCCTTCAACGTTCAGAATATACTCCTGGAGAGCCTGCAAAAGGTTCGCGACTGAATAAGCAATCATATCACAATTAACTCTATAACGGCACTCAGGAGTAACGAATCACCCCACGACCTTTCCGCTTTCAGTTTCAGAGTCCATCTTTTTTCAATGTGCATAAAATTGACCCCTGTTTTATTCGATGCATTTAATTGGAGTCTCAGTAAGCTGACGAAGCAAGCGCGTCAAGCGTTAATTGCTTTTTATGTGTTAACTTAGACCTCTTGTGATAAATATTGTGCTTTTACGAAATGGCCAAAAATTAGCTGGGGCAGTTTATTTGATAGTTCAATGTAAGGCTCGCAAACACTGGCTGAAATAGACCTAATAGTTGAATGAATTATTCTGTATTTTTGTGATTTTTTTTGTGCTTTTGCCACGAAACGTGTTCAAAGACCGAAACCGAAATACCAAGATTATTTGCTTTTTATGATACCATTTAATTGAATTATGTCACATTTAAGAGTGTTTTATGTGCTTTTTAAGAAAAAAGAGACAATTTTTTTTTCGATATAATAGCTAAAATGGTGTTTATGAAACTTGACTAAATTTATTTATATCACAAAGCAGCTGGTGGCGGATAGCTCAAAATCTTGAAATCTTTTCCAACTTACCGAAATATCGGTAAATTTTCAAATTCGGCTAAATATAATTTCAATATAATAGTATTATATTGAAAAAGATTAATATCATATGTATGTATGACTTGAGTGTATTATGATTATTATCTAAATTAATTGTCATAATTGGGGTAAGTTTCTTAAATATTCAAGAAACTAATAAATAGTAATGAAATGTGGTGCAATTCAATTTAATGGTATCGCAACGAAGATAGAATTCATATGCTACGACTGATAAATCCCGGAAATCAAAATCTTCGATAAGATTTTCCCCGAGTGCTGTTCTAGGATTAAATTTAAACAAATCTCGCCGTCCGTTCAAAGACATTTTATTATTATTATTTTGTTTAGTTTCTACCAAATGATGCTCACCTCCGAGTTAGCGGCAAACTCCACATTTCACTCACAAGGGTCTATGACGGTAAAAATGTCATTGTTTCGCAATTCAATTCCCGAGAGGATCTTCTAGAAGTACGATTTCTTCCTTGACTTATTCTTTTATCAAATCTCCTAATAATTGCACTTGTGTAAATATAATTTTCGTCATACTTCAGGCTCTGCTCGCGAGCTCTTTCATTCCAATTTTTTCGGGACTATTGCCGCCAAGATTCCACGGGATCAGATATATGGATGGAGGTTTCAGCGACAATCTTCCAACTCTAGACGAGAACACGATCACAATCAGTCCATTCTGTGGCGAAAGTGATATTTGTCCAAGAGATATATCCTCGCAATTGTTTCACGTGAGTTTTTTTCCTGTCTTAATCTCTTCAAGCATAGCATGACTCATCTAACATTGACCTTTGTTATAATATTTTAGTTCGTTTCTTTTATTTACAGGTGAATTTCGCAAACACCAGTATCGAACTCTCGAAACAAAATATCTACAGATTCGCGAGAATACTTTTCCCACCAAATCCTGAGGTAAATTTCTATATCTCGTATTATATTATGTCTTGTATGCCGATCCAGATTTCGTAACATACTATATCATTGCTGTTCCAGATACTCTCGAATATGTGTAAGCAAGGCTTTAACGACGCACTTAGGTTTTTGCATCGAAACAATTTGATAAACTGCACGCGATGTCTCGCTGTTCAGTCGACGTTTGTCGTATCAGAAACCCTCGACGACAGTATGGAGTACGATCCCGAGTGCTTGGAATGCAAACTACACAGACAGGTAATTAAATTATCCATTAAATAAATAAATAAATAAATATTAAATAAACAAATAAATAAATGCTGTTTTTTTTTCAACGGAGTTATTATCTTAATTCGTAGTATTTTACTTCTCCCGACTACGGTTCGTTAGCGGCCTCTTTCCAATTACCATTCGAAGTATCTCTTAGAAATACAAATTCATGTGTTTCTCTCGCCTCATTGCTATTGGCCTTTTCGCTATTAACTTTTAAGTTAATACAAATTATATCTCCACTAAAAATTAATCATAAGAGCAAAGTTCATTAATGCTTACTTAAATAAATAAATTAGTAGTTCCGTTCAACGATAACTCATGCTTGACGTCCTTTATAAATGTTAACAGGAAGCGTTGGTCGCCAATTTGCCAGAGCCGGTATTGACGATATTCCAAGACGCCATCGATTCGGCAAACAAGGGTATTATCAACTGGCTCTTCAAGCACAAGAGCGTCAAGTTATTATCCCTTCTCAGTCTTCCCTACGTTCTACCTGCTGACGTTGTCTACGCAACTTTCACAAAGTTAGTAAAAACATTTCAATTTTTTGCACGGTCATTTGCATTTTTCTATTCGTCCGTAAATAATATTAACATTAGATACTACACAAAGCGTAAAATAGTTACAAAACAGAAGCAACAGCTGGAAAATCACGCTTTCAATAATCAATGCATGAGATAAACTAACAAATATCAATGTGCTGCTCAGCTTGGTAGGAAACTCTGTAGAAATACGCACCTTGGAATACAAGGTTATCGGAAATATCCTGCGTACTCCTCAGAAGGCGGTCACCAACTGTGCTATGCACTTGACCTCCCCGTCACGGTAAGCGATCAGTAGCCCTCTTATTAAACGTTATCACTTGTTTCGTCGCGAGTCAGAGCTTACAAGAGGGCTATCCATGAGGTATTCCACATGATCAGGGCCGTTTTTCGGCTGAACAAAATTTCGCAACGTTTAATTTCCTATGGGAGAGGTAAACATTTTTTTAAATGAAATGCGGATTTCTTAAATGCCATTTCCAGAAAACTTTATTTAATTTTTCTATTGGGCTTAAGCGTTTTGAAATTGAAGGGACCCATGAATTCAACACGGCAGAAAAACAGCCTAGATTATACGGAATCTTTGTTCGATCGAACGTTCATTCGCAAATTATAGCTTAATCATTTTCTCGAGTATACGTTTGAGGGATTAATGTTAGAAATTTGCGTGGTATTTGCAACGAATGGAAAACAGGGATAAGCAAAATTAATTCCGTGGTTTTAAATTCATGAATCTGTGAATTTGACTTTCGTTCTTCGATTTGCTATCAGGACTGCCGGATGAGATTTATCGATGATAATCTTTGATGAATCAATAAACTTCCACTCAATCATCGATATTGATGTAAACGAAGATTGAAAATATAATAATTCAGTTTATTATCTAAGGTGGGCATTTTGCGCTACTTCCAAATATAGAGTTTTTTATTTATTTATCGTATAATTTATTTATTATTAAATATTTTATAAAAGTGACTCGCATGATATAGAACTGCCCGTTTTAACTTCATATGCAGTTATTCAATTATTTCCATGAAAAGAATATTACAAAATAAATGTCATGAATATAAGCTACGATCGTTGCTTTTGCTCGTTACGTTTGCTTCTTACAATTCCATTGCATTTTAAAAAGCAAAGATAAAACTTATGACTTCCATACAACTTGACTTGCATGTAACTTTATATACCGTCAACAAAAGGCGGTATATAGATATAAAAAATTTGCATGTAGCGAAAACTGTCGATCTTTGTCTATTTTTAATTATTCGTTGAATTAATTCAGCATGATTCTAAATAACGAAGCTTGTAAATAATGTCTATGAGAGACAGGGGATGGTGGTAAAGAATTGTGGCTTGCAGCTTCTATGTCCGTCTGTTTAAAATTAACATGTGTTTGCTAATAGTTCGTGTTATATTACGACAACAAATTGGAATTTAAGTTGTACTGGTGTATGAAGGAGGAGGATTCGCCGTTTCATCACGTGAGTGTGGAAACTTGAATAGTCAATGTCATATTTTCTATTCTCAGATTTATCATGAATGCGCCAAAGTTGCGTAACAATTTGCTGGAAATAAGCCGATTTTTCTTGGAGCAGCTGAGCATTGTATTTCCGAAGGTGAATGTTTATTATCAGCCCATCTCTCAAACGATAAAATGTCAGCTGGCTATACGAGAATACGGATCAAGTACGTATGTTACTATTGGGAGATTAAGATTAGATCTATGTCAGAAATCGCAAACAGCTAAGTTGAGACATCAACCTTTCTTTCCGATTAACAGACATATACGATATGGAGGCACTTGAAAACGCCGATCACGGAGCACACAAGCAAAAAGGAAATCGAAATTTTGCCCTACAGTACAACAATGCGACGTAAGTTTTGTCGATCATTTTGAGATATTGAAGTTAAGCCGGCGACATTAGAGATAACTGAAATGATAAGTCAATGAAACTATTATACTCATTTTAAAAAGGTGGATTATTCCCGATAAAAAAAATTTCTATAATTCGAAATCAACAAGTTTTTCTTATTGTTACAATTTTTTTCCTCGCTATGACAATACTTATTTCAATCCACATGTGCCCAACTGATTGAAAACAAATTGTTCTTCATTTCGTATCCATGGTTCTTGCAAATGAAACGTCATTTAACTTGTCGACTAATTCCGGATCGAGTTTTCATAAAAAAATTGTTTTTCGCAGAACGGCTTGGGAGCACGATGAGCACGACTGCGCGCGAAAATCCAGTTGTGTAATAAACATGTCGAATGGCGCGCCAGTCGATGATACATTTGAGAATATTCTCCAAGTAACTTCGCACCAAGAAGCGATAATGGCGTATTATTATATGGACGAGAACAACAAGGTTCAAGTTACGGAGATATTCGACGTTTCTGATGCAGACGCTCACGGAGTATTAACGCCAAACGAAATTGAAGTTAATACGCAACTAACGTTCGACGAGTGGGACGAGCCTACGTGGTTGCCGCAACACGCGCGTGCCGATGGTAAGTCGTTTAAATTAGAGGATTTTAAGATTATTTTGAGTAAAATGCTAGCCAAAAAATATAAGGACATAATGCGAGGAGACGTTGATAAATGATAACGTACAATTGATAGCGATAAAATCGAAGATAAATTGGAAAAAAAAAGTTCGTATTCATGAACGCGTGTGTGTGATTCTCGTAGTGGTAACAGAGTCTCTGTATACGGATGATAATCAACAAAGTATGGAGGACCTGTCTGAAATATCTTTCGACGATGACATATTCGACGGATCGAATATATTTTCCGATCCTGAGAGCGAGTGGGGCATGGACAGGAGCCGAGAAGTAATACCCGCCGATCTACTACCCTCGGTGACTCCTTCCGACAGTCGGCCTGAAGTTGATCAGCCTGCCTTCTCCACTCTCTAATTTAAAGACAATCTTCTCTTTTTTAAATTATCTACGGTTACTTACACCGCTCTCACCATTCCTTCATCTACTATTCCCTCCATTTATTCGCACACTGTCATCTCACTCATACTCTTCATGTTCGCGTAGTTACGCATTGGGAACAATTATTGTCGTATCGATGAACGAGAATAAACAAAGAGATGAGAGACAACTGAGCGAATTTGGAATATTTCTATGAAAAGCAGAGTTTTAGATTATTTTAAAAAATCTGGCATTAGTTGCTGTGCAGCAACGATTTTTTTGCACCTCGGGGAAAAAACGTTGCAAGGGAAATGAAAAATCTACTCTTTGAATTAAATCGGAGCCCAAACTGCTCGGCAACTTTTCCCGACAGTGAATCGGAAGTTGAACAGCCTGCGATTTCCACTCGCTCATTTAAAGACAGGATTCTCTTTTTTAAATTCTCTTCTGTTACACTGCTCTCAACATTCTTTCATCTATTATTCTTTCCATTTATTCGCACACGGTCATCTGCACTCATCCTCTTCTTCACGTTCGCGTAGCTACGCATTGGGCACAATTATTGTTGTATCGAATGAACGAGAACAATGAAAGGGTTTGCGGAGAATTAGGCAGATTTGAAACAACTTTAATGATATTCGATAATTTATGTTATGAAAAAACGTCGTTATCCATAGTATAAGAACGATTTTATGGGACTCTAGAAACCGAAAGAAAAAGACAAGACTACACTTTGAATTAAATCGGCATCCGAATGACTGTATTTTCCCGACAATGGATTTGAACACCCTGCCTTTTCCGCTCTTAAATTTGAAGATGATTTTCCCTTTTTCACATTCATATACACTCATTCTCTTATTCCCGATCCCGCAGCTATGTCTTCAGAGCAATTATTGTATCGAATGAACGAGAACAATCAAAGAGATTAGGACAGTTGGGCGGATTTGGAATATTTTAATGAAAATGGGATTTATAAAGAAAAAAGTCTGGCGTTAGTGTTGTGTAAGTGTGAGTTTATGCGTCTCGGGAAATAATGTTGCGAGTAAAATGGAAGGACGACACTACGCTAAAAAAATTCGCGTGGCCTCTTCCCTGAGCATAGTATTGTAGTATTTTTTTATATATATTTTGTCTGGTCAATGTAGGGCGACATCTTTCCCTGGTAGACATGAATTACAAGATGTTATATTTCTCGGTAGTCACTCGCTGACAACGCGACTATTGCATGAGAAGCCCGGTTCTGAGTGTTTTATTTTTTATTTTTCTTGCAATGAAAAATAACTGTACTCACTGCCGAACTAGTAATACGACAAAAAAAAAAAAAAAAAAAAAAAAAAGAAGAAATCGACTGGCGCGATTTGTCTCTTGCCAAATACGATTTAAAAAAAAACATATTTTCATACTTATTTATAAATCGGGTGAAAGATTTTTGTTATAAATTATTTCTTGCCAAGCGTCTTGCGAAGCGAAAATTTGGAAGACTACGGAATATAAGCAATTCGCGTCCGGCTACCAGCGTGCACGTTGCTGCGAACAAATCAGCCATCGTTAAATGGTAAACGGTAAACCCGAAAACTTGAACTTTAGTATAATTTAAAGCGTCGATGACAAAGCAGTTACTTTTATTAGTTCAGCTTCTTGCGTTTCTGTTAAGCACAAAAACGACGCTATTGATAAAAGCCGATCAACTTTAGTGTCCTAAGGCGTGAGAGGTTTTATCTTCGCAAGCGGTTAACTGCGTAAATTTCGAATTTCATCGAGTGATACTTGAATTTATAATCGCTGATTAATGTGCTTGCGAAATACTAGTCGGATAAACTCATCGACTGAGGCAACGTTGAATTTTTTGTACTAACATTTTTTTTTCTCTACACATTGTTAAGGAAATTTCAGAAAAAAATAGTATATTAAGTTAAATCGTTGAGCAGTGTGGACCATTGCTCGCGTTAAAGATTCGCCAATTTGCACTACTTCGTTGCCTCTTTCCATGCAGAGATTTCTCAGCGTAACACGCAAAATGGGAAGTCCAAATTAAATTCTACGAAAATTGACCTGATAAGTCTGATAACGAGCACAAAATAATCTCGTGATAGAATTTTTACAAATGCGAGCTAATGTTCGACAAGATATTTTTAAAAAGAAAAAAAAACAAAGTATAACAGACTGCGTCGTACTGTCGTTTATAATGGGACGTTTGTACCTGCAGTATTTACACCTGTTCAGAGTACGATTGGGGGTAAATTTCCCACGAAATCGTTAACAATCAAAGAATAACACAGCTCATTAAGTTACAAGTTACACGAAATAAGCTCTTTGCATAATGTTTCATTGTAACAATGGCGATATTGTTATTGGCCCTAATTATCTTTGTAACTAGGTACTTATTTATTTGGATGATGATGATGATGATGTGGGGGCGTTTGCCATGTTACGACTATCTGTACTAATTTATACATTGTTATAAAACTAAATGATATTTTATGTAAATATACAAACCATATATTTTTCAACTTTCGTCATTCTTCTTTCCACAAAAAACCTTTTTACCTTGAAATCCTTGTTAAAATTTTCTCAAACCTTTAGTAGTTTTTAGAAATAGACACCATTCGTATGAATAAACCTTTAAAGTATTTACAACAAAAATATTGCCCGATTGTTCTTCCGGATTAAGTTTTTTACGGTTTGCAATAATTATGAATAACTTCGATCAGTGAATTTGGCATAATCAATGATAATAATTTTGAGCTTCATAGTCGATGAATATCAAAACAAAGTTTTTCTTTCTGGTGATTTCATTGTTATTTTAATTTTACAAGATCAAAGGAAGTGAGCAATTTTTTACCCAAAAATCAAATTCAACTTTACGTGATCACCATGATGGTGGTTCGTTGTTCGTCTGAAATAATCACGTCATAATACTGTGATAATATTGGCATACCTTATACATGTGGTCTGCCAACTTCTTTGGACTCCATACTTTGGCAATATTTCATTTCCTGTATACATTACACCTAGCTTGGGGTAGGGATAGCAATTTCTCAGATACTTTGATAATACTTCACATACACCGTATGTTCGATCTTCGTTATTGTGGCCAGAGACAGTTTCTATAGATATTTCGACAATGCTCAATTTACTTGAAGTGTACAAACCAGAAAGAGGTAGTTCCATTCGATACTTCGACGACTCTTTACATACAACATATATTCGACCAATAGTGCTTGGGCGAAGGTAAGTTCTACTTAATATTTTGATAAGACTTCACATACTTTGTACTTGTGAAACTGCAGACAAAACTCTGGAACCGCAATGACAAATTCTACAATTACTGTTTTTGATACTTTGACAATACTCCGAATACCTTCTATTCACGTGTACAACTATATCTAAAATTCCCTGCTTCGTCTTTTACTTCAATCAATCCATACCCACAATATTTCCCATCTTTCTCGCGGAAATATTTAACCAAGTCTGCCCATGTCCAATACGACAGATTTCAAATATTTTACTTTGTCAAGACTGCGGCAATACTGTTTTCGTACCTTATTTTCTTGCGCGGTAAGAGCTTTGTATAAATTATATGTTTTAAAAAACCCAATCGAATTAAACGAATACTTATCACGATACAAAAATTCGAAATCAACGTATTTTTGTGTGATCCACTGATATGTCTCTCTTTAAATAAACTTTTCCTTCAAATAGTTGCCGTCCCTGGCAAGTATGAGCGCAGTGGAGTAATCCAAACGATCTATAGATGGATGGGTTAATGAATAAAGTTTCATTTTTTTTTAGATTTTCTTTCTTCTTTTAATATAAAAACAAATCATATATTGTAGTATGTACTATAGGTATGTAGTAGTACCTGTGAATGCGTTATGTACAATAATAATTGAAACCTTCCGAGTAATACGAATGTGCTAGCGTGCCGGCGAAAAAACAAAACCTTCCAGACAAAACTAAGCTTCTACCTACGTTTTTTATTTTTTATTTTTTATTTTTTTTTATTGCACATACACACGAATTTGGCTACTTATGTATGTACATATGTATAATTCTCTCCAGACCGTTGATCGTAACGCGAAAATAGACGTACAAGAGTGACAACGGATAAAGAGACAACAATGGTGCGCTGATGAGTGTGTGTGCGCTCTCGTTCGAAAAGCTTCTAAAAAGTTGTATTTTTACTTTTTTGCTTTGACCTTTAGCTTTTTCTCTGTCACGTAGAACCGGCACGCGCACCCATTAATCCCCTTAACCGTACAGCTGTCAAATCTTTCCTTGAAATTAAAGAAAAAAAGAGATAGAGAGAAAATCGAGCACAGGCTCCAATTATTCGCGTAACGTGGATGAAACGATGATCGTGTCATGAAACTTCGTGTAGCTTTTGAACATGTTCAGAGTGAGTCCTCGCCGGGTGCAGAGGCCGAGCTTCGCTGCGGTTGGAGTTGCGTTCTATTTGGTGAGTTACCGGCCGCGACATTGGCCTTGTGCTGCGCTGCCAAACACTGCTGTAACTGTTGAAGCTGAACAATTTCCACGGTGAGATCTCGACGGCTAATTTTTTATGACTTCCGTCACCAAGAAGATTTCATTGTTTTTTTTTTGTTTTTGGTCTCCCAAATCCGATTAATTACGTACTTGTTGCTGCGAGAGGCTCGCCACTCCGAGACTCTGACTCTGTGGATTCACCTGGCCTGTAGCACTGGCTCTGGCATGAAGGGACTTTGCCAGTAGCGTGTGCTTGTTCGCTGTTACACCCTGAGACGAAGTCGCGGCCTGACTCGTCATCCGCACGGGTTTGCTTCCTCCTGAAAATATTTCCGAATAAAAAAACTATTCTGACATTCAGAACAGTCTATCTTTTGCTACTTTTAATTACGCACTTTTTGTTTATCTATCCTATAATTATTTTATTTTTAAGTATTGCATAGAAGTGACTTGCACGGTATTCAGACTGTAATATAAATCTCTCGACTCGACGTATCGAGTACAATTAATAGTGAATATTAACGCAAGTATTGTTAAATTTATTATATTCGTGCAATATTAGTTCAGGATTGTATTGCTAATTGTACAGGACAAAGATTTCAAATAGTAGTATTGGTTCAATATTAGTAGTATTGGTGCAATTACCGATAAAACTTGTGCAAAGATGACACAATCTTACATCCTACTTTACAGGACAAAAATAAAGCTATGTAATAGTAACGGAAAGGGCAGTAAACCATCGATTGACCCGTACAAATCATATTATTACACAAGCGGACAAACCACGGGATCATGTAATAAGCGGAGCAACCCAAGATCGTCAATCGAAAATCATTTTTGTCCCGTATCTCAAGGCATGACCTCAAATATTACAAAGACTAAGGGTAGAGTGTGTCATCAAAGAGTCATGTTCTTGCCACTTATTGGTGAATGTCTTCGCCAAATTGATTACTCTTTGGGAAGTGTGGAATTATATAAAATATCAACAATATCATGATGGAAATGTATATCGATTCCAGGGCAATAAACTATTCAAAATAATTAGATGAAATTGGCTAGACCATAAGTCTATAGATCAAATTATATTTCTGTTACTGAAATATTGTGTAGTGTGTTTTGCTTTTCTTCATTGTTAATATCTTCGAATTCAAAGAAACTATGTTGAGTGACCCCATTGGATCCACTAACTTAATAATTTATTATACGACAATTTTTCTTAGAAGAATTTATTTATAAAAGTCCTGCCAACCATTTATACTGATAGTCGTTAGTGAAGGTTTCATAAATAAACAAAACAATTTACAAAATCCACAAGGCTTTCCCCAAAACTAAAGCCGGTCTCAGTACATCTATAACTGCATATTTTAATTTAATGTCCATGTCCGTGTCACATATATTTTTCTAATTACTTTCACGACGAAATTATAAAAAGCAACTGAATCAAGTATTGAATAACGGCGAAGTAGCCATCGTTTTTGGTCATTACAATATTATTTTTTGTCCATGATTGCAAAAAAATGTATAGATTTTATATCAAGTTAAAGCATGAAGCTACATACCGTACATGTCACTTTTAATGAATCATTCACAAAATATAAATTATAGGTAATAAATAAGTGCGCATATGAAAATGGCGGGAGGTGCCCATTTATGCAGTCACTATATAGCGAAAATGTCTCTTCGTTAATTTTTTCTCGCCGTCTACTTACCCAATATTGGAGTTAGAACTTGCTTGTTACCCGATAGTATAAGTTGACTCGCTGTCATGGTTTTTCCCACCGTTACCAATTGATTCTGTAGAACCGAAGATTTTACTTGGCTCGGTACTTGCACCTGACGTCCCATCTGAGTAAGTCGAGGCCTCTGAGATCCGACGAGTTGAATTGCTTGCCCCGCCTGTTCGATTAAAATTTTGAATTGATAATAACACTTTTTTGTTTATGTGTAGAATATAAGGTATTCTCTGTCACATCAGTCGCTTTTTATTTCTTTCACTCATACAAATACTTTTCACTCTGCTCTTAATTTTACATTATTTAGTGGTATGTATAGGACCTTCAAAAAAATTGATAAAGTGAGTAGACAATATTTTGAAGAATAAAAAACGTTTTTTAAAAACGTGGCTGAACTGACGGATAATGCCTCATAAATCGAATTGAATTCTAAGACAGTCGGAAGTCATTTTTACCTGTGAGCGGTTGACAGCGGAGGCAGTAGCAGCAGCATTGGTACTGCGTATATTTTGCTGCGACAATCCCTTGACGCCCGATGGTAAAATTTGAGCTGAAAAAGCAAATCATCTTTTAGTTTGCATGACTGGACTATAGCGGATATTTATTAATATTTCGGCCAAAAATTGTTCTTAGTTAATTGTATCGTAATGTAACTGGTTCATATAAAAAAATGAGATTGCATTGTGGAAAGAATTCATGAAATACAAAAAACGCAGTTTTATTAGGACTGCTTGGAGAATCGGTTCACGCCAACAGAATGGGCATTTCGTAGCCGGTTTCTGTTTGAAGAGAAGAATCAGATAACGGAGTGTTCATTATCATTAGATTAGATACATGAATTTTGGTTATTATAAGTACACCAAACTTTCTTTATAGATAGTAATTAATGTGATTTGTCACGTGCTGAGACAAGGTGGTTGGGTGGTAAAGCCATACTACCACAAGATTATTTTTGATAAATGGTTTGTGAAATATACAAGTAAAACATACATTAAGATTGCTTTCTGTCTAATTTATCAAATAGTTCATTCAGGCTTTACGATTTATCCAACAAAATATATATAAAAATATTTTTTTTAATATACAAAATATATATAAGGAGCATTACATCCCGATTTGACCTGGTTCTGACCCTCGACCTCCCCGATTTGGCTCGTATTTTTTTTTAGGATTGGTTAGATCCTCAAATGCACCAGATTTCTATTTTTTATTTTTTCAATGTAAATTTATTTATTTTTTTTTGTCACTCATGCCCGTAATGTTGCACATTTCGTGCCTGCAAAGCGTGCGTGAGATCTCGTATTATGCTCATGTAAACGTAGATAATTTCACGTATGCCATCTGGTGCATGAAGTTATCTAGATTTCTGTAGATAACTTCACGCACACATTGGCGTGTGTGAAACTATCTACAAGATGATTTTACGCAATGCTTTGCAGACACGGAGATGTGCGACATCACGTTGACATTCGTTACAAAAAGTAGTATGTTATACTTGTGCGACAAAGCGGCCGTCCAGCGGAGGTTAGGAAGCGGTGCACTCGCCTCCTCTCGTGCTACAAACAACACTCGGCTTCGCCTCGTGTCGTTGTAGCAGTCGCTTTGGCGAGTGCGCCGCTTCCTAACCTCCGCGCGTATCGGCCGCTTTCTCGCACTAGTATCACAATCTACTATTATTTTTTTAAAGTGACTTTGTGTGTTGATGTATTTATATATTAAGAACCCGTGCTGAAGTGCAAGCCATACAGCAAGGTAGTCGACAGAACTACCAAAATTTGTAAAAACGCAATTACAAAAGTTAGCACTGATTTAAGTAGCAAAAACATAGCTGGACGACTGCCTTATACATTTCGAGTTCATAATATTTTTATCCAACAGATTTTTGATAAATGAAGATCGCCTGACAGCATAGGGGTTAATCGCAGCTGCGCTGCGTTCTCTCTATCAGTCCTCTTGCTTTTGTCTTAGCTTCTTAGTTTTCGAAGTTCTAGTTTAGTAGTCTTAGTTTATTTAGTAACAGTTTCTGCGTAATTTCGTATTTTTTTGTGCACTGCACGGAATCTACGTAGTATGACGAGATGCGATGAATTACGTGTGGGGCCTGATTTTTCTTAATTTCGTTGCATATTTTTACTTTGCATAATTTGATTTGTGACATTTATATGCAAGACGATTTTTTCTGTATTTTGTTGCAAGGTGCTCTTACGGGACCTGGTCCAAGGGCACGAAATAAACGCATCTATCTATCTATGTACAGTAGAACTCCGATTAACAGGGATCGGATTAACCGGGCAGCTTCCAAGGTTTTTTTTACTCGTCACGATTGAGCGAGTTACAAAAGCATGTTCGAATGCGAAACTCGCTAGCACGAAGGCAGCGATTCCATCAAATATTTTCATCTCAGAAAAACGAAACGCATAATAGACGAAAATCGAAGGAAAAGTGCAAGAAACAAACGAAAGTTACTGAGTTATGTACTTTAAAAAAGAAACGAGCTTACGCAACCTTAAATAAAACACGGAAAGCTTTATATACTAGTTTACATTATTCAATAATTAAGTATAAATTGTACCAAATTTCATTGTAATTAGTCAAAATAAATTTATGACGTTAGCCACTATTGATTTATGCACTTTTTCGGTTTAGTTCAAATTAACGGGGGTTTCGATTATCCGGGAATTCTTCGGTCACGAGTTAATCGGGGTTCTACTGTATCTTATTTGTCACAAATATTCTTAAATAATGACAACGAACCGATTGGCAATGAGAGGTGAGTATTGGCAGGATTGGCAATGACCACCGTTGGAGTAGTTGCGGCAACAGCGGTGGTGACTACAGTAGCAGGTACCATCTAGAAGGAACGTTAACATAATAAATATTCTACTGTCGGTAACCGTGAGAGATGAATATCAAAAAATACTCACGCTTGAGACCGTAGTGCAAGTATTTGACCCGCTGGATATAGGCAGCGTGACGATTACTCCCGTTGGGGTCACCGAGCCAGTGGCCGCAGAAACCGTCAGTGCCATTGTAATGGGTTGCGATAATCCGGGAAACGAAACCTGTACATTCTGAAGACCGTTTATCGAGTTCGGTAGACTAGTGAGGTTGACGCCCTGAAGATTAACATTCGCGGGCGGTGGGCTGGTCATCGGGCTACTCGGCTGACTGCTCTGACTCGACGAAGCTGTCAATCTCTCGAGAAGGGACGACGCACTGTTTATTCCCGGTATTGGATTATCCGCCGATGGTGTACCTGATGCATTGCAATGTCTCACATTAAAGCTTATCGATGCGTATCTCGAACAGGACTTGGGCAATCTATCATTATTAATATGTTTGTTTACAGGTAAACAATGAATACTCGAAAAATGTTTTTTTTTAAAATTATATTCAGATAATACTTCAACCCTCTGAATTTTCAAGTTCTGATGGAAAAAATGGTATTTTGAGAACTTCTGTATTTGCCATTTAGTTCGTCCACATATTTCTCGGCAATGATTCATCGAATGTCCGAAAAATTATACGCCTCATAGTAAACGATTCTCGTTTAAAAAAAGGTGTTAAAAAGATAAAACAATTGAAAATTGAGTTGTATTAAAAATAAGAGTGAAATCTATTCTGAAAGTGAGCTTCATTAAAACAAAAATGAAATGGCATTATCTTATAGACTAGAGCCTTTGAAATATGGTATACTTAGCATGAGTACATAGTACTTCAATCTCACAGAATACAGAATTTCTCGAGAACGTTAAAAATTCGGGTGACTAAATTAGTATAAAATGCCTCATATGCATGCGGAAAAACAAGTGTTTCAAATACCATAATACATATTTTAGAGCTTTACTCTCGTATTTCCATATTTCAATATTTCATATTTCCATATTTGAAAATTACAATATTTCATATTCCCATATTTGAAAATTTCAATATTTCATATTTCCATATTTGAAAATTTCAATATTTCATATTTCCATATCTGGAAATTTCATATGTTCATATTTCCATATTTGAAAATTTCATATGTTCATATTTCCATAGTTTATGTTTTGCAGTACTTGTTATACAATACTTGTAACGTACCGGCGAGTAATGCAGAAAGTCCCGGCATCGATAGGCCCAGAGTTGAAGCCGTATCTTGAACTCTTGCCAATCTCACGGCCGTTGCTTTCACAGGCTGCTGCTTCCCGGCCAGCTGGCTCGTCAGCGCTGAACTAATACTTACTCTCACCTAAAAAAATATTTATCATTCTTAGTAACAATAGAATTCTCGAAAAAAATGCATATGTATATAGATTTTTTTGTAACGCATGCATGAGAAGTGCTTCTCGTGCCTGCCGCGCGTGGCGTAAGTGGCGCTTTACGGCCATCGATGCTATTTTACTTCTCGCACGCACTTTTCGCACGGGAATCACTTCTCGCACGCACTTCTCACACGCGCGCGACATTACACTCGGTAGCACTTCTAATGCATTTGTTACAAAAAGTATTATGCGATACAGAGCGAGAGAGCGATCATCATACGACGGTTGTGAAGTTGATGCTGTGATACTCGTGGGGCTCGTGCGATCAACTTCCCAACCTGCGTATAATGATCGCTATCTCGCCCTTGTATCGCAAAGTACTAATGTGATACTCGTGCGAGAAACTTTTTCTGATCTCGGGTGATTACAACACTCGCCTACGGCTCGTGCTGCAAACTCATACTCGTCGCGAAAAAGTTTCATCGCACTAGTATGGTAATGTACTATTATTTCACTCGGCGCGGGAAACGCGGTTTTACGCACATTTTGCGTGCATAAATCCCCATTTTCACACCTTAGGAAGTAAATTTTCGTACGATACTCGTGCAATAAACGTTTTCTTATCTCGTGTGATTGCAACAACGCACACTCGTCGGAAAAATTTTTAGCGCACCAGTATCGTAAAGTACTATTTTAATAGTTCCAGTTAAAACATTAATTCGATTACAGTAGAATATATGTATGTATCGATTTTTATAGAAATATTGAAGATTAACGTTTAAGAGAATAAAAATATCATAATCGGTAGAGGATGTTTTATTTTTAAATATTGTCACAATGAACGTGTTAATTTTAAGAAACGAAATGAGAAAATAAGACCAATCGGGGTGTTAGAATAATCAGAACCTGGTGGCTCGTGGGGGTCTAGAATATTCTGGCTTAGAAGGTGGAGCTTTTAAGGGGACTTAAAATAATTGTGGCTGGAGAAAGTATTCATAGGGAAATTGTAATTGGATGGGAATTGGATGGACGTGTTTAGGACAACTTTCTATGAAAAATATATAGATCATCAGATTACACTTATATACTGGCCAAATAACTTTGGAAAAATGACTGACATTATAAATTTTTTAACCACACAGAAGCTCCGGAAATACAAGATTTGCATTCAATGAAAATATTGAGGCTACGTGAACTTACCTGGCCAGTTGTACTCGGAACCGTTATAACATTGCCATGGCCGATGACTCTCGGTGGGATTGACGTGTTCAACGAAATCCTTCGGGGTTGAGCTTTCTGCTGAGCTAGATTAGCAGGGCTGCTGTTCAATAGACTGAGAATAGCTGCGTTATTTGCCTTTGTCGAGGACTGTGCACTATTATTCATTGCAGCTATTGCTGCGTTGGCTAAGAAAGTAAGAACAGAGATATTTTGATTTTTTACTATTCGTTTTATTTGAATTAAGCCGAAAAGACAACAAGTTTGAATCATTGCTCACCTGCAGCTTGCTGCTGAAATTGTTGAGCAGAGTTCATGAGGGAAGTAACGAGTGCGCTTATCGCAGGATTAGTCGAGTGCTTCTTGAACGTAGCCTCACCCGAGTTCTGATTACTGTTGCTGCCTTCGTTTATGCTACTTTGAACGCCCGCTTGCAATTGCGCCTGCTACATTACAGAATTGAAAAAAAAGAATTCAAGATAAAAATTATATAATCAAAACCAAGTCGTTTGAAAATAAACATCGTAAAATATTTCGTATTGGCGATACTATCGTTGTCAAAAACTAGAATTTAAACGTTACAAATTCCATTTCAAGCTCTGTAATCTGCAATTTTGTACAGCAATTTATAGATACTTTATCAGGATGCAGTGAATAAAACCTGGCAATGAAATAACCTATGCCCGAGCCGGAAAGCACTTTCTGTTTATCGAAACCTCATAAACTAAACTCAGTTCGCTGGTTTGATATTAAAGTGGCGGCAAAAGTAAAAAAATGTGTAATTTGTCGCACTATGTGGCTGTACAAATTGCAGATTTAATTACTGATCACTGTTGCACTATATGACGTTTACAAGTTTTTTTAACATAACAGTTGCGTCGATGAATGCACATTCACGCTCTTTTTAAGAGGCAGTGATACTCCCCCCCCCCCCCCTCCGCGCAGAAAATTCAAAAGCTGTTTTCTCTAAAAAAAAAAAAAAACAACACAAATTGGGCTTGCATTTTGAAGTAATACGGGGAAGGATGATACAATTGGGCTAAGCTTCTGGCTCCTCAATCGATTCAGTAGTTTTTTGGTGAGAATTAAAAGAAAAATAGTGCGAGAGAGACAGAGCTATGTCCGAGAGAGACAGACCTATAGGCGCTTAACATTGGGCGAAGAAATTCTCACCGGTGTATCACATACTCTTAAGCCATTCGGACTCTGTTATATAGCGTCATGCAATTGTGACAATGCCTTACCAATACAGGTACGGAGTTTGCAGCGACGGCAGTGTTGACAGTCGGAGCGACCGGAGCTTTCTGCTGAAAAACGAGAATTCCCGAACCGTTGCAAGGGTTTACGGTGTCATTTACGGCGATCGTCGAAGTGGAGTCGAGCTGAACAGGCACGGGAACGGGCACTGGTACAGGTACTGGCATAGGAGCTGGACTGTTTACCACTCCATTGGTAAGAGGCTGTTGATGCTGCTGTTGTTGCTGTTGGACGGGAGCAGCCATGCCGCTCATACCGTCATTTTGTGGAATGCCTTGTATCGCGCTTGACACTGCGTCCAAGCACGCAACACCCGACTGTCCCGAAGTCGTGGCTTCCGTCATAGCCTTTATCGCAACCTGTCCAGTTAAATTGTTCAACTGACCTTGAGCTCGTGAAAGAATCTGCGAAATAAAAAAGTAATGACTAAAGTTTATGTACTCATTACGTTATGTGAAAATATTGTTAAAAGTAGTCTCGGAGTAGTAATTTTCTTTAATAAAGCCAATCGAATTCATTTTAACCCAACTACATTAATTTGGGTCAACGATACACAACGAAGTTGACCCCAGGAGGACCATTACGCTTTTCGCGAATACTTAGATCATTATATACAATTTCCAGAAGAGATGATACTTTTGAATTGGTTTAATTCTTTAATCATTTACGGTCGTTATTTAGAAGGCATTCGTATTCGCGAAATTGAATAAGGTCTTTTTTACGCGCGATTGGGATTTAGGTGTCACGTACCCACACCCCGAGTTGGGCTTCGCAAATCTTAAAAGGTGACCGAACACTGAGAAAAATTGATATGGTCCTGGTAATTATTCAGTGATAATTATATTTTATCAGTCCAGGTGACTATTTCCGTAGTTACATTAGCTCTCTTCATTGTTAACGTAACTACGTCACTGTTAATGTCACTACGACAATAGTTACCTGCACTAATAAAATGTAATTATCACTGAGTAGTTACCTGGAGTATCTCAATTTATCTCAGTGAAGGAGACGCATTATGTAACAATGCATTTTATGAATATGGCGGTCATTGCTTGAGATGCTATGGCCCTAAACCGACGCTCAAGCTGTTTGAGGACACTTGCTTCATTTTAGAAATTTATCAGCACGGCCGTTGTGCTTTTTAAGGCCGGATGGTCTATTTTATCAATTTTTCGGAAGGGCCAATAAGCTTTTGGAGGATACGTTTACTTCGAAAAGTGCCGCTGAAGTTGTTTTCAAATGAAAAAGTAAACGCTCAATACGCAAATTCTGAAGTCTAGAGACAGTGTCACGTCCCCCACGACTTTCAACATTTTGAAACCTTTTTTTTTCAAATGACTCGATAAATGGAGCCCAACTTTTGAGAGTATTGGCTTCGTACGTTATGCTGCGAGCGCCGCTTGTGGTGTACTTGTGAAACACTTTATTACGGAAAAAAGCATTGACTTATGGTAGAATATATTTTAAGGAAGATTTTCCGGTTAGAGTGAATGAGCGACTAAAAAATTATCCTTATGAATGATTCAAATGAACGAAACAAAATAGAACTTTTACTTTATTTTCAAAAAAATAAATAAAAAAAGCTTATGTTAAATAAGAGAAAGTTTCTTATTTTCTTTCATCCGTAAACGGTGAACGTAAATTATCTTCTGCTCGACGGCATCGGCACTTTGCACCAAAGTTTATGTTTATAACATTCGACCGCCTCAATGCAACTGTTGTCGCGTGATGGTTATGGGTTTAATCATCTGAACAGGATTCAAAGGTATCACGCACGAAATCCATTTTAAACCCCAGGGTATTTTAAAAGCCAACGGATTATCCACAGGCCTTGTGCGCCGAGGCGAACAATTGTAGGACGCAAACAAATATGTCTTGATACGGTGCAACGTTGTTCGACAAACGGCTGTAACTTTCCACTGTGCAAGGTGAAATTGGAAGTATGTATTGCAAAGTAATCTCGGAAAAAAAAACCCAGAAAAAAGTACCTAGAAAAAAATCGTAGGGAAAAAGGTACCAGGGAAAAGATAGATCTCAGAAAAACAGTACTTCGGAAAAAAGTACTGGGAAAAAAAGGCCTCCGGAATAAAAGTACCACGGAAAAAAGTCCTGCGTAAAAAAAGTACCCTGGAAAAAAATCTCCGGAACTTCTTCCAGGGGACCTTTTTCCGTGTATTTTGTTTCCGGGCGACGCTTTTTCCAAGGCCTTTCCTTCCTCGGTATTTTTTTCCGCCTACTTTTTTTCCTAATATCTTTGCAACCTTTCAATCCCAATAAAAATATTGTGATATTGTGTTACAGACAGGCATAAAGTGTTGTGCAATTTTGCCGCTTCATGCGCTGGCTGTCGAAAAGGACCGGGAATGTAGCTCAAGCCCATACGCGAAATTTTAGTAGAATGGGCTTCTGGTTTCGTGATATTCAAAGGCATTCTTTTAATAGAGCCAAAAAAAAGCGGTGTGGAAGAAATATAACATACCTGCTGTGCGACATGCTGTGATTGAGCTTGCTGCAATTGCTGGGCAGCCAACTGGGCAGCTTGTGCTTGTTGCGCCTGAAAAAAAATAGGATATGATGATTAGATAAATAAATTTTTCTTCATCCCTCGGTCGAACGTACGTTCGTCCTGCATCGATTGTAAGGCAGAAAGTCTAACTTTAAGTATTGATAGAACTACCCTCGCTCCCTATGTAACAGCGGGAGCAAAAACTTACTGCCCCCCGACCAGCAACACTCGTTTCGCTCGTGCCGCAAATGTCGGGGCGGGCATCAATACATGCTAAAACGTACATATATTGATTATAAAAATACAATTCATCATCGTACTTTCGACCGGCTATGAAGAAAAACTGTATACACCACGCGGGCAGAAGTTTGAAAGCCCTGCACTGCGAGATATGATGCCCTCGGCTTCGCCACGGTCACCATATCACGCAGTGCAGCAATTTCAACTTTCTGCCTTTGTAGTGTAATATAATATTTATGTAAATAAAAATGTATAATACAATGAGGCGTTTTTGCAGTACCTGTTGATGTGCCCTCTGCATTCCCGGTGTACATGTTACTCGAGGGGCCTGCCCCGGTACGACATGCTTTATACGCACGTTTTTTCTACCCTCCTCGGTAAATATTTCCGTAAATTGCTGCATATAGTGATTGGCTTGAACTCTCGTGCCGAGAGTAAATCTTTGTGAATAAACGAAAAAGAAAATTATCAATTAATTCAATATTTTAACTGAATAAATCACGACGGAAAGCTAAATGAAGCTAAAGTCCACCAATTGCATACATTAAAATTAATGTTTCCCGCACTGTCAATTTACGATCTTTTCGTAAAACTAGTATTCATTTGCATTCAATTTAGAACGTTTCATTAAAATTACGACGCACATGTGATCGAAATTTAAAAACAAGTTTATGTATAAAAACTTCCATTACGTTACGTTCATTTACAAACATTCTTTTTCTTTTCCAGTGGACATTATGCAAGGAAACCTGGTACATACTGTTGTACTGGTTGTCTTGTAAAAATGTATGGGGTAAAAAAATAACAACAAAAATTATTGTTCGACACAGAATACTTGAATGCTTTTGGGAGCTAGCAGAGAATTAGTTGTTCAAAGCGTCAACAGCACATTATTTGTATATCAGTAGTCGAGCAAGTTAGAAATAGATTATTAAATTTCACTGAATTTGTCCTAAGTTCATAAAACTAGGGAATATCGGCGAAGGACAATTCGTACCTGCACGCAGAGCCATTTCTTTCTCCTTCGCGGTGATCCCTGTCCACATAAAGCTCTCCCAGGTACTCGGAATTGGAAGGTCTTTGTAGGATTGAGAGCTTTATGTGATAAACACGACCTTGGCCCCGTTCAGTCTCTAATATAAATTCTTCTATAAGTTGAGGCAGGCAGTCTTTCGTTTCCCGCGGCCGCTCGTAAGCTTTTGCGTATCTGTTGCAACGAGATTAAGCGAACGATGAGTTATTGAGCTTTGTTCCCCTGCTTCGATGGAGTTGCAATAAATTGGACATTGGAATATTGATAAGCGAGTGTGGAGAAAGAGCACTTGCCTCAAGACATCGATCGGCGTGCTCGGTGGAAGCAAGGGTGGATTGACGAGAGAAGGCGGTGGACAGGCAGTGGTTGTTGTTGGCAGTCCTCTCTTGGCACGCAATTTTTGCATTAGATCCTGTATCGTAAGTCCCTCCGGCTGGGCTAACTGCTCCAATTTCCTCTTTCGATTTACGGTCACCTGAACAAGACGATAGGATTAAACAATGCTGAACAAACCGACGATACAGTCGGGACCTTCGTCATTGATGCTTCGATAACTTTTCAATGAAATCCAACATAAATATACAAAAACTGGCAAAATATACAGTTATGAGGATTGTAAGACATTTTTATAAAATAAGTGATACTATGGAACGTGTAACTACTAAAAATATTTATAGAATATTATAATAAAAATTAGGTGTATAAAAATATAGCAGTTTCAATACAAATTATAAATGCAACAGAGACTTTTCAAAGTTGTACTACTAGTTATAGTCAGTTAAAAAAGTTTACTCATGTTTTCGTAAAACGATATATATATAAATTTAAAAAAATTATTTTTAGATAAGCATACAATTTTTTTCGATAAATTTTCTTTTTATAACACGGAGTAATTTTGGGGTTGCTACTTTGCAATCGGTCTGTACAAAAGAACATGATTATTTTTTTTTAGTTAACTAAAATTACACTATCATGGCACACAATTTTCAGACGGAACGTGGACGACCGTGAAATGCACTAATATTCATGTTTTTCAATGACTTTTCTACAACATATACAAAATATGTCTGTCGAAAGAAAATCTTTGCTTCTAATAACAATATTAATGAATTCATTTTTTACGGTTGTTATGTTAGTAGTATCTGTATTGCGAAAGAAATTTTTCATTTCTCCGCAAGTTATTTTACGAAAACTGCATAGGTGTAAATGTTTGGTTTTCGCTGTAAAATGTGGGATACGTTAGCAGAGACTGCGTATTTCTACAGCAGCGGTCGGTAACAATCTTTGTCAAACAGTTTTAGACGCAAAGTGTTAAATTACCTGAGAAAACTTTTTGGCTTGACGCATGAGTTGATGATCGGTGAGCAACGATCTCGACTGTCGTAGACGAGTCGTAGCGAGACTGGACGCGGGATTCGGGTCGAGGCAAAGAGGTCCTTGAGTGGCCGCGACCAAACGAGACTCCAGCATCAGTCGTTCCTCGTGGCTCCATTCGCCGTCGCTCGTAAGTGTCGACACGTCCGAAAGTACGCTCTGTTTCAAATTAGATCGTTTTAATTCGCTACTATTTTTCATCCCAAAGACGTGGTTTATTTGTTTTTATTTCGAGAAATGTATCGTGTAAATAGGCAGGCACTTGGAATTTTAATTACCTGAGTCGTAGGTTTCAAAAGAACGTGATGTACTTCAGCTTTGTTGTGAGGAAACGCTTTGCGGTAGTCACGAACCTCGGCTATTATACAACCGTCGTAAAACAAATGTGAATTGCTCGGTTCGAGTTGTTCCGCAAGCATTGCCGGCAGCTGGCCATTGTCTATGCACGATAGGAGTTCACCCTGCTCGTAGCCCATCAGCTGCGTTTCCGCTAATAACGCACCTCCCTTCTCGAATGGGCTACCCTTATCGCTGATATCACGAAAATTCAATTACTTCAATGATGATAAAAATACCAAGATTACGGTTAAGATGACCTTAATCGAAAACTGTTATCGGTAACAGAACCTGTAATCCAATTTACTCTGAGTCGGATAGTATTACAGTAAAACCCAAACTAGGTTTCGTTTTGTTTATATATTTTGTATTGATTGCCCCTAAGTAGACGGAAGATTTTGTCTATCTTTCATTGAAAAATTCGAGTAGCAATGTAAAAGGCACCGCGGAAAAACCGACGCCGAGAATAATAAGAGTAGCGATAGTTGCCGCATTGACAAAAAAAAAAAAAAAAAAAAGCATTTTCAATAATAATTGCGGTGCAAGTAAATTTTTCTTATCGTAAATACTTGACGTCCGGATGTTATTGTGTCCCATGATTACAGTTTTTGATACCGCCGCGCTTGGGCTGAGCGGTAAAAAAGATGTAACACAGAAAATAATTTGTTTTCTTCTCATACCTATTTCTTACTGCTAATGAGTATCCTTTGTTGCCGGCATAGAGGTTGACTATCAGTGTGTGCAGTCCCTCTCTTTGCACCAGTCGTCCCAAGAGGTCGCACTCGTTTTCAAGATTATTCTGTAAAAAATAAATCTCATAAAAAAGTACTTTTTTGCTTTTGAAAAAGAGGTGAAACGAGTATGAATAAATCTGTTTCAAATGACTTGCTGTGAATTGCAACAGAGAACGGCTACTGCATTATGAAACGAATATGTATCCAAACATAGGGTTTGCACTTATTAATCATAAAACAAAGTGGAGTAAGAACAAATGGATTTGACAATACTGGTGATATTACAAATCACAAACTATTTTACTGTGTTTGTATTATATATAATGATTTGCCTGTTTTTTGTGGTAACTCTGAATGAGAGTTGAGTGCTAAAATAATTGCCAACTAATCTTTAGACATACCAAAACAGAATCAGGAGTGGCATGAGGAACTTTAGAAAGTTCTTCAAAGTACAGTCTGGTAAGTTTGGACTGAATACTGTGCCTAGACTGATTGAGCTGATCTTTTTTATGCATCAATGGAGAAGCCTTGTCCATTGATGATGCTGCTCCTGCGAGACCCATATTCTGGCCATCGTGGCAGCCTCTCGATACCTGGTTTATCATATCCTGTTTCCAAAATCACACCGTTTTGATTAGACACCTAAAATTTTGAGTAAGTTATTTGATTAATGCATGAAAACACACCTGAGCTTGCCAACAGGCATCTTCCAAAGCAGAGGCAGTGCCAATCATTGTGGCCCTTTTTCAATGATATCATGTAATGTCATAGCTCGTATACAATCAGTGATTTGTCACATCCTGAAAAAACATTTGAATATCTCAGAAAATCCCTAAATTTTCTATGCAGGTGTATGAGAAAATAGCACACCAAAGAAAATAGCTGAACATGCAGAGTATTTATATTGATAATCCAATCATCCTTGTAATAATACATAAACATATTCACAAGCGAAACATAAGCAATCATTTTGGTGAGAATATTAGAAAAAAGTAAACAAGTAACTAAACTGAATCTGATCGCCATAAGCAAAAGGAATATAGCAAAGGCCCAAGTTTTTGCAATTTGAATAAAATGGAAAGTCCATTGGAAGAGAGCAGCATTTATAGAAAAGATTATATCATCCTGTAAACAAAACAAAAAAGAAACACGAATATGAATATCATTATTTATTAATATTTTCTTTGTTGCTAATTTTTCTAACTCTGTTATTAGAATACCATACATTTTTTCACATGCAAAGCAAGTGCCTTTTTGTAAATACGTTCAGCATGTTTAAGATACATTTTTTTTTAGGCAAATATAAATGAAATGAATGAATGGAACATGCTCATGTACTTACGTCTGTGTAACTACATGAGCAAATTTAAACTATTGGCAGAGGAAATTAATCGGAAGATAAAACATAGGACTTTAGGTATAATAATAAAACAGCAAGAAATTTATAAAAAGGCATATGTGAAGTATCCACAATAATAATTTATGAATCTGAATATCTAGCTTTACATAAAATCATTAATATCGATATATTGTTATATGGCTGTTAAATCTTGTCCTTTTCAATATTGTATCAACGTATCTTACTCTTATATATAATCAGTATTGAATAACTTATAATGTAAAAGAATTAAAACTATAAAAAAATAAATAAATAATGTGACTTAGCTGTAAGTGATTACAATGTACATACGAGTCTCAAAAAGTAAATATCGATAAGGTTTACTTGCAATAAACAACTAAAATTACAACATTTAACCATTTGTGTAAAGACAAATAATATGCTTTAATATATCAGTTAAGACATAATAAATGTTTCTTATTGCTCAATTCAGATTTGCATTTATATTCTTAGTGGAAAAAACAAGATGCAGGATAGCTCAGTATTATGGAAATTTGAAGTCAATTATGTGGGCCAAAGGATTGGGGCATAGTTTAAATAAATGCTATATTTTTGTGGCTTATCTGACACAAACGGAAATTACAGTTGACCAAACTGTGAGGAGTTTTATAACAAGTGGAAAGAATTTTTGTGATTGCTTGTATGCACTACTTGCTTAAATGTCAATAGCACCAAAGAAGGAAGCAGATTGAGAGGTGGTGGTGATTGAAAGACGAACGTAAATGAAGCATAAACACCGCGAAAACTTGGAGAAAAACAAAAAATGACTGAATTTCGTATTTCTTACCTCTTTGATGATCGAATAACGCTGTAGTAGTAAACATTGACCACGGGGATTACAGTAAAGTCAATTTTCCAATCATAACCTCACAAGAATCAATAAATAATAAGCAACACCATAGGCAGTGAGGGCACGCATCAATTAATCGTTAAAACTCAGCGAAATTATTTAGCTTTTAAAAAAAATAATATCTACGAGGTACAAATGTCATTTTTGGAGCACAGTGTAACCTATTATACAAACACGACACAGGCACAGACTGGGAAATTAACCACAATTCGCTAGACCAAGTGTTGTGGCGTTGGATCGAGGATGCCAAGCGTCCAGGTAATATAGGCACCTGTTTATTCAGGCTCCATCTATTCTGTACTAACGCCGCGAGGAACCGAGCGCCCCCGAGGTTACCGGAGGATGACTTTACGAATCGTGGCACATGCTGTCAATAGATGGCGATAGCCAGGTGCAAAGGAAGAAGAAGAAGAAGACTTTACGAATCTTCGTTTCCGTGTAAAACAACTCATCGCGCAAGGCTCTGTTTATATTTTTCGCTATTAAATTTCATAGTGCCAATTAATTTACATTTATTCGTAATCATAAGCAAGTTTCAGCGTTTCTTTATAATGGGTATGTGATGTATTTTATCAATGCGTTTTAATATTTCGCGAAAATCGTAATTGCTAGTTTCGATTGAGGTTATGATTGTTGTTATTATGTTATGAATGAAAATCTTATATATTCGACTTTCGTGACAGCTGTCATCATTTTCCTGATAAATTTTCCTCATCGTTTTATTTAGAAATTTGATTTTTTGCACTCTTTGTATGATAATGCACTGCAATGAAACTTACAGATTTTCATATGTACATTATTCTTTAAAGGTAGCGAACTGACTAAAAATAATTAATTACAATGCAATAAAAAATGGCTATTGTTTGCTCATGACAGTAAAGAATAGCTGCAATAATACTGGAAGTATTTGCATAAGGGATAACGACTAGTTCTCCTAAGTCTATTTATACTTTACGCTATTAAATTTCATAGTACCAATTGATTTATATTTGTAATCACAAGCAAGTTTCAGTGTTTCTTTATTATATGCATGTAATGTATTTTATCGGTGCGTTTTAAGAGGCAACGGTACACTGGTAAAAATTTCTTCGCCCGATGTTAAACGCCTATAGCTCTGTCTCTCTCGCACTGTTTGTTTTTTAATTTTCATAAAAAAATGACTGAACCGATTGAGGAGCCGGAAGTTTAGCCCAATTCTACGATACTTCCGCGTGTCGCCTCAAAATACGGACCCTATATGCTGTACTGTTCAGGAGAAAATAGCTTTGAAAAAATCCGCAGGGGGGGGGGGGGGAGTATCACTGCCTCTTAATGTTTCACGAAAATCGTAATAGGTAGTTTCGATTGAGGATATGATTTTTGTTATTATCTATGAATGGAAATTTTATATATATTTGGTTTTCATCATCGCTGTTATAATTTTGCGTCATTGATAAATCGCCCGCATTATTTTATTTACAAATTTGATTTTTGGCATTCTTTTTGTATGATAATGCACTGCAATGAAACTTACAAGTTTTCAATGATTGCATGTTTGTTTCATATGCACATTATTCTTTAAAGGTAGGAAGCTGACTCAGAATAATTAGTTACAATGGTAGTAGCAATAAATAAAATGGAAATCACGGAATTAAAGAATAGCTGCAATAATGCTGGAAGTATTTGCATCAGGGATAAAGACTAGTTCTTGCAAGTCTGTTTATATTTTTCACTAAAAAATTTCATGGTACAATTAATTCTTATTAATAATCGTTTACATATGTATAAATGTAAATGTAATAATCTGATTTTATCAAGACTATATTAAAAAAATTCTTCTATGCAAATATTCATTGTAGCTCCTTTGCGGTCTACAATTGTATTATAGAGTTGAAATTTGTCATCCACTGCAATGTAAACCTTGTTATTTAGTAGACAAAATATTACTTATGGGAGTTCTAAATACATCAAGAGACATGTTAGCATCTTGATGCCAAATACTAAAAGAAAATTAATGTGGCCTCCGCATGATGATTTCTCACTTTTTTTTTTTCACTTTTCTTCACTGTGCACTACTGCTACTCTTATTATCGGCCTTTTACTGGCTGCTTTCAAATTGTATCAGGTGTAATATTTTTTATTTTTTTATTATTTTCTATAGGTAGGAAACTGTGAAAAGATCATTGATCATAATGGTAACAACAGTGAGAAAAAGCTAGTGTTACTCCTTGTAAAAAAGAATAGCTAGAGGCTATAGCAATTACAAATCAAAAATGGTTACCGGTCCAACTGAACATGGGATGCAGGCTGATGTGATATTTGTTATTGAGGGAACTGCTGTTAATGGAGCGTACCTCAATGATCTGAAAACAAACTACCTCATACCCACCCTGGAGTGAGTTTAATTGATCCTTTTCCTTTTTTTTCTAACAAACCTACTATACATCTATCTTAAGACATTAATAAAATGTTAACTTGCAGATACTTTAGCCAGGGTGGTATAGAGGACAGGGAATATGTATCTGAGGTAAGGCTTATTTTTATTACTGTAGCCATTGATTAAGTAGCAATAAGTAGCAATCTTCATAAAATTAAATTTTACATGTATTTCTTACAATTGTTCAATGAAATTATGGACAATCATAATATTATTTAGTCAAAAAATATCAATGATTTTTTCTTAATAAGTACTTTAATTAAGGCAATGAAATTAACATTCAATTTGTTTTTATTATTACTTCAATTTTCAACAGGCCCAACATTCATAATATCTTTTGTCAAAAACCTGAGACATTTTTAGATACAAAAACATGTGTTTTCTTTTCCTTTTACCTTCTAAAAACCATTTTTTTAAATCAATTTTTTAAATAATAATTTCAAGTGTCTTAATGTTCAAAACTGAAAAAAATTTAATCTTAAAAAATTAAGCAGTATGAAAAATATATATTACCATATTCTGAAGTTACAATCCGATTGGAGACTGTAAGGTCCCCAAGTGTGACAGTTCTATGAAGAATCACCCATATATAATGAGTTAAATTAAATCAATGAATCATCTAAATTTACTTGTTTACAGAATAGCACAACATTATATGGTGTGGTGGTTTATCATGCGGCAGATTGCTTACCTTCACCATGTACATCTACGCTGGGCCCTTATTCCAATCCACACAAGCTATTGCTCACATTGGATAGATTGGAGTGAGAAAACATATTTATAATTTTTTTACAGAATAAATTGACACATAGGCAGAACTTTTCATAATACACAAAGACAGTATTGAAATACAGACAAGATAATAACTTAATTTTTCTAACCATTAAAATAACGGTACCTAAAGGTCGTACTATAATTTAAATTTTTTTCTGGCATGCTTAGAAGTTTAATATGTAAAAATAATTAAAATATCGCTACTACACAAGGAATGAAATGTAGTATGCAGATGAGATTACCTCAAAAAGAAAAACATTTTTTGTTAAATGTGCTACATTAAAAAAACAATAGTTTGGAGTCTAATATTGTCCCTCGTGAGAGGAAAATTTCGTAAGAATTTTTTTTTGAGCCGGCGCAACGGTGTTTTATACTTTCCATGTCATTAACACGTAGATTTCATTAAACCGAATCTTTTGTTTCAACAGATATTAATATTTTCCTACCCAAAAAACGGTGCTATGTATGATAGCATTTGATAACTATTTAAGTTATCAAATGCTATCAAAGTTATCAAATGCTATGATAGCATTTGATAACTATTTAAGTTATCAAATGTTATCATACATAGCACCTTCAATTCCATGCATCGTAGAATATTTTAGACCACGCAGGGTTCAAGATCTTCTATTTTGCGTAAACAGATGGTTTATATTTATTCAAGAAACGGTTACCCAACCAACAGCCATGTTCCTTGGTAGGTTCATTGTAGTAATTTGTATAAAATTCGCCAATTACACGGAAAAATTATACTTCATACAATTTGACCTCATCCGCGATTATTATTGTTATTAGCCTTTTTTTAAACATAAAAATATACAGGACGGGCGGGCTAATAAAAATCATTCTGCCGGACTGCTCTTCCAACTCGGAGGTAAGCAGTCAGGTCAGTCCAGAATCGTGTGACCTAAGTAGACGGAGCGAACCCAGAATGTCCTTCTGCATTCGACCCGCAAGTGAGACGGCTTTTTTGCCGACAGGCAGGGATGATCTTAATATTCGTGACAAACGACGGTTTCATTCCACCGAGAACGCCGAATATGAGGATTACCAGTTTGACCGTGTAACCTCGGTACAGCCCGCGAAACTCGAAAGGGCGATGTTGGACTCACCACGAGCCGAGAAACCAATGACAAAGATCGTATAAGTCTCGTGGTCGAAGACGACAATGTCAGGCTTTTTGGGTGTTATTTGCCTAAGAGTGGGAGATGAATAGTCCCAGTAAATCCGGCACATCTCATTTCCCACGACAGACTCTATATCTCCAGGGGTATCAGGCAGTAGTGGCATCTCGTCTACCCCGTAAGAGTGTCGAAGGTGGTAGTACCGCCGTAAAATTTTTTCAGATTTTTTAAAACAATATTTCCGAAAATGCCGTTATCTTTTCAAGTGCAAATATCTCGGAAATTTGAAGTTACTGAAAAAAATGTCACCCCGTAAAAGTTGTCGTTTTTTCTTAGCTTTTCAGCGGATCTTCGAAATATTTGTCACGATCCAGTAAGTATGATTTTTTATCGAAAAACGGAGGAATTATTTTTTACTCAATAACTGATTTTTTGTCTGAAGAAATCACAGGGTATTCCTGCATTACTGTCGATATCGCAAAAAAATCACTAAAGTGACATGGATCAAAGGTGCAATATAAAAAAAACGGTGTAGTGTTATTTTGTTTTTTATAGCCTAGAACCGATCCGTGTCACTCTAGTGATTTTTTTTACGATATCGACAGTGATGCAGGAAAAACCTGTGATATTTTTCAGCCAAAGAGAATCCCTTGTTGAATAAAGAGAATACTCCCGTTTTTTCGAAACTCCGACACGAATAATTTTTTTTTACACCGGAACCTCGATCTGTGTCACTTTGATAATTTTTATGTAATATCGACTATCATGCGGGGGAATACTCTGTAACTTTTTCAGTCCAAAAAAAAATATCGGTTTTTGAATTTAAAAAATAATTATACCGTTTTTTTTTTCGATAAACAATCATACTCACCGGAACTTGACAAATATTTCGAACATTCCGCTGGAAAGCTAAGAAAAAACGACAACTTTTATGTGGAGACATTTTTTTTCAGTAACTTCAAGTTTCTGAAGAGATACTTGCACTTGAAAAAATAACGGCATTTTCTGAGATATTGTTTTAAAAAATTTGCATAAATTCACAACGAGTACCTTTTTGCGGTACATTGGTATAACCAATTATGGTGCAGATTGAAGAGGGTTGAAAAAAAGTGACTGATTTGACAGAGAATGCTTCATATAGTATGCATATTAAAATGGTCAATACTTTTTTTTATCTTATAGACGTCCAAAAACTACGGTGAATACCAGATTATTAAGGTAATGTGACACATGTTCGAAAACTGCAATCGATATCGAAAACTGTAATCAAATCTACTCAAAGCCGGTTAATATTTCAGACAAAAGCAAATTAGCTTTGACTTCGTCTATCTACGACGGAGTAAAACCTTTTTTTTTTTCATATAAAATATTAAGCGCCACTGAGTAGTTTTGATTACAGTTTTTTATACCGATTGCAGTTTTCCAGCAGTTTTCGAACATGTGTCACATCACCTTAAGCCTCGTGAAAAAATAACACTGTGGAATTTTCATATTCCCCATTAGCAACAATTTGTTATACATCGGATGGGAATGTGAGTTCATTACGCTACTTGTAAGAAAAATTCACACAGCGTTGTCTTTTTGCGCGTTTTTTAAAATAATTTTAATAAGCGTATTATTGACAAATAATAATAATAATAGTAATCACAAATGCGAACTTTATACAAATTTGTACTATGGCCCTACCAAGGCAATTGGCTGCTTGTCTTATGTAACCGTTTTTTTTTAAAGTGAAAAACATGTGCTTCACGCAAAACTGAATAGCTTAGAAACTACGCCATCTAAAATATTCTATGGTACACAGAATTGAAGGTAATCATTCGAGCTATCAAATACTGCAATACATAGCATCGTCCATGGTGTAGAAACGTAATGATATCCGTCTAAATGAAAATTTCGATTTTCTACGTGTTAATCAAATAGTAAATACAAAAGGTCGTTGTGCCACCTCTAAAAACACCTTTGATGTGACATAGATTTTTTTTTATGTGACAGTAGCTATCTGAGGCCAAGTTGAACCGAAACCAGTTAGAAAGATTGCAATGTGCTGTGTTTAATTAATTCAAAAATTATTCTTTAAAGTTGCTCATGTTGTAGAGAGATAAACCAATGCAAATTATTATGTATTTGACAGTAAAATGTTTTTATAGAATGGTTGGAGGAAAGGGTGAATCACATGCAAATATAGCCGAAGGACTTGCTACAGGACTGCAATGTTTCGAAGATTTGCAACAACGACGCGAACCAAATACTGCCTCTCAGAAGCACTGTATTCTCGTGTGCAATTCTCCACCCTATCAAACGGTTGTACAAGAGTCCTATAAGTTTGCTGGTCACACAGTAGAGCAATTGGCGGGCATGTTTCAAGAGGTAATTCCGACTTTCTTGTATTATCTCATCACCAAATTCTAATACTGCGAATTACGTTTTTCAGAGAAATATCAGTTTGTCGATTTTATCGCCGCGAAAGATACCGGCCCTGTTCAAGCTTTTCGAAAAGGCTGGTGGGGACTTGCAGTCTTCGCAAACAAAGAATTACGCCAAGGACCCACGACATTTGGTTTTATTGAGAAATTACAATTTGCAAGAACGTCCTGTGAGCCCGAGTATTAGCGGCGCAGTGGTGCATCCGACCAACACAAGTGCAGCTCAGATTCCTCTCAGTCCGTTACAGAGTCATGACAGTCCGAACACAAATCAAACGAGCCAAAGCATAGCTCAGCCGCAACAGACGCAGGGTCCGCCTTTCAGAAACCAAACACCGCAGAACATAAATTCCGTTCATCAGCCGGTCGCGGCTTCGATGGCAGTGCCGATGAATGCCGGTCGCCCTGGTTTCAATCCTCAATCCTCCCATCAACTGAATGCTCCGCCAAACTATCATCCGGGAGGTATCGGAGCGAGGGCTACTCATCCACGATGGATAAGACCACCGTTTATAGCACCCGGGGCCGTTCAACAAAACAACAATCAAGGAAGTGCTCTTATTGCTCAATTGACTCAGCCGCCCTCCTCACTTGGACTCAACGTTGCATCCTTTGGTCAACGAATGGATGGTAATTTACAATTTATTTATCTAAAAGCGTGCACCATAGATTCACGAAATTGTGATCTTTTTTGTTTACAATTTCACCCAAGAAGTTTATTGTAGGCTTTCATGAAATTGATCTGACAAAGTCTAAACCGCATTCTGGTATGCGATTTTGCGTTTCATTTTCATTTATGCGCCATTTTGAATTTCTAAATTTTGAGTTCAGATTCGAAATCAGTGATTCCAAAAATCTCTGAGTGCAAAGTTTTATCCAAATCAAGTAATAATCAATGCATCTGGCAATCAGGCCCGCCATATTGACCCTGCTGGAAATATCTAATAGAAACAGATAGATAATTTATATGTTTTAATACGATGCCTTTCCGTGTTATCCAAACGCCAAAACGCCGGATCGCAAACGTATCGCTTTGTATACGCAAAGTTTTGTAGCCGAGATGATCTGGGAAATCGTATTGAAAAGCTATTCGTTTTTATACGTTTTTCTAAAATAGATAAGATGAATCAGTAGAGACCGAAAAGTTCTGTATCCGCTTCTACCTGTAATGACCTCCGGTAGGAACGGAAGGGTTTCGTGTACGTTTCTATCCGCAATGACTTCTGGTAGAGACTGAAGTGTTTTCTGTACGTTTCTATCTGCAATAACTTTCGGTAAGGATAAAAAAGTTGTGTGTACGTTTCTATTCCGCAGTGACTTCCGGTATTCCGAAAAGTGTTGTTTACGTTTTTATACGCAATTCCCTCGCAAGACTTTTGGTAGGGACGGAAGAGTTTTTTGTACGTTTTATCTACAATGATTTTCAATAGATACAAGAGTTTTGTGTAATCCAATCATGCATCAATAGAACGGAATGCTGCATCCGTGATTGTAAGTTACACCGGTTAGGCATAACCGGTGTAACTTACAACATATAGGCGTTTGTAAAAAGTGTCTGTAATGGGTAATAGGCCAAAATGCATTTGGGCGCGTGATAACCACCGCGATTGTCTGCACAAAGCCTCCCGGTAGGAATAAACAAGTTTTACGTACGCTTCTATCCGCAATAACTTCCATTCGACAGAACATTACCCGTCTTGCTATTTCAACAATGGTATCTGCAATTCAAATATGTCGCGATTGATTTAAACCAATTTTCCTTGACCACTGCTGCGAGATAGAGCCAAACCTTTTTTGCGATGTAGGATTTTCGTCCCATCCAAATATTTGTTAACATTAGACTTGAAATAATTGTTAACATTATACATAAATGTAGGGCATAAATAAAGGAAATAACGTAGTTTCATACCACGGTCTCAATATCACAGCACCGCGCATCGCAGTACACATGTATATATCTCGCGATTCGCGCGAGACCAAAAAACCAACACCATCGATGTACGACAAAATTATTCGATTATACGAGAAAAAAAATCGATGTTTAATTAATCGACAAACATCGCTCATTTCTATACATGTCTCGGAACGCAGCCACAAGAAAATCGAACACCGCCCATCCAGTGAGGTTTCGAGCGATCCTCTGGCTATTGACGTGTCGTATTCGGCCGGGAGTAGAATTGTCGATTTGATGGATAACAGTTCACAATATGTAAATCAAGTGGCCAAAAGTGGAGATCGCGCCCCGCGTATTTCAAAATAACTCGAAACCGAATGGTGGAGATGGATAATATGTATTTCTTGGTACCTCCAAAGGTTAGTCTCTAGGGGACCTCAGCAGGTGGGGTCGGCGTTCGGTGATTCATCAAGTGCACAGACCAGTGGCGTTATCGATCAAGCTGACACCTATCAAGCAGAACTACATACTCTCAGGCCAACGCACATATGTCGGTAACGTTGCAAAAAAGGACGACTTCAACTTGCCGCGATCCTCACGTGCTCGACAGAGGAGAGGAAGCGGTCGTCGGAGGAATAATTTAAACATGCGGGGCGGTCGCAGTTCTGGAGCGATTCACTGGACTTTAAATAACACCACAGAACGGAGTTTATTGTACTGTACTGTACAAGATAAAGAAGAAGAAGAAAAAGAAAAGAAGAGTAGAGACTAGATAGAGAGATATTTATTCGCCCTGGAATTACTCCTTCAAGGACCTAGCAAACAAAAGCAGCATACAAAAAAAAAAAGTACATGTAGGAGAAGAAGATGGAGAAGAAGGAGACTCTAGATAATCGTAAAAGGGAAAAAGACGAAGCCTTGTCCTGTCCTAATCTCCAAAAACGAAGTAGCAATGAATCCGTTATTACAGTACAGAGGCAGGAATTGCTCGACAAAGAGACACTGAAAAAAAATGATTCAAATGCAATGAAGTATATTGACTCACGATTGGAAGCTCAGGATCGCCGCAGCAGAAAAAACAACATCATCATCAGTGGCCTAAAGCTCACAGATAGAACTGTGAGGAAAACGGTGGACAATTTTATACGAGATGAATTCTTCATTGTTGGAGGCGTCGTTGAAGCCAGTATAGTAAAAGGAAATAAAGAACTAATTGTGGCCAGGATGTCAAATTGGGCTCAGAAAGTACACATTATGAGAAACAGAAAGACGATTCTTGACGGCCGCGGTATCTTCATTAATCACGACCTGACACCCAACGAAAGAGCTATATACAGAAAAATAAGAGCTCGTGCTAAAGCGGAAATACTGAATGGCAACGTCGTGGAGATAACGCATCACAGCATCTGTATCAACGGCAAACGGTTATACTGGAACAACCGACTACAGAAACTGGTTCCGATTCGAACTCGTTCGGGCAATAAATGTACTAGTATAGAGACACAGACCCGCGAGTACAATAATAACAACGAAAAACGGACAGAAGAGCACGACAGGGAGAAACCACGTAAAAATCGCAATATAGAAGGTATCCACCAGCTGAAAAACAAAAGCTTCGAGTGATCTGTAAATAGTATGACTGACTGGAGTTTTTGAGAGCTCAATTTTCTAACTGCAAAGAGTAGAATTCAAGGGTGAAATTTTTTAAAAATCAAATAGAGGTTAAAATATTGTCATCCTAGTCCCGCAACAATATATTCGACAACAATTCCCGTGATGAAATAGTATATTATGCATCAAGTGCGTAAAATGCGATTTTACGCACGAGTAGCGATCGGGAGCACGAGTGGCCGGCGAAGCCGGCCACGAGTGTTGTACGATCGCTACGAGTGTGTAAATCGTACGCACGTGTCGCATACGATATTTTTTGATGTAGTATGCGTAAAATTCGCACCCCCGCAAAAACGTAACGCATGTTATGTGGACATGTGATGGAAGTAGTTGGGCGGACGGAGCGGGTCCAGGGCCGCAGGCCTTGGTGGGGGTCCAGGGGGCGAAGCCCCCGGTGGGGGGTTGGGGGGCGGAGCCCCCCCACTGTACAGAAAGATATATTTTTTTAATGATTTATCGATCTCAATTCATATTTTGATTTATATGGTCAGTACGGCCTTTATTTATTAGAATACTTTTATAAATTAATCAATAGTAGATACAACTTCCCAAAATTGTATACAGCAAAACAATACAAAAATAATAAATAACAAACGCGTTACAACGAAATCGATTAATTAAATTTGAAGATTGATATATTACTGTACGCTACAATTATTTACATTAACAGTGACAGATTTTTGCCGATTGTTTTCACCGACTTTTTTTCGTTTGGAAGGAGTTGAGTCATCGGTTTGTTCTTGAGTGTTGGAATTACCAACAGCACTTGTAATTTGATCATCATGAAAATCATATATCAAGTAAACTGAGTAGTGCTCCTAACGACATATTATAGAGTTCACATACACATGTATATAGAAATGTATCATACAAAGGCCATAGAATATATTTCCGCCTCAAATATGACAGTTTTCAAGGTTCTTTATTTTACGCATACTGTGTGTAAAAACTCATTTTACGCCCCGAAAACAGTGCGTAAAAACGAATTTGACGCATACTACATCAAAAAATACTTTTAAATACCTCACTATGTTATGAAAACATCCCGACGCGTAGGAGAATCGAGACACCCCTCCTCCCTCCTAGAAGGCCCAAATATTTAAAATACCCCACGAGTCAATGCGAAATGCAAAGCTTTGAGAAGTACGAGCTACTTGGCGTGGAAGAACGACGAAAACATGCGTGCCTACTACAAAAAGAATGAGACATTATCTTACAGAGTTATTTCCCAGGCACTTTTAATGCCAAGATTTTCCGCCTGTGCTATTATACCTCAAAATTGCATATCCGGAATATTCTATCGTAATACCCAATTCCGATGCTGTTTTCTAGGCAATACTAACGTCATGGGAGGAAATTCCCAACAACAGCAACAGCAGCCTCCGAATCAACAGCAGCAGCCGCAACAGCAACAACTCACGCAACAGCAGCAAATACAACTATCGATCCGATTGCAACAACAGCAACAACAGGTCCAGCATCAGCAACAGGCGCAACAAGTTGCTCAACAACAGCAAGCTCAACAAGCTGCACAACAACAGCAACACCAACAACAACAGCAACAGCAGGCGCAACAGGCACAACAGGCACAACAGGCTCAACAGCAGCAACAGCAAAATGCCCAGCAACAAGCGTCTATGGTTATGCAACCGCAGTCGTCTCAGAGTCAACCACAATTAGCAGTCTCAAGTGTGAGCCAATCAGTTTCTAGTCAGGTACAGCAGACTGTTACAGCTTCCCAGGGCGCGGCGGGCGGACCTTCGGCCGGTCAGCCGGTCCACAATCAACCACAGGTACAAGTTTTCGATAATTTACTTTGTTATGCTCGTTAATGATTTACAATTATAATAATCATTACGGCGGTGAATATCGGGAAATTCGAATTAATCGGTAATCAATCTTGCTACCGAAAGCTACAACGGTTGAAAATAACTGCAAGCCAAGGAATTACTGAGTTTTTATCGGCCGGAATGGGGCGGTTTATTTTTGTTTTACACGAGTGAGGTCAGTGCTAAATATTTATTGCCATTTTTACAAAGCACTACAATTTAGGTGACCGCTACGAAGGGAGATTTGTATTACTGTATTTGTCTAATCGAGAGAAACATTCGTAGCGAAAAAATATTGATTTATAAATATCAATTCCTGAAGCGATAGATTTCGTTCATTTTGTTCAGAAAAGAAATAATTTTGTTTTAATATTGATCATTTTTGCCGTTAAATATATGGGCGTATCTCACAAACCTTCGATTTTCACGGCCTCAAAGAATAAAAATCTAGTTATAGGAGCACAGGATCGCCAATTTTTTATACTCATCTTAAGACCTTTAGAAAGCAATATTCGTTCATGGACAAAGCATCATACACCAGGTGCTCGCATAAAAAATCATATTATCATTTTAACTAAAAATTATTTATTTAGTGTTAATTCATTGTAGGAACTATGTGTTATTGTGTTTTACAAGTGTTTAACTTACTTTCAATTTAACTTTTTTTTTTAAATGACCCATTGGAAGGCATAGTTTTATCCCTTCCAATAGGTCATTTTTCTAATTCAATTTTACTCAATTCGTATGCAGAAAATGAAAAGTATAGCTGGTAATGACTCTACTAACTCAAAATATGAATTAGATAATTTAGGAACGATAATAGTTTGAATTTATTATGCGAATTTATAAACCCAACATTCTCGAACCTGACAATTGAATACATTTTGACCCAGAAAAAATTGTTTCTCGTCTAGAGGTCAGGCACATCTGCGCAAATGTAATTCGTGATAAGAATAACGTACTCAGATGGAATTTAATTATCTTACTTGACTAGTTTGGCCGGATAACAATGCGAAAAACCTGACATTTATTCTCCACGCAGCAATATGAGTCCATGTCGCAGAACGTTGCGAGCAAAATAATTGACTCTCCGACATAAATTTCACTTCATTCAATCTGTGATGATTCTACCTTCACGTGCATCCAATTCATTTGGCTCAATTAGCTTGTGCTGATATTCCTGCACCATATAACGGTCGATGTCAGGTTCACCATCGAAACCGCGTGACAAACGTTCACAGGATAACCGTTTAATTTTCTGACATGTCTGGCGATTACAATTAGGTACATTATGTTCATTGCACCTTACCAGAATTTCATGATTTTTTTCTTATTTTTCTGAAGGTGCATATCAATGCTACACCCGTACGAAGTGACGCGAAAGTCAGAGTTACAAGCGAAAACGTTGTTAATTTCCGCATTTGAACCAGGATAAAACAGTCTATTGGTGCATTATAAAATTAAATTATTTTTTTTCGGATAGATTATGCTTCGTACATCTTAGTAAAAGTTTGATACTCGCGTAATTCATTCTGTGTAAATTACTATCGCATTCCGCAGTCGAGTTACACGAAAGTCAAAGGTTTGTGAGATATGCCCATATATTCAACCTCTACTACTATTATTCAATGAATAAGACTGTAGAATCTATTGGAGCAATGTAGCACTGAGTTTACTTGAATGAAACGCTAATTTTGTTGACGGATAAAAAAGATTATCGGGTACACTATGAATTTTCGTGCTAATGTGCGAGATTTACTTTTGTGTCAAAGGGTAACGTGGTCGGAGGAAACGTGAGCGGGCAACAAATGGCACCAGGTCGTGGTATGATTTGGCAAGGAATCCTCGAGTGGTTGGAAAAAGCGAAAAATCCAACAGATACGCAGAAACAACAGAGACAGGTGCCCTGCCATGTATCAGTGAACTCCAAAGATGGCGAGCCTGAATTGTAAGAATTTTTTTAAATTCAAAACATCTATTCCACTGGTTATTGAACAATTCAACGATTTCACGAACGATGCTATGGACACAATATTTTTATTGACTCTTGTGTATACACGTCTTATTAGGAAAGCAGATTCGTGGCCGCAGAAACTTATAATGCAACTGATGCCGAAGCAATTGATCGGAAGCATCGGTGGCGCATACTTGAAGAATTCCAAATCCGTCCTGTTTCATCCAACGCCCTGCGAGGCTCTCGACTCCCTGACTAAAGTTATGAGCACTGGATTTGTAAGTATCACAAACTTTCTTTCCACATTCTTTAAAAAAAGTATTTTACTTATATAATAAATTTCAGGCCGGATGCGTGCATTTTACTTCAGTACAGTCGTCCCCAACGTGCGACATTAAAGTTCTTATACTTCTCTATACCGCTGATAAAAGAGCTTACCTTGGCTTTATACCCAATGATCAGACAGCGTTTGTCGATCGCCTGCGAAAAGTCATTCAACACCAAAAAAGTACACAGGCGTTAATGAGACAGGGTCAGGTAAGTTTCTGCAATTGTTCTTGAGAATTTGGTCTTCGAAGTAGGGTTAAATCACTAGTAAATGAATAGTTAAACAGAATCGTCAAAAATCGCGATAGCTTTTATCGTCAGCGCAAATTAGAATTGTGTGAAATAACTTACGAAATATCGTAAGTTTTATCACACGATATAAAAATTACAATTTCGCCAACAGAGTAATGTTACTTATACTTTGTTTAACCGAAATTCGGCTTGTGTGACAATATAAGCGTGATATAGTTAAGTAAGAAAAGAACGAAAATTCTGAGCCGGAGTACGAACGCCGGGAACGTATAGGTATTTCCTCAGGCAGCAGCTGGAGCTAACAACAGCATCGCCGGGTCAATGCCAACGACCGGTATATCTCAAGGAGGAATTCTTATGTCTCAAACAAACACGATGGCCATGGGTGGTGGACAAATAACGCAAAACGTCGTTTCTTCAAATCCAAATCCCCAACCATCTCTGGGACCGTCTGGTGGACCTCAAGGTCAATTGAATATGCAGTCAGGAGGCATGGGAGGTCCGCAACAGATCGACCCGAACGCACAGGCCGCAATGATGGCCCAACAACAACGTCCGCCCTTTGACGGTCTTGAAATGGCGAGGCAACAGAATCTCATGAAGATTCACCAGCTGCGTCAAACACTCGAAGCTGCTCAGCAACAAGAAGCTCAATACAAATCTCAGATCGAAGTGAGTGTATGTATGATCGTTCTTTTTTAGTACAAAAAATTTCGCCATTTATAAGCAATACTGGCGCACGATTATAAGAAAATTGTTGGTTTTCTTAACTTAGATTCAGCAAACTCTCGAAGTGGCCCAACAACAAGAGATGCAGTATAAACAACAACTCGAGGCAAGTATTGCTCACCTAACATTAAACATCGGGGTATATTGGGAAGTTGACTTTAGACCGTAGGATAGTTTACAGTTAACATTTTGGCGGACATATGCACCCTATTTGGATAACTTTTCCGTAACAATACAGAAATTGCTACTTGAGAAACTATCAATTTATCTAGACCATTTTTCGACAATTAATGGTCACACGAGATCCATGTCCACAATCGGTGATGGAGCCCAATCTGGACTTTTCCTTTATTGCTTTTATTTTGAATGGAAATTCGAAACTCCAATTATACAAATATCAAATTTTATCCCCGTACAAGTAAGGACGTAAAAATACTTACGACGGTTCAATAATTATTTTCGCATTTGAAAACCAGAATATCTACTCCAATTACTTACATGTAAAGAGATCGAAATTATAACAAAGGTACGATGAGATCCCTCAGTGGTTGAATCAATTTTAGTAAATAAGATCTTGTCAGTATTTTCAAATGACTGGAGGATCCTGCGTAGATTTCTTTATTCACTGTGACCTTCTCATTTTTCCATAAACAATTACACTAGAGATTGACGTCTTCTCAACAGGCACAGCAGGCTCAGCGGAGTCTTAATCCAGCAGCCGCGGCTGCCGCTGCCGCGATGGCTGCTCAGCAGCCCAACGCCCAACGAATGATGCGACCGGGCATGGGGAATAACCTCGGTCTCAGACATCTACTACAGCAGGTAAATCATAAAAAATCAATGACTTTTTTTCACACTGAGAGAAATCGTGGTAGTTCACGCAACTATTAAGCCTTAACTGCATATTTTTAGTCTATGCAACAATTTGAATAGTTATTTTAACTGATTTAATGGTTAAATTAACAATGTTATATTAACTGTAATTAATTCTATGAAGTGTCTTTTGGGACCACACCGTAGAATCACAGTATATCGTGAACCGACACACGGTATACCGTGACCCAACGTATAATTACTCAAAGAATGTAATTATACCGTGCACAGAAAAATTTACGCACAGTCTGCAAGCGGTAACTGAGATACCGCAAACGGTTTTGCAGCACGGTATCCTCCTAAAACAATTGAAACGGTCCCGTCGTGATAACCGCGATGTCATGCAGGGTTATTTCGGAGTACGGTATATTTCAGATCAAAACGAGTCAAGTTGAAATTGCCATAGGTCTAAGTGAGCGTCGTTTCGTTCATGTAGAGAATACAATCCTGTAACAAATGTTTCATGGAAGAAAGCTGTTCTATGTATGAACTACGACAAATCGGCAGTGGATGAGCATTGAATACCGTCATATAACAATTACAAACAGTTGCAGCTCCAGCAACCTGAGCGTAGGTATTCTACGATCATATTAGTTATCTACGTTTTCAATTTACTAAGTATTCTGTTGAAAATCGTATTTATTCAAATTATAAGAGGAATACGATAATAGTACTTTGCGATACGAGGGCGCGAAAGCGATCATTATATGCAGGTTGGGAAGTTGATCGCACGAGCTCCACGAGTATCAGTGGTACGAGTGCGGCGAGTGCGATCAACTTCACAACCGTCGTATGATGATCGCTCTCTCGCTCTGTATCGCATAATACTTTTTGTAACAAATGCATGAGCATGCAAGTGCGAGAAGTAAAATAGCATCGATGGCCGTAAAGCGCCACTTACGCCACGCGCGGCAGGCACGAGAAGTAGCACTTCTCGTTCCTGCGTTCAATAATGGTGGTTTAGAATACATTTCCTTTAAATTTTCTTCTTCATCCTTGTACATCAATTTGCTCGCACTATCGGCAAAACCACACCTGTCCCTTCATTGTGTGAGACGACGATACGCAATCGTCATGCCACCGTAGTAAACAGCCTGCGCATAGTGGGGATGTAACGTGGCATTTTTTTGTACACAAGTGATATTTCGTGCAAGAAATGCGCATCTGAACGTTAAATTGTCGAAGATAAAAATGCCGGTGGCTATTAAACGGAAGGGGCATCCCAGTGGAAGTATGGCTGCTTGGATAAATATTTAAAAAAAACAAACACCGAAGAAGAAAATTTAAATGACGTCATGGTCCAAATTGAAGTCAGTTGTTTCCAAACGCGAACGGGGTATTGAACGTATATGTTTACCACTTACGTAATTTCGTCGTAGATGTATGACGGGGAAGTGGATTGAATCACCAAAAATACCGTCGTAGGAATCCACATCCCATTTCTGAATTATTTGTTAAGCTGAAGTCGTCTTATAATTTGTTAAGACATACCCAGATAGAAAAACGTACCTCATGGCGTGTCGTCAAAAATGCGTCATGTACCACCGCATTAAGCTGCGGTATAATAACGACTCAGCGTGTTCAACGGCATGAATGCCGGCACTGTGCCTCCATAGTTCCGACACGCTGGCTTACCGTCATTTAGCGAAATTATAATATTGCCGAATGACTAAAAGGCCCGAAAATACAAATGGCCGCACGAGATTTCACACGAATAGTAAAAAAAAGGCGACAAGTAGTGTTGCCGAAATACTAAAATCCCGAACGTGGGAATGACCGAAAATTTTCAATTCCGAAAATGTTTTTACACGAATATTTATTTTTCCGATTGGTAAAAACGACGATTTGTAAAACTTCCGAACGCAACAAATCCCGATTTATTTTTCAGCCGACTCGGTATATTGCCCAAGCATATTTTCCCCGAATGGATAAAATAGACGAAAGTCAATTCAACCGAACGTAATTTCGCCCGAAAATAATATTGACCGAATTAGAGCGCTCATCATTACCGACACTATAAATTTGATCTATTGTCGCCTCAGCGCGAGATATTCTTCGAGCGCTATCGAGACTAATATATTGCACGACCAAGAATATCTCGCGACGAGGCGACAATAGATCAAATTTATAGTGTCGATAATGATGAGAGCTCTAATTCGGTCAATATTATTTTTGGGCAAAATTACGTCCGGGAGTTTGACAAATCGTCGTTTTTATCAATCGGCAAAATAAATATTCGTGTAAAAACATTTTCGGAATTAAAAATTTTCGGTCATTACCACGCTCGGGATTTTAGTATTTCGGCAATACTACTCGTCGGCTTTTTTACTATTCGTGTGAAATCTCATGCGGCCGTTTGTATTTTCAAGCCTTTTAGTCATTCGGCAATATTATAATTTGGCTAAATGACGGCAAGCCGACACGCTGTGCAGCTCACGCGCATGTCGGAATTGTGCAGGCATAGTACCGGCATCAACACGCCGTCTTGTTAAGGTGATGTGTTACATATCGTCTGTCTCTCTCAGATCGCCATAAGTGCGAGTCAGAGAGCTGAATCTTCTCGAAGTGTTATTCTTCGCCACGGTTGATTTTTCGAATAAAAGTCGAGAAGTACTGACTGCAGAGTGCCAAGATGCAGTCAGTACTTCTCGTATTTTGCCTGAAATATCAATTGTAGCCAAGAACAACGCTTTACAGTTTTGGTTACCGACCGAGCAGTAGCACATCATCTTAATAATGTAGCTTAATACGGTAGTACATTATGCATTTTTTATGACACGCGTGTCGTTTCATGCCGCCATGGTGCCGTCTCCTTCTCGTAAAATGTACATCTAGGTAGTCCTCTTTTAATTGGAATAAATACGATTATCAACAGAATAATTTATTCATTGTATTCTCTACATGAACGAAACGACACTCATTTAAACCTATGGCAATTTCAACCTATGTGCACGGCATCACGATTATCACGTCGAGACCGTGTCAATTTTTTTAGAGGGATACCGTGCTACAAAACCGTATACGGTATCTCAGTTACCTCCTCCAGATCGAGCGTAAATTTTTCTGAAGTATCTAAAGCCGTGCACGATATCACGGCATGTTTTGATCTTAAATTCCAATACCGTAGGAACCTATTTCGTGCACGGTATAGTGACTCGAAGAATGTAATTATACCTTGAACCAACACACGGTATACCGTGATTCTACGGTGCGGTCCCAATAGACACTTCTTTAATTCTATAGTTGACTTAATATAATGTAGTTAATTTAACAGTGAGAATATAGTGAAATTCAACGTTATCTATTTTCTTATAGCAAGTGCAACTTTGTTATTGGTGTTGCAATGACGATTTCAATCTTGTTGAATAATTTTTTAACAATACTATGCTTGTGATGATGTTTTCTATAAATGGTATCTCACATTTATCATTTAATTTTTAAAATAATATACTTTTTGATACAATAACTATTATTAACTATTACATTAACAATAAATAATTAGTACAGGTAAGTTTTTAAAACGTCTGAATTTGTATTTCACTATAAATTTATAGTTACCAGTGTCTTTATTTTCTCTCAGTGTATGGCCTCCTTGAAATGTGTAACATCAAATTCCGCTCTAATTTGCAGCAACAACCGCAATACAGGCAGCAAGTTCTTGGCATGCAACAACAGATGGTAGCGCCTCGAGGTCAAATGACGGCTCGACCAATGGGACCTGGAAATCCACAGTCTCAGCAATTCGAAGATGTTTCGAATTATGACTTTCTAGGATGAAGTTATTCACTTAGGAGCATCATCGTGCTCACCCTAACTATTGTTTACGGGCATAACAAAGATCCATATTCGCCACACGAATACGTGAGAGTCAATGACATTCTCCGAATCAATGTCGTTTATCAAATCAATTCATTGCGGTTGCTGATTTTTTGTCTTTTGCGAAACATATACAGTTTCTAAACGAAATTTATTAGACATTCTTTTATTACTGACTGAATGTTTTACGTTGTTTATGATAAAACGATAAAACTATATGTTTTTATCGTTTTCTCTCGCTCTACTGCGATCATCAATAGTGTTCTCTCACTTGCACTCGCGAGCGGCTCAATCGGTACAGCACATCACCTTAAAGGGAAGTGAAACCTACTCAGTCGGTAACAAAAACTGTAAACAACAGTATGGAAACACCGTAGACAATTTGACAAAAAGGAATATGTCACCGAAAGCGCAATTTAATTCTCCGTCCGGTGACATAGAGCTTTTTTAAAAAAATAAGAATGTCTTCTGAATGGCGATGTTCGGAAATTTCCAGATATCTCTCTTGCACTCATATGTCACGTGTTACATGTTTCACCTCCCCTTAACGTGATGTGTTACTGCTCGGTCGGTAACAAAAACTGTAAAGCGTTGTTCCTGGTCACAATTGATGTTTCAGGCAAGAGACGAGAAATACTGACTGCGCCTTAGCACCACGCAGTCAGTACTTCTGGACTTTTATTCGAAAAATCAACCGTGGCGAAGAATAACACTTCGGGAAGATTCAGCTATCTCAGTTGCACTTATGACGATCTGACAGAGACAGACGATGTAGCACATCACCTTAACATGATGTGCAAAGACAGTCGCAGTGGAGCGAAGAGAACGACAATAGCGCGTAGCATATCACGTTCTAAGATCGTCGTAAGTGCGAGTGAGATAGCTGAAACCGTCTCAAGTGTTATTCTCCGTGATGGTTTAGTTTTCGAATGAAATATGAAAAGTACTGAATGCAGAAGTCTTCTTAGGCGCAATCAGTACTTCTCGTCTTTTGCCTAAAAGATCTGTTGTGGCTAAGAACAACACTGTACAGTTTCTTCTACCGATGGTGCACATAATCTTAACCATGGTCGGGGAAAATAACGCTTTATCTTTTTTTTTTACCGACTGACATCTATCACACATGATCTCACGGTGATGTGCTATACCGACTAAGCTACTATGACTATGAGTGAAATAACACAATCAACAATTGCCGTCGAGCGAGAGAGAATAAATTAAATTGTTTTACTCTTCTTCTTCTTCTTTCAATTTAAACGGACCTGAAGCACCAAAATTCTTTTACTCTGTGCGATAATGGACGTTTTACAGTGTCTTCGCGTACGTGAATGCGCCGTTGTCACACCTTGTGAAATAAGATGTTGTACAGTACTCGTTGGAAAAACTTGTGTGGTAATATACTACGAAAACGTGTAGCACGTCACGTTAAGATTATGTAAAATACCGCGATCAGTATCAATATCCTCAATGACGATTAGAGACTGCAAGATCTAAGGAATGGAAAAATTTTCTCTTCTCTGATTCACGAACGTAAAGAAATTTTACGTTTTTCTTTTCTCTGATTCATCAATGCATTTTTCGACAAATCCCACTCAGTGATGGTTGAGATTTTTAATAAAGTGATGCTTCAGGGTTGCCTCTTTCAATTTTTTAAATAAACTTCGGTGCTGTCCTTTTTTTTTTCAAAATTTCAACCATTTGTGTGTAAGATTTGACGAAAACAATTTTCCTATTCCTCTCAGATTCGTATGAAGAACGTGGATCGTTCAAATTGCCTTAATTATAATCTTTCGTCTTTTGTGTTTGACTTTCGAGTGTCATACGACGTACAGAAATCTGCGGTGTAAAATACAACGCATTAGGTCTTGCCGAGGCCAAATGTGACAATAATCGGCCAATTCTTTAATAAAATATTTTGAAATGTATGCATTATGATATATTCCAAGATTTTCCATAACTGCGCAACTTATTCGTCTTCGATGTTGAGAAATCGTCAAGTTTAAGTCAAAAGGAAGTATATTATTATTACGAATCGCGGTATTCGGAGTTTCGTTATCTTTCCACAGGCACAGCTCTCCCGTCTTTGGTATAGTCAGAGATCGCGAGGTGGAAGTTGACGGGGGGTATATTGTTGTGAATCATGTTATTCGACGTTTTGGTATCTTTCCAGAGCCGTCCGCGTCTTGAATTTTTATCAATAACCGTTCGCGCAATTCAAGGTCAGATATGGCTCATCAGATTCAAACGAGGATTGAATAAATCTATTGAATATTGCGAGTAGTCGCAACATCAACCAATCAAGTTACTTTTTTAAAAATCTCTTAGATTATTGTTCATAATTAACAATCACACTTTTGTCTCTTTCTTCGGATGTCTACAGGTTCTAATAGTGCATAATAAAACTTAATACTAATAATACTTTAGTGCCATTTGAAAATATACACATAAGATTTCTACATTTATCTTTTCAGGAAATACATTTGTTTAGATTCAGATAATTTAAACAAATATTCTCGATTTCACTTTAAATATTACAGGATGTGTAGACATTTGTATAGATTCGACAAGAAAAAGTCTGTAGGCTGGAAATCGAATAACTAAGCGGTAAAAAAAGATTAATAAACAAACATATGCGATTTCGGATAAAGTCCAAAATTATTTTAATTTTCCAAAAATCGATGACGACTTTTCTGTAGATTCTATATGTATATTACTATAGATCATATATCTTAAAATAAGGCACGAGATAGTCTGTGTCCGACACTGCATTTAAAAAACAAAACTATTATTATTTGCTTCCGTTGTCCGATTTATTATTCTCAAATTACATGAATAAAAACAATGTATCTTCTCAAAATATCGATTTCAAAAGAAATAAAAACACCCAGGGAGCATTTCCAGACTTAAGTATTACTATTTGGTTCAATATTTGAGCAAGTACAAAATAAGTGATTTGACAGAACTGTCTCATATAAGCCATACCATGCCAAGTGGGCCATTCGTTTGCCATCACGCTAATTTTTTTTGTATTTTGTCTTAACGAAAAAAGATATTACCTTGGTGTCAAATAATGGCGAAAATTTATTTTGAGCGGCTATGGAAAATTTTTTATCACAAAGTACATTCAAAAACGACTTTATTCAGGTTCAAATTTTTTGTACGATCGGTAATATTGAATATACAGCGAATTGAAAAAATTAAATAAAAACATCGTTATTAAATTTTAGGCAAACCGTAGGTGCTAAAATTCTGAAATAATTTATGGATGTTCGTGATACTCTAATCAACTTTTGAAAAAATTATGAACACTTTTTGCGACCATGCAAAATTTGGTGGCCCACTTGGTATGGAATGATCCATATGGAGTATTCCATGCCAACTCGGTCAACGGCTGACCCTTAATTTTTTTTTAACGGCAATTTTTTATGTTATTCTTCCAACTGAAAAATGAACGCAGACATTTTTTCAGGTTTCTTTCTATCGAAACTTTTGAGTTATAAATAATGAAAGCTATCTGAAAAACGCCCTAATTTGAAAATCCCAAGAAATTCTCAAAAATACTAAGTTGTGTAACAAAACGTTTGAACCATAGACCAGAGTGGGTCGAGACCTCCTGCTAATTTTTTCTCCCTTTTTATAACATTATTCAAGGGTTCTTTAAATGTTAAATAAACGACGCTTCGATTTAAAAATCTCAAAAATACTGTGATGAACAACAAGATTTTTGAGAAGGAAAAAGATGAAGAAGACCTTTTCCAATTTTTTTTTCTTCATTTTATAATATCAATTAAAGGTATTTCAAACGTTAAGAAAAAAGCCCCGGTTTAAAAATCTCTTAAAAAAATTCTAAAAATTACTTTATTTATTTATGATTATTATTCCGAAAGAAAAAACTCTTGGCGGGTTCTATGCGAAAAGGTACATACGGAGGTCCAGACACACATTTTTGCAAGTTTTATAAAAGAATCTAAATTTTCTTTTTTGGGAATATATATTAGATATATACATGTATTCGGTTGTCATCACAGTATTTTTGAGATTTTTAAATCCAAGCGCCGTTTATTTAACATTTAAAAAACCTTTGAATAATGTTATAAAAAGGGAGAAAAAAATAGCAGGAGGTCTCGACCCACTCTGGTCTATGGTTCAAACGTTCTGTTGCACGTCATAGTATTTTTGAGAATTTTTCGAGTTTTTTAAATGAAGGCGTTTTTAAGATAGCTTTAATTATTTATAGCTCAGAAATTTTGATAAAAAGAAATCTGAAAAAATGTCAGCATGCATTTTTCAGTTGGAAGAAGCACAAAAAATTGCCCCGAAAAAAAGTATATGAGATTCATCCGTTGACCGAGTTGGCATGGAATCCCATATACTTATAGATATATCTATAATATAAGTTATGTTCCCCCTCCAAGACTTAGGGCCACGAGACGATATCTTATATGTATCTGCCGGCATAGCGTATACTCCATGTCAACAAAGTCAGAGCTCTGACTTCGTTGTCCACGTGCGTAACGTGAAGCACAGTCTACGATCTCATATCTACATCTTTTATGTTTTTTTTTATAAAGCATCATAGTGAAATCATTTTTTTTCTTTTCTCTTCGTCGATCGAAGGATAGTTTTTATCACGGTAAGCACTTGATTAATTTACTTAATTAAAACGCATGTTAAGATGATGTGTTAGTGCTCGGTCGGTAACAAAAACTGTAAAGCGTTGTTCTTGGTCACAATTGATATTTCAGGCAAAATACGAGAAGTACTGACTGCGTCTTGGTACCCTGCAGTCAGTACTTCTCGACTTTTATTCGAAAAATCAACTGTGGCGACGAATAACACTTCGGGAAAATTCAGCTATCTCACTCGCACTTATGGCGATCTGAGAGAGATAGACGATATGTAACACATCACCTTAATGCCACTTGTTGCTTTCTTGATCGTTGCGTATTATTCGTATTGACGCATATAGAAAATTATTGACGTTAATCTCCGAATGATTGTTTCGTGATTAAAGAAATAACACGTGATTAATGTTTATTGTGTAATCTGTGTTACAGCTTCTGGTCGTATTTTGCATCACTGTAGAGACCCCCAAGAGATAACTGACGATAGCTGTTGTTGACCCTTGCGTCACCATAGTTCAAGAGGGGCCTCAAGCCAGCAAGTTTTTACTTCAGTTCACTCTCAGTTTTGCCTTATCAAGGAGCTCTCATTTGCCTTGAGCAGTGCTGAAATTGCTCTTGTGAAAAATTCATATTTTCTTAGTCTTAATTTTTTGGTTGAATAGTTTTTCAGACCAGTGAGAGGTTTCTCCTGTATACACCATGGTCATTATAAAATTCTACAAAAGTCCCGGTCTGTTATCCGGGCAACTGTGCAATAAATCTAATGCAGTTAAGCAACAGTCCAACCTTGTGATAGGTATAGAAACTGAATTGTGTTACTATGTGGAAAGTAAGAAGGATTTTACCAAGGAAGAAATTGATATACTCAAGTGGACTCTATCTTCACCCCTGCAGTCAAAGGGCTTAACAGATTCCAGTATATTGGATAATGTTGGTAAAAGCAGTGGAGAATCTTATGTGATCATTGAAATTGGACCCAGGTATAATATGATAGAATATTTTAATAACAAAGAAATTAAAAGACTAGAATCAAAATTGTGTGTATGATCCTATATTGATATTGAATATCTCAGAGGAATTTACCTCCCAGACTGTATGGGATTTTATTTCAAGATCCTGTATTTCTTGTTGTTTCCTTTCCAGATATTGATCAATGTTTTAAGTGAAAAATGAATTTAAATAGGATCCCATATTGATTTGGAGTATTCCAAAGGGATGTGATCCTGGATGCAGGGGTTTTAATTGGCAATACTTCTAAAATCCAAAATTATATGGCCCATGTTGCCTTTTGCAGATATTAAACCGTGTTCACGAATGACTAAAAATAACATCTCAGTAGGATTTCAGATGAGAATAAAAATTCTTTGTATGATTATATTCATATGCCATGTTCCAAAGGAACATTATTTCCTGTATTGCAAAGGCTTTAATTATAAATTTCTTTGAAATTCTGAATACTTCTGTCCAAGGTGCTCTGTAGATATTAATTGATGTTTGTTCTCTGGGAACAGGTTGAATTTTTCAACAGCATTCTCCAGCAATGCAGTATCTATATTCAAATCTATAGGAATTAATAAAGTTACAAGAGTGGAAGTAGGCACAAGATATCTGGTGAAGAACAGAGGATCTTTGAGCAAGGAGACTGAGGAGGCTGTAAGTATGGACAAAATATATACACAATTTCCTTAAGCACAACTTTTCCTATCTTAGAAACTAGAATCTTAAGTAAAAATTGGCACGAACATTGAATAACTCATGCATCAGCGCACACATGCTCAGTAAAAAAAGATTGGCCTCCTTACAATTGTCAACCTGTATATCATACATATTTGTTTGTGTCTTTAAAAAAGAGGTGATTCTTCGTTCTCACGGTCAAATTTTGAATAGATTGTCAATGTGCTTCACGATCGTATGACCGAGTGTCGGTATGCAAAGCCAATAGAATCGTTCGATCACGGTTTTCGTCCCGAAAAATGGTTCGAAGTCGACATCCTCAAGCATGGAAGGAAAGCTCTCGAGGATGTTAATGAGAAATTAGGTACGATGTGTAAATTCGCAAATTGATCAATTTCGTTAGAATCATGCTAATATTTTCCATGCCGTTTTGCAGGTTTGGCTTTTGACAATTGGGATTTGGACTTTTACACGGATCTCTTCCGCTCGAAACTAAAGCACAATCCAACGAGTGTTGAATGCTTCGACCTCGCTCAATCGAACAGCGAGCACAGTCGACACTGGTTCTTCCGAGGTTCGATGGTAATCGATGGTGAGAAAAAGGACAAGACTCTCTTTGATATGATCATCGACACCCAAGTCACCTCGAATCAAAACAACGTCATCAAGTTCAAGGACAACAGCAGTGCTATCGAAGGTTTCGAAGCGAAGATTCTTCGACCGACCGAGACTCAACGTTCCAGTCCATTCAAAGTTGAAGAACTTAAAAAACATTTAATTTTTACGGCGGAAACGCACAATTTCCCAACTGGTGTTGCACCATTCAGGTAAATGGAATTCTCTTTTTGCTTTAGTTAGATGCGATATAGTTTCGTCTTGTGAATTGCTAGCCACTAGAAACTCGTGGAGGTTTATAAAGATTCGTTCCAAAATTAATTATTCGTAACAATAACAATAATGCAGAGAATTTTTTTCTACTTAGAAAAGCTATTTGTTTTGCAATGTATTTATTACTTTTGTTATTATTGCAATTGTAATCAAATTTCGTATATTTTTTTTATTAAGGAATTGTTAAATATGTTTTTCAAAGTTGAAGATAATTGCTACAAGATAAACATTATTTTGTTTGTCGGAAAAAAAAGAAAGGCTTATAGCGCTGGGTGAGAATTTCGCTGGAGGTAGATTAATATTATTTGCAATCAAGATTGTACTTTTTTCCTTGTTGATGACAGTTCAGATAGAATACAATTTAAATCAACAAAAGATGACGATGGAACTGAGACAGGCAAGAGATTAAATGATAGAACGTGGCGACATCCTACTCTGAATTCAATTAATATTTATAGAAACGAGCAATAAAAGTAATCGTCAAAAATTTTATTATCAAACAAAGTAACTTGTTTGAATATCTCGCAGCGGTGCTACGACCGGAACAGGAGGACGGTTGAGAGACATCCAAGGAGTCGGTAGAGGTGGTTACTACACCGCTGGAACAGCAGGTTATTCAGTGGGAAATCTCCATATTCCAGGTATTTTCAAACTGTTCATATAAAAAATATTAGCATTTTACTATTAATTGTGTATATTCTATCAAGGTTATGAATTACCGTGGGAAGAAAAGGGCACTCCTTATCCAAGCAATATGGCATCCCCATTGGATATCATAATTGAAGCGAGTAATGGAGCCTCGGACTATGGCAACAAGTTCGGTGAACCGGTCATTTCGGGATTCGCAAGGTCCTTCGGCTTAACGAGCCAAACTGGCGACCGCCGAGAGTGGATTAAACCCATAATGTTTAGCGGAGGTTTGGGAACTGTCGATGCCGATATGACGGAAAAACTTGTGCCCGAAAAAGGTAGCGGTCATACTTGAATAGCACGAAATAAGTAATAATGTATTAAGGGGGGGGGGGGGGGGGTACAATGTCGACCCTTCACCTGAAAGCTTTCAATACAGTTTTATTTTTCCAAATTTAGTGTGGGACGCCGGGTTTATCGGGCTCACTGCGTAAATTTGGCACAGAGAGAGCCGCGCAATGGCGGTATTTTTTCAGAAAAATTGGGGCCGAGAAAGATGGTTCAGAAGTTTTCTTTCCTTTGTATCACTTTCGGATTCTCGAAGTTTCATACGATTTGGCCTGCTCTTTAAGGACGTTCGACTGTTTCACACTAGTCAAATCAGTGTTAAATTTTTGTAATTGTTTCATTAAAATTTAATGCATTAAATAGCAATAGTAGAGAGTAGTTTGAATTGAAGCATGCACACTTAACCCGGAGAAAGATTGATAGTGCCGAATTTGCCTAATTAACGTTACTTTCCAATGGGATACATTTTCGATCAGTTATTTTCAAGTATAATGTTTCATTTTTGCCACTTTTGACGAGTGATGGCTTAAAGTGATTTCTTAAAAGATGCTCTATAAATTTAACACCTGGATATTTGATATTATGGATCGTTTAATAATTATAGCGTGTTGTTTAACAAAAATCAAAATCCTTTCATAAACAAATAGCTATAATTATTAAACGATCAATAATATCAAATATCCAGGCGATCAATTTGTAGAGCATCGTTTAAGAAAGAGAATGAGCCATCTAAATTGGCAAAATATTATGGATTATTCTTGGAAAAAACTGAACGAAAATGTATCCCATCGGAAAGTAACGTTAATCAGTTAATCTTTATGCAGATCTGTCACTATTTATTTTTCTCTCGGTTAAGTGTACATGCTTCAATACAAATCAACGCTTCACTACAGTTATTTAATACATTAAACTTTAATGAAACAGTTCCAAAAATTTAGCGCTGATTTGACTAGTGTGAAACAGTCGAACATCCTTAAGGTAATTTGCCAGAAACGATGCATTTTTGAGTCTTAAAAGTCTTATTGTCTTAAATATTAATAAGCTTCGAGTAAATTGGATTATTGTTTTTGTTATCGATTATAGTTTTTGAAAATGTGCCGTAGTATCTTAAGGAGGGAAGTACAGAAGCCCGATTTCATTCAAACGTCAAACGAAATAAGCTCGTATTATTAAGATGGGCATTACCTATGTAAATGCGATTTCTTCACACTTTTTCTAGGCGACCCCTAATCTAATTGCCAAAATTTTCCAAAATGTTTCTCGATTCCGATGTTGACAATGGTGACGAGAATGACGTTGAGACAGAGTTACAATTATAGTTTGACGAAAAAGTGGTCTCTCGAAAAATCTCAGTGTACGATTGGTGGTCGAGGAGTGATATTCGCTACCCGGTACGAGTACACGCAGTGCGACAATATTTTAATATTCCCACCGCTCAAACCACAAGGGAAAGACTTTTTTCAGCGGCCAGAAATATCGTGACTCCAAAGAGGTATCAATTGCTTTCCACTCATGTGGAGAATTTCGCGTTTTTCACAAAAAACTACGAATAATATCTCTTCTCTATCCTCTACTCTCTTACATATTTCATTGCTAATTTAAGGTGATGTGTTACATATCGTCTGTCTCTCTCAGATCGCCATAAGTGCGAGTGAGATAGCTGAATCGTCCCGAAGTGTTATTCGTCACCACGGTTGATTTTTCGAATAAAAGTCGAGAAGTACTGACTGCAGGGTACCAAGACGCAGTCAGTACTTCTCGTCTTTTGCCTGAAATATCGATTGTGACCAAGAACAACACTTTATAGTTTTTGTTATCGACCAAGCACTAACACATCATCTTAATAATAAAACTAAAACCTGTCGTCTCGTTTATCTTTTATTCATTTTTACATGAATGAACAATATATAGCCACGTACATGCGTTCAGTTGATCACCAGGCACTACATACATATGTATACAAACATCCAAGATACACACAAAGATATCCTGTTTGAATTTATAACTTGCAGGATTGAAAAAAATGCGATAGTTCATCCTTAGACAAATTGTCAAGCTCAATTCTTCAATAGCTCGAACAACGTAGTTACACTGGTAAAAATATTTAAGATAAAATTATTACACATGTGCAGGAAGGTCTTATACAGAAACGGGTACCTATATAAATTTACTACACGAGTATAACGTAAAATTGATGTACATTTCTATTGTATTCGTCACAAAAGTCGTGTTAATTGATGCACAGTATACTAAAATTGATATACATTCTCCTAAATTCGTTACAAAAGTCGTATTAATTAATTCATAGAATACTAAATACGCAATACGAGTCATGTTTTTAATATGAGTTAACTTCACTTTTGCAACACACTCGTTCGTTGTTAAAAATATTTTAAGTAAAAAAATGTCTGCTAAATTCGTTACAAAAGTCTTGTTTTTAATATACATTAGCTTTAGTTTTACAATATGTACATCGAATTTCCACTTTTTTCGTACATTAAATAGAATTTCCCACACGGATTTAGTAAATATACGGTTCCATGTCTAAATAACACAGCGTCGAACACATACAATAACAACACGACCAAAAATAACAAACAAGAAAACTAAAAAAAAGTAAAGTAAAGTAAAGTACTAACCAAAAGACCTAACGAACCTAAAGAAAGAAATAAAGCGAAAACTAAACCTAAGTGAAACCTAAAGAACGAAACCTAACGCGAAACCCCTTAAGAACCTAAAGAAAAATTTTAACGTGTGATATTTTTGTATGTGCTACTATTGCATGTTATTTGCGACTAATAAAAACATTTACCAATGTTATTTAGATGTGTTACCGAATAATATACAGTATATCAAATTCATATACGGAATATGAATTTTCCAAATGTTTTTTACAGTGTAGACCGTGCGGGTAGAATGAGTCGAACGTGTTGAGTGGCTCGTGTTCCCCAAACGACTCGAGTAGCCGGAGTAACTCGAGTGGCTCGGCGAAATCTTGATAGCTCGAGCGTTTCGGGCAGCTTGATGCAGCGTCGTTGCTCGATGAAAACGTCGAACAAGTGTCACCCCTAATCTGAAGGCTCTACCATTTATGTTCGCGTCAATATGAGGAGATAAAAAAAAGTTTGCAACAAATCTTATTCGAAAAAGTTTGAGTTTTCTGAAAATCCGCAGGCCCTACAACTTTAGTTTCTTCTAAAATCTCAACTGCTTTCGTGTGAAATCTGTAGGCAACTTTTGGTTAGCATAACTGAGTTTTACTTACTTATCCTTAATTGCAGGAATGGAGGTCATCAAAATTGGCGGTCCAGTATACAGAATTGGTGTAGGCGGAGGTTCTGCAAGTTCAGTCGAGGTACTGTTTATAATCTATTAATAGTAATCGAATAATTTCAAACTAAGACTTCTTAACAATTTTTTAATCGCTAGGTACAAGGTGATAATAAGTCGGAATTGGATTTCGGAGCAGTGCAACGAGGCGATGCGGAGATGGAACAAAAACTTAATAGACTGGTTCGCGCTTGTGTCGAGATGGGTGAAAAAAATCCAATTTTGAGTATACACGATCAGGGCGCAGGTGGAAATGGTATGCAATCCAGAGGCTTCACATTTACACACATCAATATTTCTGTAACAAATTTCACATGTTTACGATTATTTTATTTAGGAAACGTCTTGAAAGAAATCGTCGAACCGACGGGCGCTGTGATATTCACAAAGAAATTCGATCTGGGTGACGAGAGCATCAGCACAATGGAACTTTGGGGTGCCGAATACCAAGAGAACGATGCCATTTTATGCAAGCAGGAAGATGGGCCTCTGCTCAAGAGAATAGCCAATCGCGAGAAGTGCCCGATAAATTTTGTCGGCACTGTCACCGGTTCCGGAAAGATTGTCTTGTCTGAAGAAGATTCCTGCGATCCTACTAAATATTTGAATGGCACTGAAGATCGTAATGTAAGACACCCCGTCGATCTCGAGCTCGAACTTGTGCTTGGTAAAATGCCTCAAAAGGTTCGTTTTCATTTATTTTTCTACATTTTAGCATCTAAGACAGTTCCGTTGTAGAATAATTTATTGAAGAATTTGTTTAAACTTAGTCCACCAATTAAATGTATTATTCGGCCGCGTGTTAAATACAATTTACGGCTCCACAGTCGTTCATGATCATAGTAAAATTGCCCATGATAAGCATGTATCCCTTATATTTTACAAAGGATGATTGTATTTTAGAGGGGCTAAATATAAGCATACTAAACATTTTTGAGAATGCTTTACCGTGTAGTTCTGTGAGATATCGTGACTTAAGGAGGGCGGAGCGCTCCATAGTAGTCAAAGCACTGCTAAGTTTTTAAAAACGTCCGATGTCATATTTTTCCGTGCTGTTCGTTTCAAGAATAAATCATAATACCAGTCCATATATGACGAACAATAACTCATTTCGATTATTGGAAGATCCTTAATCGCATAGACGACCCGATTCTTTAATAGTATTAGTGAATATATTTGTATATTAAGAACTAGTACCGCAACGGGATTAACACCTCGAAACAGGCAGGCGAACCATCAGCAATTATAGAAACGCTTATAAAAATTTATCACCGACACAACTATTGTGATTGGAGCGCCATTTTCCTGAAAGAGATATTTATAACATGTGAAAACGTACGAATCCGAGGTAACATGAAACCTCGGCGCTGATGCATTGCATAGATGCGGTGGTCCGCTCCTATGTCAAGAGTCGCGGTAGCGACTCGACGCCAAGTTAAAAAAGAAAATTAATGTTGCCTCCACATGACGATTTTTTGTTTGTAACAAAATCGCGGCGGTCTCTTTATCATTACCTTAAGATCGCTGGGAATTGTTAATAATTTCTATATATATTTATAGACTTTCGATCTGAAACGTGAGATCGTCTCGACCAAACCGCTTGATCTCCCAAGCGCATTAACCGTTGAAGCCGCTCTTAACCGAGTTCTTCGACTACCTTCCGTCGCAAGCAAACGCTATCTGACGAGCAAGGTCGATCGCTGCGTTACGGGACTCATCGCTCAGCAACAGTGTGTTGGTCCGCTGCACACACCTCTATCTGACGTCGCAGTCACAGCCATTTCTCAATTCTCAACTGTCAGTACAAAGATTTGATGAGTTTTCTTTTTGCTGCATTCAATATAATTAATTAATCATTCTTTTTTTTGTAGGTCGGCACAGCAACGTCGATAGGTGAACAACCGATAAAGGGTCTGGTCAATGTTGCGGCGGGCGCCCGGATGACCGTCACCGAGTCGTTGACCAATCTCGTTTTCGCTAAGATTTCAGATCTAAAGGTCTGTATACCTTATCGCGTTTATTATACAATTCTTATCAATTTGAATATTTCCTTAAAATCTTTTATTCATCGAACATTAGTGGTAGCATCTTATTTATTAAGGCATTTAATTTTCGTCAAAATTATTCCTTTGTACACGATATTATATAATGTACTTCAATGCACGTTTTTTAAATCTACAAAAAATCTCAAAGACCAAAACATGAATTCACTTTCAGATTAGTAAAAAAAAAAACACAATAGTAGTTTTCGATACGAGTGCGACGAAACTTTTTCTCAACGAGTATGATTGCAGCACTCGCCTTCACCAGCCGAAGGCGAGTGCTGCAATCACACGAGTTGAGAAAAAGTTTCTCGCACGAGTTCCGAACAAAATTTTATGCTACCAGTGTGCGAAGTGCGATTTCGCACACGCGACGCGAAGCGGAGCATACGCGAAATCGCTCTTCGCGCACGGGTATGGCATAAACAGTTTTTCGCTACGAATAAAAATAGATAGGTAAAACTCAGAGCTTTATCTATCTTATTTATACATAAGATTTTACAATATTTGTACGCCTTGAAATATTTTCTTAAACGAACATAAAAAAAGCACAGAAATATAGTGATCGATGCGAAAAACACACTCGTCGGAAAAAGTTTTATCCCACTAGTATCGTAAAATACTAATTTTCAATCACGTTTACCAATTTTATACCGGAATCATTGCTAGTGAATTTGTTTTGACAATGGAATTACTTTTTTAGGACGTAAAATGCAGTGGGAACTGGATGTGGGCGGCGAAGTTGCCGGGCGAGGGTGCAGCGTTGTACGAAGCTTGCGAGGCCATGTGTTCTATTATGAAGGAGTACGGAGTAGCTGTCGATGGTGGTAAAGATTCTTTGAGCATGGCTGCAAGAATAGGCAAAGACGTGGTCAAAGCGCCGGGAACTTTGGTGGTTTCCGCATACGCACCCTGCCCTGACATAAGACTCGTGAGTCACGAGAAACTTCAAATATTACATAACGAATCATACAGTTCTTAATGTTACTAACATCGTGGCTTAAAAACTTCTATTGTACAGGTCGCAACCCCAGATCTGAAGAGCCCTGCACTCGGAAAGGAAGGTTGCCTCCTTTTTGTTGATCTGTCGAATGGTAAAAGTCGTATTGGTGGAACGGCTCTCGCACAGGTTTATCAGCAGCTCGGGGACTCATCTCCCGATGTTGAGGATGCGAAGCTCGTGACAAATGCATTTGCCGCTACGCAGACCTTGATCGCTGGTACGTTGCACTTAATCGAATCTTTTTTAGGCATAATTGAACAGGTGATCGAATAAAAGAGACTACCTTCTTAATGTTGCGCTCGACGACGGGAGTTGATTGCTCAAGTTATTGCTCAACCTTTAAAACCATTTCTTCAAATTGTGATGAAGTTGTTTGCTGGTTCGAAGAATAATTTGCAGTGTCCGCTTTTAAGAGGCAGTGGTACTTCCCCCACCACACCTCAAAATTTCGAAAGCTGTTTTCTCTCAAAAAACAACACAGATTGGGCTTGCATTTTGAGGTAATCCGCGGAAGTATTGTAGAATTGGACGAAGCTTCTGGCTCCTCAATCGATTCAGTCGTTTTTTTGCGAGAATTAAAAGAAAAATAGTGCGAGAGGGCCAGAGCTATGTCTGAGAGAGACAGACCTATAGGCGTTTAACATTGGGCGAAGAAATTCCAGCTGGTGTATCACTGCCTCTTAATATAAGGGAACAGTAATAATGATGTAATGAAAAAAAGGTGATCGAATTATGTCAACCATTGCGCTTTAGCCTCCTTTAGTGTGGCTTCGAACAGTATAAAAATGACGAAATATTAATTAAATTATTGTTAAATTATCATTTATCATTATATATTATTAAATATTTACCCATCTAGAGAAAAAGGTATTGGCTGGTCACGATGTTAGCGATGGCGGTCTGGTTACCTGCCTTTTGGAAATGTCCTTCGGTGGTATTTCCGGTCTAGAGATAAATATAAAGCACAAAACTGGCTTGCCAATCGAAATTCTCTTCGCCGAGGAAGTTGGCTGGGTTCTCGAGATAGATCGAAGTGATCTCGACCATGCAAAGAAAACCTTTGAGCGTTTCAACGCACCAGTTTATGAGATCGGTAAATCTAGCGGAATCGGTCTTAACGCAAAGGTAAACTATATTGGAAAGAGTGCTAATTCTTTCCCGAAAATAATCTATTGGAATTCTATACTCAATTGTTATTCAATTGTCATGCGGTCTAAATAATGTCTCGATAGCGAAGATTCGAAACAACAGGTGAAATGCAGTACATTTTTTTTCAACGCCGACGAAACTTCGATGTCCACTTTTAAATTGGTTTTCGAATTTTTTAATAGAACATTTTCCCGAATAATATTATTTCTTAATAATACTTTTCCGGCGCTCTCAACAATTCCTACCGTAAAGTCTCCATCTATGGTATACATGTTTATATGCTAAGATTAATGTGATTGATAATTGACAGTTCACTATTCTCAGGTCGTTGTATCGGTCAACAACAAACTTCTACTGAACTCGTCGGTACTTCCTCTAATGAAGATATGGGAAGAAACGAGTTACCAGCTGGAACGTCGTCAAACAAACGTTGAATGCGCTGCTGAAGAGTACAATGGACTCAGGGACCGAACTACTCCGGCTTACGAACTGACATTCGACCCTGACGTCGTGCCAATAGTTCAAGTTTCCAAGAGTTTAACCTGTAAGTAAACATTCAAAATGTATCAATCGATAAAATTGAAGACAGAATAAATTTTTTACCTGATTGATATTTTTTTGTCGAAACAGCGGAAATTCGAGTTGCCGTTATACGTGAAGAAGGAATAAATGGTGATCGAGAGATGGCCGCTTCACTGGCTCAGGCTGGTTTCCAAGTTTGGGACGTTACGATGCAAGATCTTTTGTCGAACGACATCAATCTGGAGAAATTCCGTGGTATTATATTCCCTGGAGGATTCAGTTACGCCGGTAAGACGACTATATCGACGACTGAACTGAATATCTTTGCAGTTTTATAAGCACTTTGGCTTCAAATCGCTTGCGAGAAACCCCACATAGAATAATGTCGGCACAGTGGCGGCATGGTGACTGCCTGAACAGCACGGCGTGCTGACAGAAATGCGGTATGTGCGACGTCATTCGGCAGTGTTGTGACGGCACGGCAAGCTCGAATCCGGTACTGTGTCGGCATAACTCCGGCACGACGTGCTAAATCCAGCTCTGTACCCACACGGTGCCAGCCCTTCGAGAGGCTCTACAGCGCGCCGAAGTTGTGCGGGCATAAAGTAGGATTACAGCCTGTTGTGCCGTCACAATTCTGCCTAGAGACGTCGCACATTCCGCATTTCTGCCAACACGCCGGGCGGCACGTTATTCTATCTGGGACGCTTTAGCCATTTGCGGTCTAGCGGCATTATACGAAACACCGATGCACGATGCAAGTGACGGCTAATCACCCAAATAGGAATATGACGCCGCGAAGACGGCACGGTACCACCGTGCAGTTATGTGCGACCGAATGTTCCAGCACATCGTGCAGTCTCTCTATGCTTTAACACCGTTCCGGCACATCGTGCAGTCTCTCTATACTGCACGACGAGATAGAACGGTGCTGGCACAATGCCGGATTCAGCACGTTGTGCCATCACAGTGTCGCTACATTCGATCGCACAAAACTCATTTCTGACGACACGCAGTACCGCACGGCACTGAACGTTTTTCTTACTGGGCAGCGTTTCGCACAATGCCGCTAGATGGCAAATGACTAAAGCGTTTTTCGCAAGCGATTTGAAGCCAGAATGCTTATAAACTGCAAAGATATTTAGGATTCGACTGTACTTGAGGGAGCTACCGTGTGAAAGTGATGGCCCTTGGTGTTGATTTTTGTATTCCTTCGATGAAAAGAGAGACGTTGGCAGGGTGTCTTTTTTCCTCAACTCGGAATTTTGGATCTCAAAGAATTAATAAAACTGAAAGATGATGACGGGCTCTGCCGACAGAACAAAGCACAAACCATTTTTAATTTTCGGTGTGGCACGCCGTGACGGCATGGTGGCAGCACAGCGTGCTATATCGAAAAATTTTGAACGCATGGCGTGCGTGCACGGTGATGGCACGTGAGAGTACAGTAACGGCACGATGCCGGCATGTGTCTATTTGGGACAGGTAATGTGGCGACACAGTACCATACTACCCGGACAAAATGTGGCTCGCTGTACTGAATATATACTATCACAGTTCTATTACCGCGCTTTTTCGTGAAACTGTATTGGGCTGACAGTGTAATGCCACATTAATATCTCAACTTCATGTCCTGTAATGGATACGTGCCTTCACTGTGCCGGTTTCTGAACCGGCGACGTGTCAGTACTCTGACTGTACAGTGGGTCCATTACGGGATCAGCACTCCGTGCCGGCACGAAGCTAATTAATGACGTCGCACATGACCGCTATCTACCGCCACGCTGTGCCGGCGCGAGCTGACACGGTGCCTGTAATGTGCTGAATATTTTTCTATCTGGGCAGTCATAGATTCGATTACCATCGGAATAGACGACCTACATTAATAAATGTCAGTTACATTTTTACTCAACTTTAAAATCAATAAGTCGTATTTTCTTACCTATTTTAATACGCTTATTTTTTTCCTACAATACGCTCAGTGAATTGGCCATCTACATATTTTATAGTGTTAAGCGCTCAATAATTACAGTCGTTTCTTGATGGCAAAATTCTTTGCTAGAAAAATAAAGGCTACCATTTTTTTACATGTAATACTACCAAATACTTGGTCGGTCAATTAGTAGAAGTCTTTCAAGAAATAAAAGAAGGCATCGCAAATTAATATCAGCGGAGGACAAACATGGTCTCTTCACTGTTATCCAATTGCAATTTTAAATGTTTTTTTATTATATAATTTTATTCTATTGAATTATACTATATTTCAGACGTCTTGGGATCAGCCAAAGGCTGGGCTGCAAGTCTTCTGTTCCACCCAACACTACGCAAGCAATTGCAACACTTTTTCAATCGCGAGAATACCTTCAGTTTGGGCGTCTGTAACGGTTGTCAACTGATGAGTCTTTTGGGATGGATAGGAAGCGAATTAGATAGTAACGAGAAAGGTGAACTATATAATCCACCTGATTCAGTTTGCAGTACATTCAATGAAAAATTTCCAATACATGTCGAAAAAATTATTGAAATTCAAGGTAAAGACGAGCAGTGTACGAACGTCGTGCTGGACCACAACAAATCCGAGAGATTCGAGTGCCGATGGACCACCGTTAAAATAACAAAATCGCCGGCCATCATGCTCCAAGGCATGGAGGGCACGGTTATGGGTGTTTGGATTGCTCATGGTGAAGGCAGATTTACATTCCGTAACCAGCAAGTATTGGATGAACTGCGGAAGCGAAATTGTTTGGCAATACAATACACCGACGATTCGGGAAATCCTACTGAAAAATATCCTCTGAATCCGAACGGCAGCATTGGTATTGACTCTTGCATGATTATTATGATTATTTTTTTCAAATGCAATTACATACTGTTTTTCTATGCCCTTATTTTCACGACTTTGACTAACCGTCTACGATAATGAAAACAGATGGAATAGCCGCAATATCTTCTGTCAACGGTCGTCACTTGGCGATGATGCCTCATCCTGAAAGATGCACCCAAACATGGCAGTGGCCGTACACTCCATTGAATTGGAAGAACGAACGCTCGCCGTGGCAAAGAATCTTCGACAACGCGTACGCCTGGTGCCACGCATCTCATTAAGTCTGGTATAAGCTTTTTTGACCCTTTGAATTATCGTTAAGAGATATCACATTATTTGTATCCTTTGAACATTTGATTCTTGTGAAAGGAAAACTAATATTTCAGATGTGTATGTACAGCAAAAGATTATTGTATTTTTTATAAGAATATATCAAGATATCGCTATCTTTATGAGACTTATATTAATTTAATATTTGAATGTCCTTGAAAAATCATGAGCGTAAAATGCTGTTTCTCTGTCTTTCATTTTTCTCCCTATATTGTAAAATGTACTCGCCGCTGCCGCCGTTGCTGTATCAACCCAGATAGAAAAACGTGCCGCCCGGCGTGTCGGTACGGTTCAGTCATGTGTGACCGAATGTGATGGCATTGTGACGGCACGAACTTCTGAATTCGAACTGTGCCTGCACGGTGTCAACACACTGTGTAGGTCTCTCTAGCTCGCACGTTGTACTGGAACGGTGGAGGCGCTGTGCCTTAAAAACATCCCCACATTCGTACACACACGACTGAATCGTATCGGCACGACGAACTTCGCCGTGTCGCCATATTTCTATCTCAGAAGAATCGAGAGACTTAGTATATTTTAGGCTAGGGTGACTGCCTCTAGCCCGCCTGTTTAAAAAATCTTATTGATCCCATTTAAACTCATAAAGTCCTATTGAAACCGTATCGGTTTTTATCGGTATGGATGGTGTTTCTCGTCCATCCTATTGGTATAAATAGAATTTTCTGAGCAGGGCCGAATTATTCAAACGCCCTCGATTTGATTGCTTTCGGTGAAAATTCTACGTAACAAGAGTGTCAACCTCATTTATAATGAATCACTTATTCACATTTTCTGATCGTCGACAGATCGAAGTCTGTCGAGATTGTGAAAAATAGTTTCGAAAGATTTAACCGAGGACTTGCGAGCGACAGTAACGCCTAGTATAACCATCCCAAGTAGCACAAAGACAAAGGATATCTATTTGGTATACGAAAAGGTATATTAATTTCTGTCCAAATGATATCTTTTTGGATTTGGATATCTTAAGAACGTCTAAAAGATATCCAAACCCAAAAGATATCATTTGGACAGAAATTAACATACCTTTTCGTATACCAAATAGATATCCTTTGACTTTGTGCTACTTGGGATATAATGTAAAAATCGGAGACTTGTCATTTTCAGACACAATCGCGCACGACAATCAAATGTACACACACACACACATTCATACATTTTGTTCAAAGCAATTCTTGATGTTTTAGACCATTCTAAGTATACTAACATAAACATCTCGATTTAAAAATATAAAGATTAAACTAACGGGCAAATATGCTTCGGCAATATACCGAGTCGGCTGAAAAATAAATCGAGATTTGTTGCGTTCGGGAGTTTTACAAATCGTCGTTTTTACCAATCGCCAAAATAAATATTCGTGTAAAAGCATTTGCGGAATAAAAAATTTGCGGTCATTCCCACGTTCGGGATTTTAATATTTCGGCAATACCACTTGTCGGTTTAATGATTATTCGTGTGAAATCTCGCTCGGCCATTTCTATTTTCGCGCCTTTTTCGCGTGTCGGCATTCTGCGTTTTTGTCGAAGTGACGGCAAGCCCAGGCCTTCATTACTTTAGCAATGCATAGTATTTCTCCTTTTTTTCAATAAGATTATCATTAAATTTTATGGGGAATTAATATTTTTTGCCTCTATTCAAAAGTATACCCATCATATTATAATCACTACAAATTATTATTATAAAAACATAATTACAAAGTCAATTGTAGCATCAATTTTATTTAAAAAATAATTAGGGTTGTACAACTCTGAAACACGGTAATCGGTCAATGAAATTTTAAAATCCTAATAAGTAAATCATAGACCTTATGTAGGGAAGATGCCGCAAACCATTGATCTCGCGTAAATTCGAAAGAGAGGATTTTTTAACGTGTGACGTTCGGTTCTTCTTCTCTCTCGGTATACGAGCATAATTTGAGGAGTGCGAATATTTTAGATTCTTGTTTTTCTCGAACCCACTTTACAATTATGAATTCAAATTATGTGTCATGTCCTGCAGAAATAGATGCTGAGAGAAGGAACCTTTCCTTTTCTCGTAATTCCAGCAGCATCGGAGAAAATACGGGAAAATCAATTAATTAGTACATTGTGCAACTAGTGCCGAAAATTGGCAATTCTGACGAGTGCGAGAGTTGCTGCCCGAGCGAAGCGAGGGTGGCAATCGCACGAGTTGCAATCGCCAATTCCGGCACTAGTTGCACACACCGTGCTTTTTTTAACGAAAGAATAGAAACGATCGCTTTCCGAGACTGTAGAGTATGAGCGGAAAGGGTCCCTAACCTCAACACGTCGTTAAAAAATGTGCCGGGCGCGTTAGGAAATGTTGCGGCAGCGTTTAGAAAAACAAATATGCGTCTAGAAAAAGAAGAATGTAGCTGATGTGCGCATGCGTAGAACATTTCCTAACGGCGTACGGGAACGGCCACGTTCCGCCGCGCTCTACAGTTGAGGAAAGCGAGAGTTTCTATTCATGAGTTAAAAAAAATACTTTTACGTCACTGCGGCACGGAAAGCAAGGTTTTCCGTGCGTTTCGCTCTTTCCTCGCCTTGTAACGTAAAGTCGTATGCAATATTCGGGAGGGAAACATTTTCTCGGCTCGTGCTGCAAACTCACACTCGCAAGAAATGTGTTTTCCCTCCCTCGAGCCGCAATATACTATACAACTTTCGGCGAAGTATTTAGCTCGACGTATCATTGGTTCAGTAGTTCGGCTTCCCCCCCCCCCCCCCCCCCAACTACATATTTGTCACAACAGGTGTTTTCGGTCGTATCAGAACTGTAAAAGCTTTCTGTGCTGGGATTATTTTTGTTTATCTGTATTTTTAATGATTCCATCAGTATATACTAATAACCTTTTCTAAAAAAAATGTCGAAAGAAAAGGACGACACATCGTTGAAAAGGGATTTCCTGGCGGCTTATCACGCGATACTATTTTCTAAAACAAGTGGCAATGAAGTCGACGTGGAGCGTCGCCGTCTTGCTGTCAAATACATGACAGCTAAAAAATTGTAAGTTAAGAAAAAGTGTTTGTAAATTGATGCTCAGAAATAGATTGAATATCCATCTGTTATGTTCATCAGGATTGTAAATAAATCAAAGGTGCCAATTTTCATAATTTTCAGTGAATCTGAGGAAGCAGCTGCAATTCTGCTGAATCAAGGATTGAAACAGTACGAGTCTGTAGTAGAAAAAACAGGGTTCTTAAAGAAAATTCAATGTCCAGAGAACAAAGGTAGACTGGAATGGAGGACGAGTCTCAGGGACATACAGCAAGGACTTTCCTTTGTAAAGCCTCTGCCATGCCAGAAAAAAAGCTCTGACAAAGTTTGTGGTAGAAGGGAACTCGTAGACAGGGATGTGGAAAATCTCATGAAATTATCTGAGAGTAGCAAAGAGTCAACCATCAGAAAAGTACCCTCTGCTCAACAGTGGATAGCTCCACAAAGTTCTTCCAGATATGAGCAGCATCGTACATCTACTATTCGCAATAATTGCTTCCAGAGTGATTCCAGAATACAAAGACAACACAGAAGAGACTTTGAGCGGATGGAAGAGGATGAAGACTCCGGAATTCGAAGGCAGCAGAGAAGAGACTTTGAAAAGATAGAAGATGAAGACTCAAGAAAAGAAGAGCAAGCTTCGAAGTTCGGTCCTTTCAGAACAGCGAGAACAGAGTTGCAGGTGCAACAACAGCAGAAACAAACAAAGAAAAGCTTGGGAGGCAAAGCAGCCGTGAACTCAAAGTTCGTTTGTCCATTTAAGCGCGATAAAGAGCGAGAAGAGGGAAAGAAAACGGAAAATTTAGCACAAGAGACTGAGCCGGAAGACGAACGTCTTCGCGGTATAGACGAGAAACTTATTGAGCTCGTGAGGAATGAAATAATGGATTCAGGTGCTTTGGTTTCATGGGACGACGTAGCGGGTCTCGAACACGCGAAAAAAATAATAAAAGAGATCGTTGTGCTTCCAATGTTGAGACCAGATATATTCACGGGTTTGAGACGTCCACCGAAGGGTATATTGCTCTTTGGACCACCGGGAACCGGAAAGACTCTCATAGGAAAGTGCATTGCATCTCAGAGCAAATCCACTTTTTTTTCTATATCGGCGAGTTCATTGACCTCCAAGTGGATCGGCGAGGGTGAAAAAATGGTTCGAGCTTTGTTTGCCGTTGCGAGAGTACATCAACCTTCCGTTATATTTATGGACGAGATCGACTCTCTGCTCACTCAAAGATCAGAGACCGAGCACGAAAGTTCACGAAGAATAAAGACCGAGTTTCTCGTGCAATTGGACGGCGCAGCCACTGGCGAGGAAGATCGCATTTTAGTTATCGGAGCAACGAATAGACCGCAGGAACTCGACGAAGCAGCGAGAAGGAGATTCGTCAAAAGGCTCTACGTTCCTCTTCCCGAATTTGAGGCTCGTCGACAAATTGTCGAAAATTTATTGGCCGCCGAACGACACGAGCTTACATCGCGGGATATTGATAATATAGCTAATCTATCTGAACACTATTCCGGCGCTGATATGACTAATCTCTGCAAAGAAGCGAGTATGGGACCGATCAGAAGTATTCCGTATGAACTTTTGGAAAATATACGAAAAGAGGACGTTAGATGCGTCACAGCGGAGGATTTTAGCCAGGCACTCTCGTATGTTAGGCCCAGTGTATCGCAATCGGATCTTGGGCTTTATGTAAACTGGGATCGTACCTATGGTAGCGGAACGGCCTCAATAAATAGTTCTAAGCCATCCAATTAAACGTCAAATAATATAATTCCATTTCTGAACTTTGTCATTTGTTACATAAAATAAAATAATCTTATTAGTACAGAACGCAGTTTAAAATAAATCTATGCCTAATCGACATTATATCGTAGGAAAGTCACTTATATTTAACGAGGTGAACATGGCGGTTGCTTGCTGCAACAAGATATTGCGCTGAATCATGTTCCGTCACGTTGAGCGAAATAATAGCTTCTGTGTCCAACATTAGCTTCCGTGATTGGGTCGTTTCGAAATCAAAGTTTTCTAAGGTCTTGACGTCTTTGACCGCAAATAAATGGACTTCACCTGAAAATTTTTGAACCGTTAATTAGAAGGCCCAATGCCAACAGCTCAATAAGTTATTTCTATAAGTTGGGAAATGTGACAGTTCCCTAACAATCACGGCAACTTTCAAAACATGTCGAAATAACCGTCAAATGACTGAGTTGTTTTTGACCCCTCAGTGACTCTCGGAATTCGTCAGAATAACCGTAGAAATGACCGTCGGGACTTACCAATTTTTCGCCGGTTATTATGACAAATTCCGAGAGACACTAAAACGGTAAAAAACAACTCAGTCATTTCACGGTTATTTCAACAACTTTTCAGTCATTTTCCGGTTATTCTGAAAGTTGTCTTGATTATTAGGGTTGTCATTTGTTTCGATTGTAGTTAAGACGTAGTCGTAAAACATTTCGAAGTAGGTACGACGCTCTCAACAATTGTACGGATATATGGCATATACATTAGCAATCAAAATTTTTAGTGGATTAGAATTTCAGTACTTCGCTACAAGGGGACAAAACCAATATTATTGCGGAATGTAAGAACAATTTATTTGAATAGTAGTAAAACCAAAACTCTGTTAATAATATTTTTTTTTATTGACCAACTTTTAGAAAATCGATTTTATTTTCTCATGAAATGAATTTGTCGATTTTGCGTCAAGGAACCGACTCTACACCTCCCAACTCTGCACAAAGACAAGTCGACACGAATGACTGTACACACTTTGAGTTGCCTGCGTGTACAGTCATTCGTGTCGACTTCTGGTGTCGACTTGACTTTGTGCAGAGTTGGGAGGTGTAGAGTTGGTCCCTTGCCGATTTTGCGGACAAGTTATTAAAGATATGCTTCAATTATAAAAAATAGTGGAAAAGTTGGGTATTTTAACAGATCACGAATAAGAAGTTTGAGAATCATTGATAACAAATGATAAAATCAAACAAATATATTTTCAATGAAGATACTGTCTGTTGAAATAAACATGAGCCGACTTTGAAACCGCCTTTTAAGTAATTAATTTTTTAAATTTCAAATTTACATAAGATTGAATTCGGTACCAAATACCATTGCACGTTATTACGCACATGTGTAAGTCTCGGCCTATTTTATCAGAAACGTCAAAAGCGGAAGAAGCGGTTTAAACTTGCGAAATTCAAATTGCTCTAAAATTTGAATCCCTTTATCGGTTATTTGATATCTAATATTATTGAACATTGGTTCCTCATGTTGAATATTGAAGCTAAATTACTCGAAGATATCGCATAGAACGACAATGTCAATTTTGGAACAATTTTAAGGGTTGAATTTGTAATCCCAAGTTTATACTTAAATTCGTACTTAAGATTGGATTTCACAAGTTATTTCATACTTAATTTCAAACTTGGGACTATAATTTCGATCCTATAAAATCCGAACCCTTTTATAGATTCCGCTCAAAGTCAATGCAGATTGTTATGTAGCATACGTTTATTGATAGAGAACTATGTGCCCCGTAATTTTTAGTTTTCTCATATGTTTCCCCGGCTGCGAAATGTATTAATCAAGAGAAATCACCTAAACATTTTAGGACACAATCTAAATACATAACGATTGTTCCTAAAGACGTAACTAAAGAAATCCGTTTGAATTTACGGCTTTAGACTTGTCCCTCACTGTTATGTGAATACATGAATCCTCATTTTACTGAGGACACTTTTGCTACATACCCGATTGCAGTCCCAAAGCTACAAGGGCAACGTGATAGAGCACCGTTGTCACAGGGGCGCCGAACTTTTTAAAGAGATTGTAGATTTTCCAACGACCACCTGAGACTGAAAATCCCACCTCGCCGTATACTGACAAAAGAAATATAACTGTATTATTGTAACGCTAATACGCGTAAAATGTAGGAGAGTGATTTGGGAAACTGACAAAAATTGTCAACTCGGTAATTATAACAATAAAATTTACCTCCGATGCAAGCGGCAATGTGCGCTTTGAAAATTCGATAGTAGCGAACCTGTATTTCGGGTTGATCTATCCGTCGACCCATGCCGCGAGTTCCTCCTGTTATACAAATTGCTCTCATGTATCGATCTTTAGCCGTGTATAAGGTGAGCTAGCAAGACAAACAAATTATGTTTCTCTTATTATGTTTCGTTTAATAAGAATACATGCACGTAAAACGTATCATGATATAATTTGCCACCATATTTCCGTCGGCCCCAGCAGCGACAATTTTATTGCCCTGCATCGAAAATGTGTGCCGAACGGTACGGAGAAGTATATCCTCAAAACCTGATGATCCCTCATCTTCGAAATCCCAATGAGATAAGCAATAGCCCGTCAACAGATTGTTTCTGATGGTAAAACAATTGCAGTGGCTGGCACTGTAAATTTTGTGAAAACTTATATAGTAAATCATTTGAAATTCAATTATAACTAGTAGGAACAATGAATAATTGTCGCACGTTAGAAATGATCCCGTGCATTGCAGACCCTTTTCCTCGTTCATTCTCCATACATTCCAGAATTTGATCCTTTGATTAATCGACGATGAACCAGCCAACAAGAGGGAACCTACAACAGTTTAATATCGGAATAATAGAGTCTGTGTCCTACGTAGCAGGACACAGACTCTATTATTCCGAAATTATACATAATTTTTTTAATGCTCAATATGTCATTGCTTGGTATAGTTTCGTTACTTAATAATTCTGTCGAACTTTTCGGAAGTGTCTAGGAATTAAAGTGATTACGAACTTTATATAATTTAATTTAATTTATATAATTATTATATAAGTTAACATCAGAAATTATATAATGGTTATACAAAAGATCATACAATTCTTCTATCGATTTCGGAAGATATTGTAAAAAGCTTAAGAGGTCATACTTAAAAAAAACGACAGTATGCAAATTTATTTCATCTTTCTGCCAAATCACTAAAGATAGTAAAATAAAAATATCGGCCGCAACGAAGTCAATGAATAATTTCTTTGCTTAGTTAAACTTTCTTAATTTATTTTTCAATAAATTTAACCTGATAATTAGATAAAACTTAAAGAATCCTACAAGACTGTTCCAACAGTTCCAACAATTCTACAGACTGAGGGACATTTTTAAAGTTATTATTAAATAGATTGTAGAACGGATGCACAGTGAAGGACAATTTCAAAGCAGCTTAAAAAACTGTGATCTTTAATCGTATATGTGAGAAATAATTTTTTTTTTTTAATCTGCAAACCTTTTCTGAACAACTGCACATTCTCAATGAATTCTGCATGATCAGCTCTGTGAAAAATCTTATCCTTGACTATATCATAAAAAGCAATGTAGCCTTCTGTACTGCCTGTGACAATGATATTTCCTGCAACAATCGGATTATTAAATAACAAATATAAATAAAATCAAAGAAAAATTTCGCGCACATTCTTTCAAACAATGGAAAGCAAAATAGAGTACCAAGTGCTGTGACACATGTTATGCGTTCGCGTGTCCGATGTTGATGAAGAGGCTCGAATGTCTGTATTTGTGGGTTCTTTTCAACTATACAATGCCATCCTTTCCAAGATTTATACATCTCGAGCCAAACTTGAGAATCTGTTTGTTTCTCATGGAAATCTAGCTCTTTAATATCTTGATTCATCTGGTGTTCCAGCAGTGAAGGCCAGAACTTACCAGGTATATCATTGATGCATTGTCTATACCACGCATCTGATTGCTGAAATAAAAAACTCTATTATTATTTTGTTTTTAATACAACATAAAAATTATGTTAAATGATTATTCTAAAAAAGAGAATATAGAAAAGCTCAGATATTTATTACTAAGTGATAAGTGTGTTTGATGTTTATAGTTCTCCAATGCAGGCAATTCGGATTTCAGGATATTAAATCCTTTTAAAATGGGTTTGAAGCATTCCACATATTTTTCCAATCAAAAAGTTGATTTAATCTTTTGGGGTTTTTAAAGCCCATTTTCAAGAAGTTCTAAAAGTTGTTTTTACAAAATTATTTGTTAGTAATCGTACAATTGTTTAAAAAACACTGCAAAAAGTTATATGCACTTGGAAAAAATATGAAATAATTATTGCACAAATGCTAATTTCTTAATTAAAAAGATATTTAAGAAATCTATAAGTCTTCAAGTATAATATCTATTTATAAAAATATATTCAAGATATGCAACTTCTATATTATTCTTCAAAATAAATATAATATTTATTCTTTGTTAAAAAATTCTGGAAAGGTAACATGTATTTGGAAAACCCAATAAGTTAATTTATAAGAAAATGTAAGCTTCCTTATTAAACCAATTTTTTTCTAACAATTTGTTACTATTACTATTATTCAAAAACAATATTCATAGTTTCTTTAATGTTGAAATATTTTTTTGCCACAAAAGAAAATGTGTAATCAATCTTTAAAAATAGATGTTCAAATATCTTTTTCAATTGATGATGCAGTATTGCTATTCAGTAAGTTTATCATCTAATAGAATATAACTTAAACTCTATACATATATGTTGTTCTATTGTAAAAATACCTCGAGAATTTTTGAAATTATTGCTTCCCAATTTCTACACACTCTCTTAAGTTGTATTAGATCTTTTGCCTCTCCATGTTTCAGAATTTCTTCCCATATTTCGACTGGAAACATACTTGCGCTTCTGTAAGCCCTTCAAATGTTACAGTGGTGAGGACAATGCGGAATAAGCGCATCGGTGTGTACGATTTCCAGCTATAGATAGACATCAACTGACAATGCCGGAGTTTTTAAAATGTAAACAAATCTCGAACAAAGAATTAGCTTATCCGTACCTTTATCACGACAAAATTATTTCTAATATGATTATTTAAAAAGTTGTAAATACCTGTAGAGTCCGCACGATAATAGTATTTCAATCAGTACAGATAAATTAAAGAATTCCTCAATTAAAGTAATCGAAAGATGCACTGAATTGTGCGCACGATGTACCACGTTCGGCTCGAATGACAAGAAAGTTGAAGAATCTCGTCCCGCGAAAAAGATAGTGTCGACGGCGCATGTCAAGACTATTGCGCACATGCGAGTGCGCAGGTCACATACGATCGCTCGGCACTTTTGAGAGTGTTGCGCTGCCCTTCTTAGAAAATCCTATTTAGACCAATAAGGATAGGCAAAAAAAACCCTATTCATACCGATAAAAACTGATACGGTAGCAATAGGACTTTATGAGTTTAAACAGGTTTCAACGAAATTTTTTAAACAAGGTCACTCAAACATAGAATTATTGGACGCGCACAAAGCGCGATGGTGTCAATATAGAAAAAGAGCCTTTGGGAAGAGGTGTTTGTATCTTTTTCTTTTGTAGCCAGTGCGCAATCGCGGGAAGAAGAAGCCGTATAATACGAATAAGGAGAGAGAGAGATAAATCACTAGTTTAAAGGCTCTTGCAAGGCACGCTTTTATGACGAGTGGTACACGTTGGGCATTTACATATATATTTCAGTGGTCGTGCTGCTGCAAAGCGACGTGAAGAGGTTACGGTTGCTCACACACGGGAAGCTGCTATTGTACCTGATATCGAACACGTGTGTTTGGTATCAATCGGCTCGATGAAAAACGTGCGAAGATCGTGTGGACAATGAAAGTTTAATGCAACAATTACAACGATAACGATAGCTCAATAGTTCGTAAAATAATCGAAGTCTCTTTTACGCTCTGGTGTTATATGCCAATTACCGTTAAGATTTTCGTAGTATAGACGCTAATTAACTCGTGCAACATGACAGAAAAAGGTACGACGTTCGTGCAATTGTCTAGATATCAAAATTAACGTTAAGAAAAGTGACATTTAATTGTTTATCGTTGAGATAGAAATGATATGTGTGTTATTACAGCAGTGAAAAAGGAGGAGATGGATTTGGATGGTGTCAGTGACTGCGACAGTGGAGATGATTGGGACGAGGCTGAAACCAGTCCTTGCAGTCCCATAATATGTCTATTCTGCAAAGAAGAATTCAAACTTTACAGCACAGCTACTCAGCATCTTGACACTGTTCACAATTTTAATTTAGCGATGATTATCAAAAAGCTCAGTTTGGATGATTATACCTATAGAAAACTCGTCAACTATGTCAGATTGGAGAGTCCAAGAGCATCAGATATAACGAGCATGCACGATGGTCAAGCTTGGGAAAGCAACAAATATTTGACACCGGCAATTCAGGATGATGCGTGGTTGATGCTAGGTTACACTAATTACTTTTTTTATATTTTCGAAAATAGTAAATATATTTAAGGGAGGATATCAAATTAAAATGAGCGATATTCATATATGAATATCTATATTTTTTCCTAGTTTTTCTTGTACAGACAATACTTAGTGTTTACTTGTTAAACAAAGAATATTTTACAAGAAGACAAAAACATCTCGTTATTGTAGGCCATCTACAATCATTTTTTTTTTCTTTTTATACTTTTCACACTTTTGTAAAAGAATCAGCGGACCAGAGATCTCGAGGAAATTCTCAGCTGTGTATAACATGTATCCTTCATGCATGTGTGGCTTTTGCTTTATTCTGAAAAATTTGTGCAGTTATAATTTACTTTGACTTATCGCGAATCTATATACCTGTGTCAGGCGAATATATCTTCTGTATATCTGAGAATTTTTTAAGAACATCTGTCCTACAGGTTTTGTTATGAAAGTGTGTAAAATGTAAGGACAAAAAACTGATCAAATTATTGTAGGTGACCCACTATTGCCATGTGATTTTATCATCATGTAGAAAATTCTTTGTATAGCAGGTCAAAATTGTGGGATTTTTGTACCAAGATTTATATTTTTTATATTTATATTTTATTTGTTTTCCTTCTTGTGGTAATCTCATTTTTACCTTGGCAATCAGATTTACTCTACATTAGGTAGAAAATTTTTTAAGTAAAATACTAAAGAGTTTCATGAATAATTATTGCTTCTTGTTCACTTTGGTACTTGGACATTTTTTTATATGTCCATAAAAATAATTTTTTCATTTGAGACAAAAAGTTATAATAATACAAACAAGAATGAAATGATCCAAATAATTCAATAATAAAAGCAATAATAATAACTTGCATCGTAAGTTCATTTTCAATGTCGTTTATTCTCCCCAGATATTGAAGATATAGAAGTTGATAAAAAAGAGAAAGAGGCTGAGCGACCGACCAAACAATTGGCATATCCCGTTAATTCGGAAAATGGCTGTGTCACTCTGTCAGAAATACATTTTGCAGAGTTACAACGAACAATCCAATCTTTGAAAGCACAGTTGGACCAGAGAGAAATAGTGTGCTTTTTAGCAAAACAGGTAAACGTAGTTTTGGTATACAAATACTTGAGAACTGTGAGCTATTTTGTATACATATAAATCTCAATAGTTCTTTATATATTTTTTCTTAAATATCCCGATACCGTAAAACCCTGATTAATCCGAATGATCGGGTTCGAAGCATTCGGAACCGATCATTTAATAAATGTTAGTATAGATAGCAGATAATTGTTTTTTTTTTTTTTTCAAAGAGCCTAACGACAAAAAATTTGCTAGATTTATTTTTATTTTTTGGTACGCCTACATTTTCGTTCTTATAAAAACTTTACTGAATAAATAAAAAAAATCAGCCAGAAGTATTATTTAAAAAAAAACAATTTTTTGAGTACATAATTTTTTTAATCTTCATAAAATATATTCCAGAATTTTTAGATCACAATTATGGCTATACAACAATTATTTTGAGATAAAATTTGCGCGTAAATCGTCCTCAAATAATTGGGGTTCCACTGTATTTACTGTGTTATTGATTTTATATTCTTGTACTGGCAATTCCCTAGCGGTTTAATAAAAATTAATTCATAGCAAATAGAGGAAATGCAAAGCAAAGTTCAATCTCTGGTTTTGGATGACGACAATGACGAGGAGAGAGCCGAAAAATATGCGACGAGATGTGTCAAAAGTATCGGAGCTAATGACGATGAAGGATATTTTAGTACCTACAGTCACTTTGCTATTCATCACGAAATGTTGACAGTGAGTTATTGATCGTGCATTTGAAAAATCGTGCAATGTGTGTGTGGACGTTATGCATGCAACGAGACGGAAATGAGATTTAGCAATTAGTAAATAACGCAATATACTATTTTTAAGATTGTAGTCATTCACTGTTGAACATTTGTGTAATGAAAATTAATATACTATATAGGATATAATTTCTGTAGATATAATAAATTGAATATCAAAGTTTCTTGTAAAATGAATTTACAATATTCTAAACACGTTATAAAACTCGTGTTTGGTATGTAAGTACTTTTATTTTACTTGTTTATTAAATTGAATTCAATATGCGGTATTTACAACAACAACAAAACTCTGTCAAGTATATTAATTTTGTGAAGATTTTTCTACAATGAATTTATCAAATAGACAAAATTAAACAAGATCAATGTGAAAATGTTTGCGTGATAGTCATAGATAGATTTGTATGAATAGTACGTCAGAATAATGTTGCTGTTTCCATAGGATACGGTACGAACCGAAAGCTACCGTGATGCCTTGCTGACAAATTCAAACATGTTTAATAATTGTGTGATGTTGGATGTTGGATGTGGCACTGGCATTCTCTCTATGTTTGCAGCGAAATCAGGCTGTCGTAAAGTGATCAGTGTCGATCAGTCCGATGTCATATACCATGCAATGGATATAGTGAGGTAAGAATTGAATCAACTGAATAAATCATGAGGATGATAATAAAATTGCCGATAAAATACAAAGATAGCGATGAAGGAAATATCCCGTATTCTTTCTTCGATAATTGATCTATCACGAATAATGTTATTGTTACTTGACAAAAGGGAAAATAATCTCGACGATATAATTGAGCTGAAAAAAGGACGATTAGAGGATATTGAACTTGGCGTGGAAAAAGTCGACGCTATCGTTTCCGAATGGATGGGATACTTTTTGCTGTTTGAGGGCATGTTGGATACTGTTATTTACGCGAGAGATCATTACCTTGTGCCCGGTGGTAAACTTTTACCGAACAGATGTTCTTTGAGTATAGTCGGAAGTGGTGATACGAGTGAGTATTGGTGAAGAATCTTTTTCCTTTACAGCGCGGCCGGGATAAAGTATGTAACACTTCGATTAGGGTGATCCGCAGATACAAAATTTCTGAACTTTTTTGGGTGCACCCCAGATTATCATGAGGAATAAAATAAAAATAAGATGTGCGAAGGGAATCCGAGATTCATGTATTTTTGGAGGTCGCTACCAGCTATTAAAAAATCATAAGTTTCAAAGCTTGTCAATTGAAATAACAACGAAAAGTTCGAAATTTTTTCGGAGACAACGCGCACTTTCGAAGTATATCGTATAACGAGAAAAACAGCGAAATTTCTACGAAATCGAAGCATTTTCAGAGGTCGCTACCCAATGGCAAAAAAAAAAATAATTTAGGAGTGAATACGGATCGATATATCTATTGAAACTAAATTTTCAAAAAAGGGCAAAACATACTTTTTTGCCCTTTATAAATTTACGCGTTGTCAATGATATCGCCGAACGAGGTGTTGCGCTCATGGAAGAGTACACACTAAGAATGAAGAGGACCTGTAAAATCTTCTAGTAGTAGTCAAACGACACCGAAAAAGATTTTTAGTTCGCCGTTAAAGAGTTTTTATACCTGGTGACCACTACAGGAATTTCTTTTTTTTGTTATTGATTGAATTTGTTACAAGAGATATATTTTTCCGTATTGACTCCTAAATTAGTTTTCTGCCGCGGTTTTCCATCTTCACACTATTTTATAACTAATAGCGAAAAATATTTAAAAACTTACTATTTTGGCTGTCGGTAGCGACCTCTAAATATGAATCGATCTCGGATTTCCTTCGCCCATCTTATTTTTATTTTATCCGTCACAATAATCTAGGATAGCATTAAAAAAAATCGAAAATTTTGCATTTAAGGACGACCCTACCTTAAATAGATTTGTCAGGGCACTTATTCGAATTACTAAGGTCGTAATGAATAAGATAAACATGAGTTTTTTTGAGCCCTGAGCGATCTCAGTATGATTTTAGCCCAGATTCTATCAGACATTTTGGCGTTGACCCTCTTCATTTTATTTTTACATTATGTATACTTCTTAATGTTGTTACTTTACGGCAGTATCCCCATCAAATCATTACTATAAAAATGTTATATCGTTTCGCGTACATATTATTGTATACGTTATCTAAACATCTGTGAATTTAAAAATAGTTTATGTTTTCCGAAAGTGCCATGAATGTTGGTATGCCGATTTGTACATGCTGGTACAAATCGGCTTGCACTTTTCTAATTAATGCATTTAACTTTGCTTAAATTATTGTCCAAAGATAGGAAAGTATTTAATGCTTACATTCAGGTCAACAAAATATTTTATACCCTTGGGGATCGTTAAATTATTGAGGATCTATCATCTCTATATTAAATCCGCTCGATCTGAATACTGAAGAAGTTTTACTGCGTGCCTATAGAGGTACTATTGAAGGATTCTAGTGGAAATCTTGAATAACGCCTATGAGGAATAGATACCTATAACTTTATCCCGGGCATTGATTTATCAACGTATACCCTGACGCGAGAACACAATTTTTCTTCCAGAGCGCTACATAGATTTGGTCGATTATTGGTCAAATGTTTATGGCTTTAAGATGAGTTGTATGAAAGCAAAAGTCGTGAAAGAGCCGAGCATTGAGATATCAAACGTGCTGGATCTGGTGACCAATGTCGCTGAGATTCAAGCCTTCAATCTGTATACCGTAGACACGAATTGCGTAAATTTCACCGCACCCTTTGAATTTACCGTGAAAAAGACTGGCTCGCTTACTGCCATTGTTGGTTACTTCGACGTGTATTTCGACGACCTGGACAATCCCATATCATTCAGCACTGGCCCGCATGCACCGGCCACACATTGGAAACAAACGGTTTTTTCACTTACCGAACCGATCAGTATAACTGAAGGTGGTGTTTACATTCTTGTTACGTTATTCGAACGAAATGTGTAGAGATGATTTAACTTATTACATAAATTGAGCATCAGAATTCATCGTTTACAATTGAGAGTATCGGAAAATGTACATAGACATCCAATTAAATCAAACCCAAAGTACATACAGCTTAACGAATATCAGAGAATATGTCGATCGTCGATGAACATCGGATTTGTCTGGTTGCTAGTATTATATTAATAATATGTATAATACAAGACATCTAGTTATTATGGGTCACCTACAATATATATTCTTTTTTTGCTATTAACACTCCGCACACTTTTAGAAAAGAACCCGTTGTCCGAATATTTTAGGATGTATTCTTTCAACATAAACGTATCTTTTTCTTTATATTGGTGACTGTATAATTTGTGAAAAAATTATTGCTTGAATTCCGTATTTTAGTCCATGAAATTTTCCCATTTTATCTTTATCTGAAATCGCTTCGCTCATAACGGAAAGATTCATTTTTCGCTCAACTCAGAGAGTACTGTCTGAGAGTACTCGGCCTGTCTATCTTCTTAAAGAAGTGTGTGAAGTGGAAACAAAACGAAAGTTATTTTAGGTGACTTATCATAGTTAGGTTCTGCATTTGCAGATGACAAACTCAATATTTAGTTGATTACAAAATAATTGCGTTCAATTAACAACACGTTTAATTTGCAACAAGTGACCGCTGATTTACTTGATTCTACAAAGTTTATCTCGATGTGTAAAAAAGTTAAAAGCATCTCTGCAATTTCGCCTCAATCGCACCGTTATTTGGCTATTTCATTATTCTTCTGTTGTTTCTTACAGGAGAGGTAATCTGCGGAAAGCTTATTTGCCGAAGGCACGTCAAGGACGTCCGCGGCCTAATAGTAACGATCCACATCAAGAATTCCAGCCAAGTCTATTACTTGGATTAGTTCCACTGCCAAAAAAAAAAACACTATAAGTGTAGCTACGACAAGATCGTCGTACGAGTAAGTGCCAACAATTGACTAATTCCTCATGATAATTTAGGCCAGTTTTGATCTCGTAAGAAAAGAAAAAAAAAGTTTATTCCCATCTGTTCTTGATCTACTCCATTTTTTTGGATTATCAGAATACGTCTTAGAGGTAGGTAGGCAGTTTTGCTAGTTGACGCACACAGGGCAATTGATAAAATATCCAATAGACACTTACAGAGTGTTACGTGCCTTTAAGGAATTAAAAGTCGATGATGTGTCTTTAGTATCTCGGTCTGCAGAGACCGCCTGCCGAGCTTACGCGCATCTTCTCCATTATGCATTATATTATTAGCTATTATACGTAAAGATTACGCAGGAACTTAAGGAATGTGAGAATTTACTTTATGTATAATGATCGTCATTACAAGATTGTTCGACCTAGAAAACCTACCTCCGATAATATTAAAATAAATTTCAACACCCGCTATGTTGTTCTTTTTACAATTATTATTACCACCGCTACAACGCAACGGACACATTTGAATGTTTACAGGAGTTTATTCCTCGAGTAATTTTTATGCATTTTTATACAAATATTATCATTTTCAGTGCACTTGTTCAAATAATTAGTGAAGATGAATGAGGGGCGGAATGATTAGCGAGACGTGAGTAATACAAATATTATCGACGGAAATTAGGATTATCCGTTTGCCATCCTTTTGCGTTCGGACCGAACTGATAGACCAAGCGACGTCCAAGTACCGGGAGAAAAATTTTACTTTTGTAATAATACCTGAAAGGCGAGTAATTTTTTAAATCAAATTATTCAATTATAATTTGGCAATTTCAAAACGTTGGAAAATAAAGAAATATACCTCATGGCGCGACTTAACTTCTCATAAGTCATTTTCGTATTTCCTTTTCGAGAACCCCATCGCTTGGCTACCTCGTCGCTTCGTACAAATCGAAATTTCGCTTGGGAATAGTCCTCCCAGCATATGAGACTCGGACATGTCTCGCGGTTGCGCAAAAGATCACGTATGAATTCCCACAATTTTCCTTGACTCGTAGCTACAGGTTTAAGGAAGAAACGTTTAGAGAAACTTTAAAGAAGCCATCAACGTAAGACTAGAGATTCATTTATTTTGTTCATATTTCTCATTGTGTTACTTACAGTTTTTCTTTTGTTTTAACACCCTCGGTCTTCCAGGTTGACGCTTCGTTGAGACTTCAATGCTGTTCTCAGATTCGGCGTCTGTATGATTTTTTTTGTTAATAAAACGATTACCTATTTGTTATTTAAGGGGGGGGAGTCAGGTCAAAAATTAAAAAAAATCGATTTTTTTTTTTTCCTGCCAAAATGTTAATTTCCATGTAATCTATGTGTTAGTAAAGTTATAAGCCGGAATTCGCAAAAATGGCCAAGTTCTAGGGTACCATTTGTATTTTATTTTCTCAAAAGTCGTCAAAAATTATCAAAATATTTTATAAAAATTTGAAATTATTTTATTTATTTATTGTTTTTATTTACGAACATTATAGCTGATTTTTTGTTCACACCAAATAATTAAGGGTGTTGGAAAAAAAAAAAAAAAGTCAAAATAATTTTTTTTTTTTTTTCTCTTCGGCAGTTTTGTTTAGTTAAGGGTAACCTTTGATCCTGCAAAATCTTAGACATGAAGCCAAAAAAATGGTCGATTTCTACAATATACTTGATTTTTTATGATTTTTTTTCTATATAATAAAAAAATAATTACGTATTTGTAAACAAATTTTTATATGTTTACCATTTTTTAAAACAATTAGTGAAACGTGATATAAATGATGTGATGACAGTGTGATGTCTCTAACGCAACACGTAATATTTACATTATATTCGAATTTGCGCGAATAATGGGGCATGCGCTATGACATCTTAGCGCGCATCGCATGCGCAGCGCGGTTACAGTTTTAGTATGCGCTGTAACGACTGCGATTATCTATTATTCTTATCTCTGATAGAGAGTAACTGATATCAACAACCCCTGGCAACTTTGAAGCTGTTATATATTTTATTGAAAAATCTGCACATTGAAAATTTGAGGATACGAAGATTACTGAATGAGACATCGATCGAAGATTGAGAACGAGAACAGTGAAACGGAAAATTGAAGATTTGTTGTATCGCCACAGACATCAAAAACAATGCCGAGACACGCGCGTGTTGACCGAAAACATTTTGCAGGACGAAATCGTAAAAGGAAAAAGGTATTCAACGGAAATGAAAGACAAGACAAAAATAGTAGCGATCGAACGACAGACGAGGTACTCAGTGCATCCGCTCGAAAGTTGGATCTTGCTGATTACCCCGCGACTGAGTTTGACGGCTATCGACTTTTTGACCTTGACCTACTCATCAAAACATTAGAAGACACCGTAGGATGCAAAGAATGTGGAGGGGCCATCAAAATTCGTGAAGAAAAACTGAAAGGACTTGGTGGTAAGTACAAAATTACCTGTGAAACCTGTACGTGTCACAAGTTTTTCCACAGCTCTACGTTTGTCGAATCTGGCGATGCATACCAGATAAATCGTCGATTGTCCTTGGCAATGCGTACCGTGGGAATCGGCAATGCCGGTACTCAAACATTCTGTGGAATTATGGATCTTCCACCCCCCGTACAACTCTCGACAGCAAGAAGAATCAATAAAAAACTTCTCGAGGCAACATCAACCGTGGCTACAGAATCAACGAAGAAAGCTGTCGAAGAAGAAATTTTGGCCACTGAACAACTAAATGCCCCGGTAAAAATAAATGATAGAATACGAATTAAAAAAATTTTATCGTTATGAATACGGTCTTTGGGTCGCGAGTTTACGAAGTACTATCATAAGTTTACGATCGAAATTCTGTATGTTTCTTCCATATCCTATAATATTATTATAAATAATATAATTTCAGGATTAAATTAAATAATAAAAATATACGATCATAGGAGTAATATTAATAATGTTACATTTTTCATTTAAAAAAGTTTCATCCGCAAATCTATGGATTCAAATATTCATCATATTCAAGATTCATTATGATAGATTTCCTATAGCTGTGAAACGACAAGAAGAGAAACGAATCTATCAGCATGAAATTATTGTATAAATGATAGAAAACTGTTTCATTTATATCAGGGTTTTATGATAGATTATTATTATTATTATTATTATTATTATTATTATTAGATAATAGACGGCACAAGACCCTTGATAACAGTATTATTTGGCACACAAGCAGAACAGCAGAAGTACAATTATTTACATACAATAATTTAATAAAATTAACATCTAACTGATACTTTATTCAGTCTAAACTCATACGATTTATATACTTTCTATAATTGTGAGAGAATCTTATAATATAAAATATTATATTTTATATATTTTATATTATAGATATAATAACGTAAAATATTATAAGTCCGTTAGTGCTCCATACATTCCGATAACGTATATATTTTATTTAACTCATAGAAAACGAAAACTAAAGGAAACTAATAACAACGATTCAATTTGAATAAATCGATCAAAGTTCGAATAGATAGAGATGATAAGATACGATTGAATCCTATTGAAATTCTATCGATCTGTATCAGTCTCTATAATTTATTTTTACCAGGGTGACGACGAAACCGAGCAAAACCCCGATTTTAGACTTGAAGATAGGAGGAAAGTCACTGTTCAGTGTGACGGGACGTGGCAGCGACGAGGCTTTAGTTCTTTAAACGCAGTCTGCACGGCCATAGGCACAGAAACCGGAAAGGTACTCGATCAGGAAGTTATATCCTCCTTTTGTCAAATATGCCGGAGCTGGGAGTCTGATCGAGGAAAGCCAACCCTAGAAGAGTGGGAAAACTGGAGAGCGAGCCACGAACATCAATGCTCCAAGAACTTCACTGGTTCCGCTGGTGCAATGGAGGTTGAAGGGATGCTGCGGATATTTAAAAGATCAGTAGAAAAACATGACGTAAAGTACATCGGATACATTGGAGATGGAGACACGAAGAGCTACGCTAAAGTCCGAGATGCTGAGCCTTACGGACCACACGAGCCAATCACGAAAATCGAATGCGTGGGTCACGTACAAAAGAGGTTTGGATCAAGACTGCGCAAGCTGAAAGCATCGTACAGGGGAAAAAAATTAAGCGACGGAAGGGTGCTCAGTGGAAAAGGGAGACTGACGGATACGGTCATCAATGAAATGCAGTCATACTATGGCAATGCCATACGTGGTAATACATCATCAGTTGAAGCCATGACGAAGGCAGTATGGGCTATCTGGTTTCACAAAATCTCAACGGACGACCATCCTCAACACCAATTTTGTCCACCTGGAAAGGATTCTTGGTGCAAATACCAAAAAGCTGATGCTGAAGGAAAACTTAGAACGTACAAACACACAAAAAATCTGCCAGTACCGGTCATGGAAGCCATCAAGCCAGTGTTCGAGAGCCTAACATCGGAAGAACTTCTGCAGCGCTGCATCGGAGGGAGAACTCAAAACGCCAATGAATCTCTACACAGCGTCATCTGGAAATACTGCCCGAAAACAGTTTTTGTTTCACGTCAGGTTTTGCAAATTGGAGCAAACCTTGCTACCATTACCTTCAACGCTGGTAGCGCAGGAATTTTAGACGTTATGAAACAGTTTGGCACACTCCCAGGACGCCATGCAGTTGCTTTCGCCAAACAGAAGGACACTAAACGCATTCAGAAAGCGCAGATAAGAGCAGAAGCAGCCACAAAAGCGGCGCGTACTACGAGAAGAAGGCTAAGGATAGAGCAGGCTGAACAGGAACAGGAAAGTACGTACTCTCCAGGTGGTTTTTAATCATTTATTTTTCAGGTACAGTAAGTATAAATATTTATTCATTATTTTATTATAAATCCCCACCTTACATTTATTTCACCCCGCCAAATACCCTAAACTGTTAAAAATGTTTGCAGATTTACATTACCGGAAATTTTATTCAATAGCTGATTTATAAAATTTAATACACGCAGCAAAATTACAATTTTTTATATTAATTCCCTAACTTTTATAGGATTTATTAGAAAAACTGTAATTTTACATCTCACTTCCATATCAAATCTAATATTCCAGTTCTTGTACAAAATGTTCCTTTATTCGTAATGGAAAATTACACTAAATATTTTTAACAGTGTATCCTTTAATCCTTCCCCTCCTGATGGAAGAAGAACCACCACCTTCCCGCGGTTTCCATTGAACGATGACACCTGAAACATTTTAATTATTAAAATTTATTATTACATTACTTATAATTTCATTTTACTTGGTTTTTATATGATTTTATTCCATAATTTACTAACATTAATAAATGTCAACACTTTAGAATGTCAAGTAAATATTTTTCACAAGAAGTAATATCGATGAAAATTGATGAGATATTTACCTTGATTCTGGTGTCGTTGACTAAGAGTGTGTCACTTTTTTTTTCTTTACGGTTTTATCGCATATTGCAATTTTTTTTCGCCCGCATTTCTTATTTTCAGATAATGGTTCTTCAGTAAACGGAGAGTTATCGGCTACAATTATAGGGCACAGATTTACCGACGTACATTGGGAATGTACGCGCAGGCGCAGTCGCTTTCCTATTTGCCGACCGGCAGTTTATTGTAGACGCGCCGTGTTGTATACTGCCGCGAGAAATAACTTCTGCGATTCTCGAGTGCATAACCTCGAAATGACGTTTTTATTTTTCGGTAATATTATGTTATTGGCTTAGTTCCGTTGGCCATTTACTGTTTTTTTTCAATTAATAGTGTTTAAAACGGAATCAACAATCCTCATAAGTGATAAGATATGTATTATTTGTTATAAAGTGGTGATTTAATGTTTCTGCACCACATTTGTGAATCTGTCAACATCAAAGAAATTGTCAGTGATGTTGTCAATAAAAGTGAACATCATAGTGTCATTTCCAGTTAAAAAAAAAAATTATGTATTTATTTACTTATTTATTTGATAATAAAAAACACATTTATTGGTAAAATAATTACTAATATTCTGTAATCTGACTTGCAAATAATATATTAATTTTTTTCATCAAAGGTACTAAGAAGTCCCAAGAGTGAAAGCAGTGCAAAAAATTTATTTGGAGTGATAAACTTTAGATGCCATTTGCCGAAACTTGGTTTTGAACCTATTCTGCGCGTGATTCAGACCAAACTGCTAGGCAGATTGGAATGGTTGACGTCTCATTTTCTTCTTCATGAAAAGATACACCGGCTAAATGGAGCAAATGTTAATAAAAGGTAATATTGTTTAAGTGACATAATTATTAATAAATAAATTTTATGCTATTTTCTAAATCAGTGATTAATTTTGCTTTCAGAATGAAAAAAAAATAGTTTGCTCCATTTAGCCGGTGTATCTTTTTGTAAAGAAGAAAATGAGACGTCAACTAGCCCAATCTGCCTAGCAGTTTGGTCTGAATCACGCGCAGAGTGGAAAACCTAAGATCTTTGCTTAAGTTAATACTAAAAGGCATATGCATGGCAGACAACAGTAAAAAATCCTTTCATCAAGTACCAACAACATAGTTCACTGACCATTTTTATATGCAAGAAAATTTGGATAATATTGAATTTTCAAATTCAATTTTTTTGACCTGACTCCCTCCCCTTAACAAAATTGTGTCGGGCATACCGATTGCGCAACAGCTTACCGGAAACATTGTTGGAGTTCAACTGAGCAGTTTCATCTTCGGATCCTATCGTGCCTGGATTAAGACTTGCAAAATGTGGAACTGCAATATTCGAACGAAAACAGGTTTACATCAAAATTTAGAAAGTATACATTTGTTGTTATCGCTTCGAGACAGAAATTAATCAACAACGCCCGTTGAAGGCGAATTGATACTACTAATAGGTTTTTCGCTTCGAAACGGTAAAAACAAATTCTACAACATATTTTCGGAAACAAATTTGTCGTTCAAAAATATTTATTATTATTTTTTTTTAACATTCTTTTTGTTTTTTCATTTGAATAAAAGGGTTATATATTTCTATTTACCAATATGGTAAGGATATTCTTTCAATTTTGAAACTTCTGATTTATAACTTAAAAAAAGAAAAAAAAAACCGTTGAATAAGTAGCATATGGGTCATTCCATTCGAAGTGGGCCATTCATTTGCCATCATGCCAATTTTTCTGTAGTTTGTAAGCATAATAATGGAAATTCTGAGAAATTTTGAGAAAAATCGGAATGGTCTGTCAACGAAAAAAAAAAATATATATATTAATTTATTTTGTGAAAAAATTGACATTTTTTATTAAAAATTACATTCAAAAACTTAAATTTTATACAGGAACAAATTTTTTGTACGTAATTTTGAATATACAGCGAACGGAAAAAAAATGAAATATTTCTTTTAATTTTTAATTATTTAATTTTTTTATGGTTCATTTCCCCCCGTCTGCAGACATTACGCGTAATACAGGGTCGGCCCGGATCAGAGGCCAGTCCCCCCTGGGGGTCTGGTCCGGATCAGTAACCAGGCCCCCATGCGGCCGCATCCGACTTCCCCCTCTATATCAATGCGATGCGATGCTATGGCAAATGCTGCCATAGCATTTCACAGGTAGAAATACCTGTGTGGGTCTCATGTATACATCTGGAGCTTCATCGCGCCTGTATTTATATTTTCGACGAAAATCGACGGCACCGGGAATTGAACCTGCGACCTACCGATGCTCTGGACTAGAGACCACTACACTGACCACTAGACCATCGCACTGGTTTAAAAAAATTAAAAAATAACAAAAAAAAAAAATGAAATAAAAAAAATAGTTATTAAATTTTGAGCAAAACATAGGTGGTAAAATTCTGAAATAATTTATGGATATTAGTGATACTCCAAACAACTTTTGAAAAAATTATGAACATTTTTTGGTATGGAATGACCCATTAGTTCGTTATCGAAGTTGTTTAAGTACGTTAAAAAAAGTAGATCTCGGGAAAAGTGATTTTCTGCGCTATAACTTCTCAATGATTGTAGCATTAGTCTCGAAATTGAATAAACGTGTATTCCGTACTTACGGAAGGTGGAGAGACGTTGTGAGTGCAGCATATCGTAAAGTCTGTCTCCGTAAACGGGATCGTTGTCCAAAAATGTTTGCCGCGACATCAGAATGAGATCTTTCCCAGGAACCGCAAGACTGTGCTGTATGGAACCGTAAGGTTGTGCCATGTGTGAGGCCGCTGACATGAGCCAATTAATTGTGTCTTCTTGGGACCAATTTTTAATAGGTTTGCTCGACCACCCGTTTCCATCCATCGTCGCTCCTCCATCGACATCTGTATTTGTTCATATTATTTTTATTTCTGTCTTCTCATTACCAAATACGCATTTAATATATTTCCGTTGAATAATTACCGAGAGAACACTTTTTCCTCGTACTCTCGTACATTCGTCTGTTTCCTATTCCCGAATGCTCTTTCTCTCGATGAACTATCGAGTCCATATCGAGAAGAAAGTGACCGTCTTCATCCCCCGAGTGCGCTGTGTTAATCGGTAAGTACGCCTTAAAATAAAAACGCAACTGAGTATTTCACGGTTTTTTTCCTCCAATATGTAAAAACTGCGATCCCAATTGCCCCATCGTTAGTGTTCACGCGCTTGTTATGCATGTGTTGTCTCTATACATGCACGCGCTGTTAGCATTCATGTGTGTATTTCTTAACACCATAGCTATATGCAACGAGGAAAAAACTTACCTCCAACGTGTCGTTCCTATCGTAATTCGCGAATGCACTCATATTTTAAACAGCAATTATAATAATTTTAAGTTTTAATATCATCAACTAGCACCGACGTGTTTATTAGTTTATTAAGGATTTATCGATTAATTTAAATTAAATTATAAAAAGAAGAGAACGCGCGAGCGATCCAATCAACAGCGCAGCCGGCAAACTACTACGTAGCTAGAGTTAAACTTGGCGCACAAGTTGGACGGTACGTCGTGTGACACTAACTTGCCGGATGTCACTCACAGACTCGCGGCTTCGCGATCGCGAACGTTTCGTGGTCTCGTGGTTGGGAGGGCAGGAGGGCGTATTGGCTTCAAGCGGGATTTCCCGCTGTTCGCCGGCGACCAATCAGACGCGATACCCAAGCCGCGAATCACACAATGACGCAATACTACACAAGCTACCTCACTTCGTTTTTTTTTCATCTCTTATAATATACTAATACCGCGGAGAACGCTTGGTAATATATGTGGAAGGTCGGTGCGTACCGGCGACGGCCTTTACGACCTGTTGTCTATCGATCGAACTGTTTGTTCCGATCGAGATATGCATTGTTTTTCGTCATTCTCGCTGCTGCTTTCGTTTTCCTCAAAGCCTGCTGTTGTATACCTTAGGGCAACGAAAGAGATAGACAACGTGGCAGACTGTTCTGTAAACGACTGACTCATTGATAAGAAAAATTCTATTTTCGATCACTTTATTTTCGAAAGCTTGCGGTCACGAGTGTTGATAATGACACGGTAGTTGCGTGGCAAAAAATGGTTTCACATAAATTAATATAAACAAAATGGATTTTTGCACTTTTGCAGAGATATTTTTTATGTTCTTTTTCGAACGTCAACATTGGCGCGCCTGTCTTGCGTAATTGCTCTTCGTCGATCGAGAAGCAATTTAACGATTAAAGTTAGTACGATATAAGCTTCTGATAATTGCGAAAAACTCAACAAGGAAAATCGCAACTAATGATTGCCAGAACGTAAAATGCACTCGCTGCGGCTTCATATCGGGAATCACACGTATGAATCATTCAGAAAGGATTTCGCAACGATAGGTGTTCCAAGATTTTCCAAGAAATCCAGACATCCTGCGGTCATAATATTCCTTCCATTATCACGATACGCCGTGACCGCCGCGACGACTACTCTCGCTCAATCCCTCCACCACATCTTCCATCCCTTCCACTTTTTGTTCTTCGACGTAGAAAATGAACGTAATTACTTATCGCGAATGATCTTGTCGATTTATTCCAATCTTCAGTCTATAAATAAGTACTTCCGTACCTGTATATTTAATACTTATGGTACAAAGTTTATTATAATAGATGAGGAAAGAAAACAGAAACGTAAAAGAATAAGTCTATCGACCTCAACTCGGTGTGGATTTCTTTTGCTCGTCCGATGCTATCTGCGACGCGAGATTCGCAAATTTCGCCATGTAGTCAACGCTGCTCTCGCCCATTAAACACTGCATTTGACTTACAACCTGAAAATACGATACGGTTATTAAAATTTGCACAATGTAAATACGTTATGAGTTGTAAATAAATTAGACAGTTGTCACTTATAAAACGCAACGTTTGTTTTACTATAAGACTAATCTTGTGAAACGACAAAAATGTTGAAGAATCCGTTTAAGACTTGTGTGATTGCAGCTTCGGCTTCACTCGGGCGACACTCTCGTCACATTGGCCAGCTTTCGGGTCTTGCTACATACTGTACTATTTACAATTATATACTATTTGAATATATCTGCCAATTTTCAATCTAAATAATAGCAATACACGAGATTCTGTTAAATTTTCAGAAGCATCGATTTTTTCGCTGAACAAGTAAAGAATGAAGTTATTGAAAATTGTTCAGGTACCAGTACATGATTGAAGATTTTTTTTTGACAATTTCCAATCATTTAGATCGACATTATCCATTTGATTGGCTATGTTGATTAAAAGTGTAGATTGCATGAGTCTGGCCATTTGCAATTGTTTTCATATTTTTCGATTTTTATATTTTTCCTTATTTACTCTGCAATGACAATACGTTGATTTCTAAAACTTTTTACGATTATTTCGTTAAATAGATTGTTGAGGAAAATTATCGCAGCTAGTACGAAACTGTTCCTGTTCGTACAAACCTACGACAAAGAAGTGATTGCGTTTAACTGGTCATTCACGAGTGACTTCACCCTATGAGGAAATTGTTCGTTGATTCATAAATATCGTGTATGATTGAAAGACTATTACACTGGTCGATATTATGAAATAGTATACTTATTAAAGTTCTCATTCTACTTCGTAACTGCGCTATTTTTTAAAAATATGGTTCCGAATTGATTTCAATTATTCTTTAATAACTGATAAAAAAATCTGGGCGTGTTAGCAGTTTGCAAACAAATCGGACACATTGTGAACGAAAATTTCATGATAACAAAAAAGAATAATTTTTTACAAGAAAAATTGATAGGTTGATAACGTAAAACGAGTAAGAAAATAGAAATTACATCAGAAGAGGGCCGGACGTCCTCAACTCCAGGATGCCCACCGATATGACTACGCTGCGAGCCTTTGATTGGCGACTCAAGTTGTCCGAGAAAGCTGCTCAGCGAAAAATCAGCAACCTAAGAGGAAAAAAAGCATCTATACTTATAGATAACGCCATTGGCGGAATATTGCTTATAGCACAGCACAAATACCTCGCTGTTTAACCACTGATGCTCTCCCTCCTTGAGAATTTGCGTTGCACTCGTTATAATTGAATTAGAAGCCTTTATCGGCTCTGGATTTTCTCCCTCCAGTGCCCCAGTCATAAATTCTTTACCGTCGTTTTCACTCACTATATTTGAAATACTTTTGTTTTCCGATTGAATGTCTGTCATTAACGACACTTCAATAGTCGGGGAAATATCTTGTGCAGATGCGGTGACATCCGGTACAGGATTTGCCGTCTCGTATTTACTTACGGGCAACACCCTTTGAACAATGAGACTTCGTTGTCTAACTGTACGACCGCGTTTGCAAAATCGATTTTTAAATTTCTGCAAACACACAGATTTTCGTCACAACTTGCTAGATACATACGTTGATATCGCATATGAGCATTCTTCTAATGGAAAAGCATTTTTATGTTTTTTATGTTTTTCTTTTTTTCTACAGGAATTAAATTTCTCGCGTTTTTGCAATAATTACGAATAACTTAGAATACTCTTTTGCAATGAATAATCATATTTCGCTAATGTGGTAAGTTATAATATATTCACAGTCATTCAAATATTTAAAATACTTTTTTATCCGATTAGCGCCCATTCATGTCTTGTATCAATAGCCAATAAACTTACGTCTAATTGCGTCTTGAACGCATCCTGAGCGCCAATTTTGTGATATACTTGAGGTATGAAAGGTCGCCTGAATGTAGACTCTTTGAGCGAGGGTACCCGCGATGATATGACTGTCTCGTTGCTCCCGGAAGTGTTGTCATATATCTGAAATGCATATGGAATAATTTGTTCTACCCACTCATGAATGGGTAAGCTTTTCTCGAATACGAATTCTCAATAACGTGGAAAAGAATTTGGTTTTCAGAGAATTGTTAATAATTATTTCGTGCAAATAGGTTTTGTGTGCCAATCAGTGCAAAATATTATTGTCAATATAAAATCACTGACAACTATAAAAAGGATACAAAGTAGAACCTTGCACATTGCTTCCTCAGTCTTTTTCGCTTTTTTACAAAGCCGCCTCTATGAGGAAGTTTCTTTATTTTATTTTTGGCTTCCTCATAAAGGAATCTTTGCCAAAGATTAAAATTATTGACGAAGTTGATGATTTCTGACGATTTACGAAATGCAGAGCGGCACCAAATTTTTTTTTTTAATCGAACTGCTTTACCGATTTGGTCCAAATTCAATACCAAAGGTCGTATCACTTTGTTCAATTTTAATACGAAGTTTTCGCCCGATAGCTAATAATTCGTTCGAGCTAGAGCAATTACGTACTTTTTCAAAATTTCAAAATTCTTATAAAAATGAAATGCGTTAAGCGATTTTTGTAAAATTTATACCAATTGAAGATTAGCCAGTACTGTACATGTTGTTTGAATTTTAGCTGATTCGGTCGAATACTTTATAAGTTACAGTTATATGAATTTTTGGTCTTTCATTTCACACACACATACATATATCCGGACAATTTATCTAAACCACTTTTTCCGACGTTTCAGACCATTTAGAAGGTTTTGACATCAAAATTTTGAGAAAAAAATTTCAGGGGCGTTAAGAAACGTATTCTTTATTTCGATTATTGGCGGGAAAGTCTTACAAGAATCACATGCGATAACCTCAAAAGGCTATTTCTAAATTGCAGAAGATTCATGTATGAAAAATAACTCATAAAAAAACGCAGTTGAAAAAAATCTGCTCCTTCAACAATTTATCGAATTTGAAGCCGGAAAAGTTCCATACGATCAGAACGCGGTTTTAAACAATCAATCGAATGGAATTTTTTATAAGAGATATTTTTATAGTTAAAAAATAATGAAGCATGCTTTATTGCCTGATGTCATTGGAGTCCTACGTTAAGCATTAATATATGGAGAAAAAAACTAGTAATAAGAATGGTGGAGTAAACATACTTTGCTAGTGCCGTAATTGTGCTTTGCTATGGACAGCAACTTCTGTAAAGCCAGACAGAGGCTACCGTCGTTTTGTGATTGAGCGGGTCCACTTCTCGTAGTTTTCGATCTGTCGATCGCTGAAGTACCAGCTCCATCCTCGTTTCCACCAGTGTCCCACCAATATTCCAGTGTCACTTTCGATTCGCGGCCAAACTACCAAGAGACACCAACAATAAATAGTTCTAAATTAATTTATTATGGTATTGACTCCGATAATCTTGTTAAATGAACATTTATCGTATAATAGGCTTTATAGTTATTATTTTGTAACAAATTTCTGCATCTGTTATAAAGATATTTAAATTTGTCGATAATTACGAAAATAAACAATAGAATGACCATAACATTTTACGAATTTTTTTTTTAAAGAAATGAAGAACTACATACCTCAATTTTTTGCACATGTTTTCGTTAAATTTGATCTTATTATTATGTTATCATTTGGAATCGATTTTACCATAAATGTTTATTTCTAAAGTAACAGAGGCTTAAAATTCCGATTTATTAGCTTTTAACCGGATCAAGGATTGACAAAAAAAAAGTACCATTAAAAATAGATCTCCGACGGTTATTGTATTGGCTTCCTCGATGTTCCATCCCATTCGTATTCTCTCGACGGTCTCCCTGCCAGGAAATCTGTTTGGTTCTGTCCACGTTTTTTGTGTTTCAGGCTGCGATTGATCAACAGTACAACTCGTCGATGGTTGAATATTTTTTTCATACGCTGCGTTAACGCTACGCTCCGGCGAATCAAGTTCTGTATTACTGCTGTCACCAGGCTGTTGTTGCGGATCCTCATTGCGATTCGACGTTTTTTTGTCAACTTTATACTTCTTTATTGCTTTCTTTCCGACCCCCTTGATGTATTGCACCGAGCCCAAAAGCTCGAGGCGCGAGCTTTTTAATCCAAGTCGTTTTTCGTAAGAATTGAAACTTACGCTATTGCTTGTTAAATACTCGCCAAGGTTTACAACCGGCAGAGCTATTTTGCAGGATTCAGGGGGTGTAACTCGTAACAAGCGGTTGTCCTTAGTTTCAATTTGGTCAAGACTCTCCGCGCTGTTTATACACTATTCATAATTGAAAGTTTAGGATCGTAATAGAGATTAAATTGTAATAGTATTATATAACGGCCCCTTAATTTTATATTTTCCATTAACGCATACATTTCATGATATCGCTAACGGATAGAGCAAATACTGAGATGCGCTTCTTGCGAATTGATGTCGGGATCTTCACCGTGGGTGAAGAGCATTTTAAGCGCTTGACGGCTCGGACCCGGCGCGATGGCAACGCTTGGATTCCGAGACCCCGAGAGTGGACAGTTCTACTCTCACTCTTCGACTTCACACTTAGCATACTACATTTTAATTGAATATAGACTTGTTTTATCCAACACCGTCTCGGCTATATTACCAAGCGTTACAATTAAATTAAAAACTTTGCATCAGCGTTTGAAAAATAATGCAAAGTAAAAATTTGCATATTAATTCCTCTTTATTTTTTCGCTGTTTATAAATCTATCTCCATGAGAAAATATGTTTGGCTTCCTCATAGAGAAAGCTTTGTAAAATGTTTAAAATAATGACGAAGCAGTAAGCAAGGTTTTATTTTGCATTCTTGTCTTAGATAAATTTGAAAAACTGAAGGTTAGCGCAATTTTATTCAAGAACTAATAATGAAAAATTTTTATTCCTATATACTCCGAACACTTCTACTGATCTCCACTATATAATTTATCTAGCATCACTAAATGTTGTAGTTCATGTTTTGCAAAAGTTAATGCGCTAAGGAATATTTTTTGAAGAATTCAAAATTCCATAAAATTCAATACGAAACAATACTAAAATGTACCTGCACTTATGATGAACTATTTAGCAATATATCGTAAATTTTACGAAAGTTAGAGCGAGCACGCTAAAAATGCAAAAGCTATAAGATCTAAGGTTTTACGTATATTTTGTAAAAAAAAAAAATGGCAAAAATGAAATACAGGCTGCTACTTTATTTGTGTGCTATATTCCAGCTCAATCGGTTGATCGGTTCGAGAGTTATCGGTCATTCAAATGTCGAAGCCCCGCTCATGTACGCATACATTCAGAATTTTGTTCGAAACTGCATTTCTCGATATTTCTCGAGACCATTCGAAGTGTCCTGACATGAAAATCTCGAAAAAAACAATGTTCCTCTATGAGGAGGCAAAATCAAGAAAAGGATACAGCTTTGTATTTTGCAGGCCTCCATCGTTGTTGCAAAAACATTAATAGACTAGAGAGACGCCGCTGGACCGGCAGCAGTGTCCTTACTCGAGGATTCATCGCGTGAGCTTGAACTTGCCACCAGGTCATGTTGTTACCGGGTCGAAGCTCTATCGTCACACGAGGCGGCAATTTGATCTCTTCCTGCCAATCTAAAAAAATAATTCGATTATCGGAAAAATTTATGCTGGGATAACAGAATGGAAAAACAAATTCCGAAGGTGTTTCTTAATTGCGATGACATGGTTATTTGTCGATAGAGAATATCCGTTTTTTTAAATTTCATTAAATTATTTTGACCGCATCATTTAAATTTTATTTTAGCGGATTTAAACCATCAAATGCTAGTGTCGATAGAAATATGTGCTCCATTCTGACAGTAGCGATATATTAAATATTTGTCGTATCTCGGAATGATTTGGGAAAATAATTAAAAATGCAAAACATAAAGTACAAGACTTTTTTTTAAACGTGAAATACAATACAATTGTATTGTATAATGAATGTGAAATGGGAATAGTACATTCATTATCCGAACCTGCGTCAGTACATGTGCGCAAAGTGCGATAAGCTAATTTTCCAAAGTGCTGTAACAAGAAACTCTAGATAACTGATGGTAGAAATTTCACGCCAAATAAGTAATTCACGATATTGGGAATAGGAGTGTGTAGAATTAAGAATCTTGTATTTCTTTCAAAGCAAGTAAAAGAACTGCGTAATGAAAATCATATTGAATCAGTAGTGCAAAATTTTTGTATGAGATTTTGGCATTATATTACACGTATGATGGGGAAATCTGTAATATCAAAAGGAGGTGAGGAGATGGGATGTCATAGTTTTAGTATAGGATAAGAACTGGTAAATGAGATTTTCGAGGTCATAAGTGTTGAAGCACTTTTCTAGAAGCAGCTCCTAAACTAGTGAAATGAATTATAGAATCTTTATAAAAAAGGATTGTATCGATTATATTGATTGGACTTTTATGGGAATTAGAAGATGAATATTACAAATATTATAAAAACTTTTTTGTTTATAAACCTGAAATAATCTTGAAATACAATTAATATAAAGGTGGAAAAAAAACTTAGCCATGTTTGTATTGACATTATAGCAAAAAAAAAGTAAAGATGTTTCAGTGTCGATATGAAGACCCTGATACTTTAGTGGTTAATGTTTTTAATATAATCCAATAAAAATCTGATTAATATTTGCGATATTAACGATCCTGTAAATGTAACGAGCACAATTTTTTGTTGTTATCACTTTTCACTTACATTATTTTGTAAGGATACGATTTAACAATTTTTTTCTGCAGATAGTAGATTTTACCTTCCAACTGATTCAATTTTCTCAGTGCTCTGCATATGGGTGTTTTGATTCGCATTGTCTTCCCTCTCAATCGCACCTGAGTCGAGCCCCAGTATATCAACTCGTTTAGTTTTAAGAGCACCTTTTCGTGTATCCGCGGCAACTTTCTCCTGAGTTCGCCGTAGTTTATCAGACCATAAATTTCCTGAGTTGCCTTCTTCACATCTTAAAGAACGAAACAAAGGGTCAAACCATTTCATTCAGTCCTAAAACTGATAACTACTGTTCGTAAGACAAAGAGTATCACAACCTTCAGAAAATTTAAGATGCTTGGAGATCTTGAGCCATGTTCTGTAGTAAAAATGTCTTATTTGCTCCTTGTTCTTAATCATATTTTCTGATAAACCCCTCTTCTTCCCTTGACTGAGAAAGAAGCTTTGCAGTGCATCAAAATCCTTGCCAAACTCATTTACCGCTTTGAAAAATGTATTTTTGTCCTCCATTGACCACAATTCGCAGGATCTCTTCAGTGAACGTACTATTTTGGCTTCCGCACTATCATCATCCTTGGATTCTGGAGTAGAAAAATATGTCAACTTCCACCTTCAGAAAACTGTTATATTGAAACAACAATGTGTCATGTATTCCATGTCATCAGGGCAGTTTTTTTTCTTGGTCAATTACAGACGAAAAAGAAATTTAGCAGACAATGGGTTAAGTGAAGTTGGTCATAAAATTTAGACTCTTATGAAAATGTATTTAGCAAATATTTTGACACTGTGTGCATCTCAATGGGTCACTGAGCGATCCACCTGTTTTCGCTTAGATTTAAATGTTTTAAACTAATTTTTGACAATAATTAATGAGTTTTTTCATTTTGGAAAGGAAAAATGTATGGTTTAAAGAATTAAGAGGTTGAATCAAGTTGGGAACATAAAACTAGAATCTTACAGAGATCCTCTTTGCAAATCACCCATGATTGTGAAAGACTTTAGGTTGTCTGTTTAGAGGAAGTAGTTTTTAAAATTAAATGCCAAAAAATTAATTATCTATACAGATAATCTATATATAGATCTATAATGGGTTTTTATGATCTTTGCAAATTTCAACAAACTTTGACCACTCCTGGTCATACTGAAAGTTAAAATACCAAATTAAATAGCAACAGTAAAATAATATTTACATCAAATTTTCTTACTTCTTATTCTCAAGGGACAGAAGTTAGATCACAATCAGAGATGTTCTTTGATTGATATGTCATTTGTTTGGTTGTTGCAATTCTATGAAAAAAATTTACTGTTTTTGAATGTATTTTGTGCACAACTAAAAATTGTATTGTATTGTATCTATTTCAATGCATTTCTCCTTGACAAGTTTCTTTCTTAGACAATTATTTTTTTTTTTTTAATTTTTATAATAAGCATAGTATTATGTATATACCTAGGATCCGATGTGACGCAATAGATTAATTGTTATAGATTAATTATTATTATTATTTATTTACAAATTCCCTTAAAACTTTAAGATTATTTCCCTCACAGTTTTCTGGAATCTGCTGAAACTCTACTACTAGTCTCTAATCTACTGGCACTGAAACTCTAATCTACTGGCACTCCAGTATATTGGAGTTCTGGGTTTTCAAAAATTATTTGAAAATATTTGTAAAAGTGTTTAGAATGTAAAATCACAGAAAAATTATTGTGTTTCATCCAGAATGGTTAAATGCTTCTGCCAATGAGCAAATAATTTTATGTTTAAGGAATCAACAGCCCATGTTTTTCATATTAAACAACCAATGAATTGAAATAAGCATGAATAAATATCATTGATTTTAACCTACTCCCCTCCTATCTCATCCAGTAATCCTAATAGAAATTGGTCTTCAGATCTTACAAAAGATATAAAATAATTATTGCATAAGACATTAAAATCAAACATACCCTTTTTCTGCTCTGTGACTTGCACAGATTCCGTCGAGTCAATACGCATTTTCTTTGTGCCTCGAACGATTCTAGATTGAGCATTTTTGGTGTCTGTTGCCAGTTTGGTATCCAAATTTGATGCTGCAGCTTCTTCTCTCTTCACCTCCATTTCCTCTACTTTTGCTGCACTCTCCATCACAAATTTCAGCTCTGTAATAATAGATTTGTATCTCATGAGTTCACAGAGCAACAAGAATAGAGATTCAGCCAGATTGCTTTTTTTTTTACCTGTTGATTGTTGTCCGTTTTGTAGTGCCTCGACCGTGAATTATGGTAGCCATGTAATTCTGCTTACTTGACTCTAACATGCCAGGGGTTTATTTATCTTTAGTACTTTGACCGACTCGATGTTTCGCTAATTTTTTTTCTCGATATATTCAAACTCATAATTGCGACTTTTAATATATTCTTTCGTAATTCGAGCTAAACAATTATAAAATTTACGATGCCGGCGAATGGCCGCAAAACTTATATCCAAGCTACCGCCACTTCGATCTTGTTTCAAGAATTGTGTGTGTGGGAAACCGCCGGTCAAGCTCAGCTGTCAATCGACACTCGCGGAGACTTTACACTCCTTGTGATGTAAACAATCGCGCGTTTTCAAGATTATCCACGATCCTTTGTTGTTTTTGTTTACTTTTATACTAACGATAGGTTATTCTTGCAATAATAACTATCGTGACAGTTATTGCTAGAAGATTAAAACAGTTTCAATACATATGGAATTAGATTTTTATTTGTACCTTTGTATGTGTGTTACAAATTTTGGAGCGGAGCTTTTGGGAATTTCGAATCGGGAATCAGCTGATATGCAAGCGTCAAGCCATCGGGACGCGATGCGGGTAAGCGGCTGCGATCGCAATATCGAAAAATTCTAGATTTCGACATTTATAACGATACAAAAAAGATTTTAAATACTTTTAACAAGTATAACTGCAAATATAAATTACGACGTGCATATATGTTAATTTGTGTTAATATCCGGTGGTTTAATTTTCAATCGATAGATCAGAATGGAGATTCAGAAATTTCAATTTTATAAAAAATATTTGTCGATTTATTTCTCATCGCTGGTTTTTATTATTCGCATAACGAGAAACGTCTGAATGGTGTTTTTTATTGGGCTACACCGGCTCCAGCAGTGTAGCGTGTACTGATTTATATATACATATATCACGTGGTCACAATGAGAAGAGCATATTTTCAGTGGATAAGGCATAGAAGTTACGTATTTTCAATAAGATATTTGGGATTTTTTAATCTTCCGTCTTTCGAATTGTTGTATTTCTTTTTCGATCTTTTTTAGGGTTCGTTGAATTCGAGGCATTATCTTTTACCGAAAGTGAATATGTCATCAGAGGTATACGTCGAGCGCCTCTTTGTCATCTGCAGTTCTAGTAGCGTCTTAGCTGCGTGCCGGTAGTATTGGGCTTTGCTTACGGTGTGTGCTATATTGATTGAGTCGTCTCACGGCGAGAGAGAAAACGCCATCGGTAGTCGCAGTGGAGCAAGAGAGAGAACGGCAAAAACGTGTAGTACATCACGTTAAGAGAATATGAAATACCGCAGTCGGTAATAAAAACTGTAATCAACTTTTTTCACGCATACTGACATTTTACAGCTTCAAAAAGAGTTTCATCGAATGCTCCAGTGATATCCGCATTCGATGAAACTCTTTTTGAAACTGTAAAATGTTAGTATGCATGAAAAAAGTTGATTACGGTTTTTGATGCCGATTGAGACCGGAATGATCGGGGGGGAAGGTGTTCCACATGCTCTTAAGATGATGGTGCTACTGCTCGGTCGGTAACAAAAACTGTAATGCGTTGTTCTTGATCACAATTGATGTTTTAGGCAAAAGACGAGAAGTACTGACTGCGCCTTGGCATTCTGCAGTGAGTACTTCTCGCCTTTTATTCGAATAATCAACCGCGACGGAGAATACATATCGTCTGTCTCTCTCAGATCGCCATAAGTGCGAGTGAGATAACTGAATCTTCCCAAAGTGTTATTCTTCGCCACGATTGATTTTGCGAATAAAAGTCGAGAAGTACTGGCTGCAGATTGTCAAGACGCAGTGAGTGTTTCTCGTCTTTTGTCTGAAACATCAATTTTGAACAAGAACAACGCTTTACAGTTTTTGTTACTGACCGAGCAGTAGCACATCATCTTAAGGGGAGGTGAAACCTACTCAGTCGGTAACAAAAACTGTAATCAATCTTTCAGAGGACACCGAACTTTTTTTGATAAAAGAAAAGTCTTACATCATTGGTCTCTTAAGGTAGTTCGGTGATGAAGAACCGAAGTCAAAACAATGATTATTATTTTGTTATGCAATCATTTATATGTGTATATATATCATCAAGAAGGTTTGTGGCGATATAAAAAGACCGTTAGACGTTGATTTTTATGTCAAATAATTAAAGTTCATGTGAAATAAATCACAAGAAGATATGTTATTGGCTTAGTGTGTTAAGATGCCAAAGCCGTTTGTGGCACACCTCGGCAACAGTTGATATAAAAAAAGCATTGATTCTTATGGTAGAATATAGTTTACAGAAGATTTTCCGATAATACTAAATGAACAACTGAAAAGTATTGTTATAAATAAAAAATGGGTTGTTTAATTCATTTTTTTGTAATTTTGGTTATGGTAATAGCTTTTTGTTATTCGATTTATTTCGTAAAAAGGGTACATACATTTTTGTGTGCCCAGTGTCGTCTGCACTTTTCGCCGGTGTTTATGTTTATGACAGCTGACAGCAGCATTAAAACGGCATTGAAAGATGGAATTGATAATCAGAACGGGATTCAAGACGATAACGCATGCAATTGATTTTAATCCACAAGGTATTATAAAAGGGAAGGCGTTATCTGTATGCCATGTGCGTCGAGTGCAGGAGTTAACAGATGCAGACAAACGTATCTTAATAAAGTGCAGCGTGTTATTCGCCAAACGTCAGTGACACTTCCACTACTACACCATACAAGGTGAAATTGGAAGTAAGTATTGTAAAGTTTCAATCCTAGTAACAGTATTGTAGTCTATAACTTTTTATTGATTGGAGAACATTTAGTTCGTGCAGTAACTCTGAAACTTTTTTTTTTCGTTTAACGGAGGCGATCCAGTCCTCGCGGCTTTTCTGCTTGAAAACTTGGATCTTTCCTGTAGGGAAACTATAGAAATGTGCACCTGGTGAATTTACAGAGGTGTTTTTACAATTCACGATGCAACACGGCATTGAGGCCTTCCCTTTTGGCGCACTCATAGTGTCGATTTATTAAAGAAATATAAATAATATCGTTAATTAACGTACGCTAGCATGCTTTACTGTGATAATTTTTTATCAACTGTTGCACAATTTCGCCGCTTCGAACGCTAACTGTCCAAAATGGCCGCGAATGAAGGTCACGCACATGGTCTTACAACCGTGGCCCGGACCGCAAGACTGTTTCCCCCACCACTAAATTTCAGTCTCGTTTCAAAACCTGTATGTAAGACCATGGTTGCTACTGTCGATTCGGGAAGGTAAGTGTTTCAGCACCGAAAGTTTATCTTTAATTATTAATGTCTGAAAAACTATGCGGTTGATCGGGTTCATCTTCAACCGTATGCTCCGTCACACTGTCCTCTTTCTATTAGTATATTTGTTACAGTCATATTTTGTAATAGATTATGAGAAAACTCGGGTTATTCATACGATAGACCAGGTTTTCCTATTAAAAATATTAAAACTACCTACTTTTGAAATTAAATATCTAGAGAACGGTACGGTCAATCACCTTTTCTCGGGGCTCTATTTATTAAGGAGAGTTCAATCTTTCGATATAACAAATAAAATAAAACACTTTTTGCAAAAGCTGTTCATCATCGAACTACCTTAATTCTGCATGATGTAAAACTTTCGTTTTTTCCAAAAAACATCAAGTTTCTGAGAATTCTTGTTCCGAAAGATATTCGCTATCTTTCTCGCACTCGTGGAGGTGTCGCCTCCTGTGAAGGTAATGTGCTACACATCGTCTGTCTCTCTCAGTTCATCATAAGTGCGAGAGAGATAGCTGAAATTTCTCGAAGTGTTATTCTCTGCCACGTTTAATATACTGAAAAAAAAACTGACAGCGTTTTAGCATTGTACACTCAGTACTTCTCGTCTTTTGTCCGAAACATCAATTGTGGCCAAGAAAACGCTTTATAGTTTCTGTTATCGACCAAGCAGTGGCACATTATCTTAAGGGGAGGCGAAACCTCCACGAGTGCAAAAACGATAGCGACTATCTTTCGGAACAAGAATCCTCAGAGACTTGATCTTTTTTTGAAAAAATTTAAGTTTTACATCATGCAGAATTAAAAGATCAATGATGTAAAATGATGGTGACATTTCTTTTTCTCGAAAAGTCTACAGCTTGTCCATACTATTGTTTATAGTTTTTGTAACCGAGTGAGTAGATTTTGCCTCGCCTTAAGGTGATGCGTTATACCGACTGGGTCGCCGTGAGTGCGAGAGAGAAAACGCCATAGGTAGTCGCAGTGGAGCGAGAGAGAACGACAAAAACGTGTAGCACATCACGTTAAGATGATGTGCTACTGCTCGGTCGGTAACAAAAACTATAAAGCGTTGTTCTTGGTTACAATTGATATTTCAGGCAAAATACAAGAAGTACTGACTGCATCTTGGCACTCTGCAGTCAGTACTTCTCGACTTTTATTCGAAAAATCAACCGTGGCGAAGAATAACACCTCGGGAAGTTTCAGCTATCTCACTCGCACTTATGGCGATCTGAGAGAGACCGACGACATGTAGCACATCATCTTAAGGGCATGTGGCACAGATATGATACAGACTCAGTCGGTAAAAAACCGGTTTCCCTATTTTCTCCGCAACTATTAATATTTCGGACAAAAACGAATTAGGTTTTCGTAACCAATAGATAGATGCATAAAAACCTAATTTGATTTTGCCCGCAATATTCACAGTTGGGGGGAAAATAGGGAAACAGGTTTGTTACCGACTGAGTGTGTGCCACATCCCCGTAATCCTCCAGTATATGGCGCATTTTTGTCGTCACGGCGTGCGGCACGTTTTTCTATCTGGGTAACAATGCATTTTTTAAAGAGTTTCCAATTTATTTCACAACTTATTGTAAGTATAGTAATTTGCTTATGTAAATGTATTTGGCTGAAACTTTTTACATACCCAGATAGACAAACGTGCTTTTTTTTAGCATGCCGGCACAGTGCCGTCATGTACGTCTGCATCTGACAATATAGTGTCGGCATATTCATGAAGCACGACATGCTAGCACGGTGGCGTCACGGTGACAGCATGCCATGCGGACACGGTTCCATCATGGTAACGGCATGTCATACAAGCACAGTGTTATCACGACGACGGTACACCGTGCCACACGCCGTGCTGCTGACATGGTGATGGCACGACATGCCGGCACTGTGCCGCCAGATGCAGACGTCCGTCATGTACACGCTAGTAGGTCCGATGACCGTACAAAATGACTGTAAAAACAGCCAAGTTCATTTTTGCCCAAAAGTAACGGTTGTTCACGGTTCAGAATAACCACCTTGTGAATTTTGTAACTGTTTAACCACATCGAATAACTACTTCGATAACTGCCCCACAACCATCCGGCTATTGGTTGTTTTAAAATTAACTGTACCGATTAACCACCTCGATAACTACCCAGATAAAATTTTGTGCCGTCGAGGCATGAAATGTCAGCATATTACAGGCACCGTGTCAGCTTGTGACGTACACAGCGTGGCGGTAGATCAAAATCATGTGCAGCGTCATTAATTAGCTTCGTGCCAGCACGGAGCGCTGTCCCCGCGATGGACTAACTGTGCAGTCAAAATATTGACACGTCGCCGGCTGCGAATCCGGCACAGTGAAGGCACACACACAACTTGGCGTGGCATCGTGCGTACTGCTCGGACGCCCCTATGGCGTTACACTGCCATTTCATAAATAGCTTAATAAGCAAAACAGTGACGGCACGTATACATTACAGGACATGAAGTTGAGATATTAATGTGGCATCACGCTGTCAGTCCAATAAAGTTTCACGAAAAAGCGCAGTAATAAAACTGTAATAGTATATATCCAGCACAGCGAGCCACAGTTTGTCTTGACAATATGCTACTGTATCGCCACATTACCTGACCCAGATGGACATATGCCGCCATCGTGCTGTCGCCATGCCATCACTGCGTGCCACGCCGAAAATTTAAAATTGTTTGAGCCTTGGTCTGTCGGCAGAGCCCGCCATGGGAAATCATGTTTTAGGTTTATTAATTATTTGAGATCCGAAATTCCGAGATGAGGAAAAAAGACAGCCTGCCAGCGTCTCCCTTTTCATCGAAGGAATACAAAAATTAATACCAAGGACCATCACCTTCAGACGGCTCCCTCAAGTGCAGTCGAAACCTAAATATCTTAGGAGTTTTATAAGCACTTTGGCTTCAAATCGCTTACGAAAACCGTTTTAGCCATTTGCCATCTAGCGGCACTATGCGAAACACCGATGCAAGATGCAAGTGACGGCTAATCACCCAGATAGGAATATGACGACACGAAGACGGCACGGTACCACCGTGGAGTTAAGTATGTGCGACCGAATGTTCCAGCACATCGTACAGTCTTTCTATGCTGCACGACGTGCTAAAACGGTGCTGACACAGTGCCGGCTTTAGCACCGTTTCAGCCAATCGTGCAGTCTCTCTATACTGCACGATGTGATAGAACGGTGCTGGCACAATGCCGGATTCAGCACGTTGTGCCATCACAGTGTCGCTACGTTCGATCGCACATAACTTATTTCTGACGACACGCAGTACCGGACGGCACTGACCGTTTTTCTTACTGGGCAGCGTTTCGCATAATGCCGCTAGATGGCAAATGACTAAACCGTTTCTCTCAAGCGATTTGAAGCCAGAGTGCTTATAAAACTGCAGATATTTAGGATTCGACTGCACTTGAGGAAGCTATCGTGTGAAGGTGATGGCCCTTGGTGTTGATTTTTGTATTCCTTCGATGAAAAGAGGAATTCCTTTTCCTAAACTTGGAATTTTGGATCTCAAAGAATTAATAAAACTAAAAGATGATTTTCCATGGTAGGCTCTGCCGATAGAACAAAGCACAAACAATTTTACATTTTCGGTGTGGCACGCCGTGACGGCATGGTGGCAGCACAGCGTGCCATATCGAAAAATATAGAACGCACGGCGTGCGTGCATGGTGATGGCACGTGACAGTACTGTAACGGCACGATGCCGGCATGTGTCTATTTGGGGCAGGTAATGTTGCGACACAGTACCATACTACCAGGACAAGCTGTGGCTCGCTGTACTGAATATATACTATCACAGTTCTATTACCGCGCTTTTTCGTGAAACTGTATTGGACTAACAGCGTGATGCCACATTAATATCTCAACTGCATGTCCTGTAATGAATACGTGCCTTCACTGTGCCGGTTTCTCAACCGGCGATGTGGCAGTATTCTGACTGTACAGTCCATTACAGGATCAGCACTCTGTGCCGGCACGAAGCTGATTAATGACGTCGCACATGACCGCGATCTACCGCCACGCTGTGCCGGCGCAAGCTGACACGGTGCCTGTAATGTGCTGACATTTTTCTACCTGGGTACAAGCACAATAAAAAGAATTATTGCTTTTGCGTTTAATTATATAGGTTATTTTTCTTCCTTATTTGTATACTCGACTTCTTCCGGCAATTTGGTACATGTACGATCACGAATAGAGAATGTAATTTTTTTCGTCATTAGTAAGATTCAAACCGGGGACTCTGAGACTGTTGATCCGCGCTTTAGACCACTCGGCTATTCGCATCCGTGTGGACATATGTGTTGATTACATATTTGAAGTATAAGAATCGGTTAACTCTTAAAACAACCAGCAGCCGGGTGTTCGTTGGACAGTTATCGAAGTAATTATTCGGTGCGGTTAATCAGTTATAAAATTCACAAAGTGGTTATTCTCAACCATGAATAACTGTTATTTTTGGGGAAAAATGAACCTCGTTTTAACGGTTATTTTGTACGGTTTTTGGCCGAAATTCAATGGTTGCCGAACCTGCTAGGGCATTCATGACGACACAATGACGACATGTCGTGACGGCACGGACGGCACGGTGCCGACATATGTCTATCAGGGTGTGTTCGATCGTGTAGTTGATTCTATATTTTATAAAAGCTTTATTTTCTATTCAAAAATGTGATATGCAGGTTAATACGCTGGGTCGAGCAAATTTTTAACATTGTTAATTAGCAATTCAAACGAATGAAAAAGTTTTTTTTTTAATTATAAAATTTGTAGCTTATAGAAAGGTGTAGTTTAACAAATATTTACAAACGACAAGCTAATAACTCAGAGGTTCTACTGCAATTTCTTACAAACTCAAAGAGTTTTTTAAATCAAATGAATTAGACGTCCAGCAATCCGGAAGAATTCCAAGCGGGTAATCGCCGTAGTATTGCTTTACGATAAGCCAACCCCTTGTACGCTGGTTTGGCGAAGTCATCACCTCGTTCCACTATATTATCGAGTGTCATGACCTCGCCCTTGTCCATGAGCACAAATGGTAAAGCTACAGTTGACCATATAATCGCCAATATTGCACGACGCTTCAGCATCTTTTCAAAATGTTCCATGCTCGGTGGTTTTGTCTTACATTGAAGTCTCGTCATGGTTTCCGACAGAACTTTTAAGTACTCTTCGAGAAGAGTAGTGTGATGATGCAACTCCACGTACTCTGCAGTAGTTGTATTCATAAATCGAATAATATCGACAGCTGGTGAAGACCACCAGCACATTTGAAAATCAACCTGGTAAAAGTGATTAATAAAATTTTTACCATAACGGAATAAATGGTCCGCATCTTCAGCAATAATCTGACATTTCCGGTTTCAAATATTCTCCTCGTAACATGTATAGGTTAGAATTGTACTTACAAATATATGATCAATAACTTTGCCATCATTGTTGTAACGAAAGAGAAAGTTATTGACCCAAACGTCGCCGTGGTTTAATACACCGAACTCATCAGCCTTCGGCTTGCAAGATTCTGCAGCTCTCTCATAACACACGTCCATTATTTTTAATAGTTTTTCAGAATAATTACGTCCGCTGCGGATGAGTGACGTGTTAGCTTTAAAATACAAGGTGTTGGGATTCAAGGTCATTCAACGCCGCATTGGCACTTTACGACATAATATAGGAGTCCTAATGACGCACGTACCTACATCCCAACTCTGGCCAATTCAGCAATTCATTAGCAAGTATACGCACTCCAGCTTTGAACGTAATCTTAATTTCCTTGGGCATATCGTCTCGAAAAGTACCTTTTTGGTACGCCTCCATCGATTTTGGGTTCTAACATGAAAAAAAAAAAATTGCAAATAACTTTAAACCCTAGCACTCACGATAACGGTGATATAACGGCCATAATGACGGAAAAAATGACAGTCGTTTTTGTACACCTTAATAACGGTGCGATTTTGGTCATAATAACGATGTAACAGTAAAAAAATGACGGTGACCATGACTTTTCTCATGGTCACCGTCATTTTTTTTGTTGTTATTTTGGCAAAACGCACCGTTATTAAAGTGTACAAAAACGACTGTGTCATTTTCCCTGTTATTATGACCGTTCTCGTGAGTGTTAGGAAACCCTAGCACTCATGTATGGGTTAGAAAAACACCTCCTTCACCTTGTTTCATTGTTATTTCACCGTGTGAAATAAAATTTCTTACGAAATTTCTCGTGTGACTGCCCAAGTAGCACAAAGACAAAGGATATCTATTTGGTATACGAAAAGGTATATTAATTTCCGTCCAAATGATATCTTTTTGGATTTGGATATCTTAAGAACGTCTAAAAGATATTTAAATCCAAAAGATATAATTTGGACGGAAATTAACATACCTTTTCATATACCAAATAGATATCCTTTGTCTTTGTGCTACTTGGGTGTAACAGTCGGCATCGGCGCGCGCTGCAACCTCATTCTCGTCAGAAAATTTTTTATCGCACTAGCATCGTAAAGTACTATTTCGTAAGTCGTGCGTCGTACGTCGAACCTTCAAGAAAAGCAAAAACAAACTTTTTCTTGCGCCTTTTACTAGTGTTTGTCATTAACATTTCCGTATGTCATATGTCGTAAGTCGTACATCGGGCGTCAATTACTTCTGTTGTTCATGATAATATTGCTTTCCATGTTTTTTTTTACTGACTGTTTTTACGGTGCTTGAAAAATCTCAGTGATCTGAGTATGTCCGAGCTCTATCAGACATGTATGTTCCTTGAGGCTGCCATTTCATGCAGGTACACATCATTTTATCTACTCGTGAGCTAAATAGAGCGCGAGAGGAAAAAATGTTCTCTCTTGCTCGCTACTCCTGCACTCACAAGTTATCTCGGATGCAAAGGCGCTGCATGAAACTGCAGCAGTAGGAGTTCAGAACACGCTCAAAATTTGATTACATAGTGCCGAAGAATTCTGACATTAAAAAGTAAGACATACGACAGCAGACATACAAAATAGGAAATTTGGTACTAGGGACGAAAGGGAACGATTTTCATCGAGTGTGAAGTATGTTGTCCGTGCGAAGCGAGGATAGCTCTCACACTCGGCAAAATCGCGTCTCTCCCGTGTAGTGGAATATTCTTTTTCCTAACATTTCGTTTACACATTCGCAAGCGTGCATAAGCAACAACTTCACGATTTATCGACAACAATGTTGTACACTCTAAATTCAGATTCCGTCCGAACTGTACTGGGCATGCGTATTCATCATTGGTCGCTTTGCTCCCGCGCTGCTTGCCACTGCTGGTCACTTCACCGAAGTCGGGAAAAAACGTTAATGTCAACCATTAGTAAAAGGCGCACGCAAAAGTTCGTTGTAACACCTTTTGAAGATATGTCGTACGATTTACGGAAAAGCTCATTATTTACATACGACATACAACATACGATGCACGAAAAAAGGGCAGTCTATGATATACATACGCCATACGACGCACGAAAGGATGCGAATAGACACATCGTTGTCAAAATTGGCGAACCGAGCTCAAAAAATAAAAAAAATGAGGTTTTCAAAAATGTTGAACAATAATTTTATTTTCATTACGTTTCGAATCCAATAATAAACTTAATATAAAAAAAACTCGTTTATTTTTTAATTTTCATAAAATGTCAGTTTCGATTTAATCAATTTAATCTGAATAAATTACATTTATATAGGCCATAAAAACGTGCATATTTTGGATTTTTAATTCTTCACTTCAAGAATTCCACTTACGACAGGTTATTTCGAAATATCACTGCTTGAGAGAAAATTCATAAACCTACGTTCTTGTAACTGTTTTCCGCATCTGTTATGTTTAAACAATAGCTGGATTACGGCGAAAAATCATTTTCAACCTCGGGTAATTAAACAAACTCGACGTGACGAGTACCCGACCAGACCCCAACACCGAGTAAACGACCCTAACAATCACGACCACTTTCAGAATAACCGGAAAATTAATGAAAAGTTGTTCAAATAACCATGAAATGACTGAGTTGTTTTTTTACCCTTTTGGTGACTCTCTGAATTTGTCAGAATAACCGTAGAAATGACCGTCGAAAAATTAGCGACTCTCAGAATTTGTCCGAATAACCGTAGAAATGACCGTCGAAAAATTGGTAAGGTCCGACGGTCATTTCTACGATTATTCTGACAAATTCCGAGAGACCACTTTTTTTTTATTTGCCCACTAAAGGGGTCAAATAAACAACTCAATCATTTCACGGTTATTTCGACATATTTTGAAAGTTACCGTGATTGTTAGGTGAGTGAAACCCGCACACCCCTAATGATAATTGATTTTTTATCTTCATATTACTAGTTTCCGGTTTTTTTATATGTTATGTTTCGGTAACCTTTTCAAATAGAGCTATAGAAGACGCGTGAAATTTAGCCAACCCTCTTATTGCAAGGCAGGAATGCTGAAGGTCAAGTCCGGCCTGGCGATCAACCATACGATAGTCAAGCGGTGCAAGATCCTCGATCACAAGTAAAGAAGGATCACCGATCTCGGCAAAAAGGACGCTTGGATTCAGACGACACCCTTGCTCGTTTAGAATCGTGTTCATTTTGTTCAAAGTTGTCGTCATCATCAGAATTTCAGTATCAAATTCCTTTGCTACCTTCAATAAATAAGAAGTTATACTGATCAATTTTTATGTATAATAACGTATTTCTATTTCATAGCGTTTCTATAATATTTTAAAGGATGTATAAATACTGAATTTCATTACATATTATTAATAATATTTACCACGTCTTTCCTCGTACTATTCGTCGTCGGTGCGATCTTTACTATCACGGATTTTTTCTCGGTAATATTACTACCTGACTCATTACGAGAATATGCCACACTAGTGCGTACTATATCGCTTCCAAAATTAACACCATTTTCGACGGCAGGTTTCGTAGTTAAATCATTCACTATTATCGATTGATCATTTTCGTAAATTCTTAGCACTTTCTGCATAAAATCTGCGTTTAGCCAAGCGTATAATTTTGTGGCCATTTTATGGAATCACTGACTCTCGCTCAGTGTTAAACTTCGAAACACTTAGAAAATATACGAGTTTGGACGTTCGGCGCACTGTCTGTCTCTTTTGGAACTAACAGTATTCGTGTAGACGAGAAAACTCATGTGGTATTTGTATCAAAAATATTGATCGAAGCAATTTATCTCGCCAGACTGTCAAATGGTTTGTATATGTATGTTTGTACACCGAATCGCGCAGCGTATTTGTTCTAAAGCGTACTCGCAGTTTGTTGCCAATTACATTGGAACCGCTCATAGCTTATCTTCACGTAGCGTACCTCGGTAAAAGGAGGGGTACGTCTCAGCGTTTTGATTGGACGTAGATAAACGTTTTGCGTGACTGAATGGTTCTTCACTTACCTTACATATCGCCACATTAAGGTAGTTCTGTCGTGAAAACAATCCAAACTCATATGCATGAATTTTTGACATGTTGTAATTTAGCTATTCAATTTTACTTGCACAAAATCTTGAAGGCTATTACCGAGTATTTGAATAAACAATTAAAACTTGAAAATCGATCTTTTTACATGGCGCTCAAGGGAGGGCTGGAAAAATTGATCTTTAAATCGAAAATTAACATACTTAGATTAAAGATAGAGAAAAAATGAAAAGTACTACGGATTCGCAAATAATTCAGGTATTGATGCATCGTGAAAAAAGGTGAAGTCCCCGAAATAATGTTTAATTGAACCAAGGTCAAAGTGCACGATACCGTGCCAAATGACGTTTCCTAACCTAATTATCGTGAAAATGAAGTCAAATCCGCACTAAACATATCAACTATTTACAAATAATTGTTTTAATTTGATTACGACAATTTCGAAGGATTCTCGATTATTTTTGATATTATTATTGAGACAGTCAAAGTGATGCGTATGATTATTTTTGAATGTCATATAGACTCTGAGATTCATGACTCCGGCGTAGCGACAGAACTACCTTAACTAAGATATAAAATCTCCACTGTATGTTCTTCCGCATTGGGATTCCCACCCGAGGCCTTAAGATGATTTGCTACATGTCGTCTGTCTCTCTCAGATTGCCATAAGTGCGAGTGAGATAGCTGAAACTTCCCGAAGTGTTATTCTTCCCCACGGTTGATGTTTCAGGTAAAAGACGAGAAGTACTGACTGCAGACTACCAAAACGCCGTCAGTACTTCTCGTCTTTTGCCTGAAACATTAATTGTGACCAAGAACAACGCTTTACAGTTTTTTTTACCGGCCGAGCAGTAGCACACCATCTTAAGGTGATGTGTTACACTGACTGAGTTGCCGTGAGTGCGAGTGAGAAAGCGCCATTGGCGCTTGCGCTAGAGCGAGAGAGAACGACAAAAACGAGTAACACATCACGTTAAGGAAAGGTGAAACATCCGTGAGTGCGAGAAAGATAGCGAATATCTTTCGGAACAAGAATTCTCAGAAACTTGATGTTTTTTGGAAAAAGCGAAAGTCTTACATCATGCAGAATTAAGAGACCAATGATGTAAAACTTTTCTTTTATCAAAAAACGTTCGGTGTCCTCTGAAAGATCGATTACAGTGTTTTTCACCGAGTGAGTAGGTTTCACCTCGCCTTAAGATGATCTGCTACATGTCGTCGGTCTCTCTCAGATCGCCATAAGTGCGAGTGAGATAGCTGAAACTTCCCGAAGTGTTATTCTTCGCCACGGTTGATTTTTCGAATAAAAGTCGAGAAGTACTGACTGCAGAGTGCCAAGATGCAGTCAGTACTTCTCGTATTTTGCCTGAAATATCAATTGTAACCAAGAACAACGCTTTACAGTTTTTGTTACCGACCGAGCAGTAACACATCATCTTAAGGGGATGCTGGAGTAGATTTTATTACCGACTTTGGTCGGTAATAAAATCTTTTTCGTAGTTTTGATTATTCTTCGTTAATACGCTACACACATATTTCAAATTGTACACGGTTGTAATATCAACATAAACGAGTGAACGTACATTCGAATATTTGGTGAAAACGTACAATAAATGAAAACAAAATCGTATATTACTAAACCTCCCGAAATCAAAATGGCCGCCAGGGTTTGACAGCATCGCTTATTTGGTAAGATATAAAAGATTCTGGAACTCACACACCTTAAATCGAAATGTACGTCCATTCTTTAGCGTTCTCTGAATATTCTACGAGCGTCGAAAAGTCAATTTCACAAAAGGAATCCACGCAAAACCCAGACTACGCTCGCGTAGTCTGTTCGCGATCAGAGTGGGTCAAGAAGAGCGCGAATGAAGTTTCCCGATTAGAACACAAGTGGCGCCGATGTAGTCTGTTTTATTTTGGCAAAAGCTGCGAGCATTTGCAACGTGACCATAGTATACACTATACATGGATTTGGCTTGCGTATTTGACATTCTGATGGCTTTCGAATATTCAGAATTCATCACAGAACTGATGTCCGGTCTGATTTTACACATCTAATTTTCAGAAACTATTAAGAGGCAGTGATACACCGAAAATTTTGTAGTCGGGGCCGATAATGTAGGGTCGTAGCACCGACCTACAATCTACCGCTAGATGGCACGCCACGCAATTTTTTGTAACGGATTCCGATACGCGATCCGCGAGCGCGCCGCACGCGCAGCACCTCCGCGAGACCGGGCGCGTAAATTCAAATCGAAAAAGCAGAGAGAACGAGAGACAAATATAGTGGCTTGGGCGAGCTGACTGCTGATAAAGTATAAAGCATGATTAACTGTAAATGCGGCATTATGAACATTATTTGTAATATATAAATATTATTAGATGTACGAATATTCCAGCATTTTCCCACGTACGCCAAGCGGAAATGCCGCGCTGCGAAGAAACGTGCTAGACATAAAAGAATCTGCCTACGCTCCTTGTACCGCTATAAAGAAACGCACTAGAGTCTGCTTTCCTAAGTCGAGTCGTGACGATTCAAGTGTCCTTCATATGGGCCCAGAATGTGAATCCCTTAAAAGAGCGTCTTTGCTAGACGCACAGATAGTAAAATGTAAATTGTAGAAAGCCGAGACATACTTAGTTTCAACGTACAAGGCGAGCTCCGTCGCCAGACACTCCAAAGGGCCAACCGTACTTCGACGGTGGGCCATCTGGTGTCCAAATTGCAGCCAAGGAACAATAGCCACTTTCTAGCTCGGGGGTGACGCGGACGCTTGACGCGAGCGTCTCGCACGCTCGCGCGTGGGAGCAAGCGTTCGCGTCGAACTGAGGGTTGATTGGCTAAGGCTGGGCCCGTGGGGCGTAACTCCTAGCCCACCAGCAGACCGCGAGGCCCGCGAGCCTAGAGTTAACGCGGAGAGACGGCAGATTCTTGAGACTAGTCGAGCACGACGGAACTGTCTTCGAGAAAACTGTAGTTATTATTTTGCACTGAGATAAATTAAAGTTTATAAATTCCTTTGAATAAATAGAGTGTTCGAGTTCGTGTTTAATTCCGAGTTACAATTGTGTCTTTTCCCCAACTAATTTCGAGTACAGGTCAGCCCGGACGAGGTGAGCTTCAGCTCTTCGACGTGGATTGGACATCGGTGGTAACCACTCTTGTGCTGGTCAGAATTCGGACGTTCGAAATCTCGCGCCGAAAACAGACTGAAAGCGTTACAAACAGACTACGTCGGCGCCACCTGTGTCCTGACCGAAAAACTTACCGATCAAAGTCGGCCATAAAATCTACTCCAGCATTGGTGTGGCGCTGCACAGCGTGTCGTGTGATGAGCTGAGGTATAGAGCGTCATCACTATTGGCTTAGTGCGTTAAGATGCCAGCGCCGCTTGTAGCACACCTCGGCAACAGTTGATATAAAAAAAGCATTGATTCTTATGGTAGAATATAGTTCACAGAAGATTTTCCGATTATACTAAATGAACAACTGAAGAGTATTGTTATAAATAAAAAATCGGTTGTTTAATTTATTTTTTTGTAATTTTGGTTATGGTAATAGCTTTTTGTTATTCGATTTATTTTGTAAAAAGGGTACATAAATTTTCGTGTGCCCGGTGTCGTCTGCACTTTTCGCCGGTGTTTATGTTTATGACAGCTGACAGCAGCATTAAAACGGCATTTAAAGATGGAATTGATAATCAGAACGGGATTCAAGGCGATAACGCATGCAATTGATTTTAATTCACAGGGTATTATAAAATGAAAGGCGTTATCTGTATGCCATGTGCGTCGAGTGGAGGAGTTAAGAGATTCAGACAAACGTATCTTAATAAAGTGCAGCGTTATTCGCCAAACGTCAGTGACACTTCCACTACTACACCGTACAAGGTGAAATTGGAAGTAAGTATTGTAAAGTTTCAATCCTAGTAACAGTATTGTAGTCTATAACTTTTTATTGATTGGAGAACATTTAGTTCGTGCAGTAACTCTGCAACTTTTTTTTTTCGTTTAACGGAGGCAATCCAGTCCTCGCGGCTTTTCTGCTTGAAAACTTGGATCTTTCCTGTAGGGATACTGTAGAAATGTACACCCGGTGAATTTACAGAGGTGTTTTTACAATTCACGACGCAACACGGCATTGCGGCCTTCCCTTTTGGCGCACTCATAGTGTCGATTTATTAAAGAAATATAAATAATATTGTTAATTAACGTACGCTAGCATGCTTTACTGTGATAATTTTTTATCAACTGTTGCACAATTTCGCCGCTTCGAACGCTGACTGTCCAAAATGGCCGCGAATGAAGGTCACGCACGAAGCCAATATCGGATTTTATCATAAGCTACATTACCTGGAGTCTCCCGGTATAGTAGAACGCTGTTATTAAGGACTCGCGCAGCGCGAATCACTCTTTTAAATTAACGCAGCATGCCTCAGCTACAACTTTCTCCTCAACTCACATAATTTAACGTACAGTTTCCTGTAAAACATTGTATTTATGTTTGAGCACGTTCTTCATCAATCACCCAAAAATGAAACCTCGTTCCCAGGGTTTTCTAACAATAAAACTCAAGAGTGCACACGCCTGAACAGCGTCTCCGCGCGAGCCTGATTAACCTCGTCGAGCGGGCCTGCTTTTTGTCAACCACACGTGCTGACCAGAAACAGACCCTTTCACCTACTCGGGTCCTACGCTGAGACTTTCCCGCGGAACTTTCCATCCTCTTCCCCACTTTTCTTATTTTCCTCCTTTTAGCAACGAAGGACTTTGGAAGCGCACACGCTGATTTTTGAGAGTTAGTTCGAGAGCAACCAGCAACGAATAAAGATCGTTTTATTCGAGTAACGGGCAGTCTGCTATTCTTGCTGTTCGCGCATTTTCCAAATTCCTACGTTCGTGCAATAGCAGCAGTTATAAGTTTTTGTACAAGTTATCTTCGTAAAATAATTACGTTTAGTCTTATATCGCGTTTTTAATAAACAGTAAATCAGTGCAAGTAAATTCGAAGACTGTGTTGGTCATTTAAAAGTTCCCGGTCCCATTGCTCTATTTCTATAGTTAATTCAGCAGCGAATCCACAACGAGCGAGCGGTCGTGGATGACCAATTGGAGAGAAGCTACATCCACCAACTGCTCCGGGACGTAACAGTCGGAACTTTGCAGACACATTGCCGGCATCAGCACACCATGCCGTCAACAGTGCAGCTTAATGCTGCAGTACATGTCACGTTATTTGATCCACAGCGTGCCGGTGCGTTCCGCACTTTTGTCGGCATCTTGCCGACATTTTTCTATCTGGGTAAGTACATGTTGTTTATTAACCTAACGAATCATGTTGTTTGGTCTTTAGGAATTGAAAGGAGAATTAAGAGTGAACATGGATCGTAACAGCCTAAAAAAATACAGAATTAAAACGTAATTTTATTCTGAATTTTTCTTCAAACGATTGCCATATTGTCCGAGCTTAGATTCATATCCCCAGGGTTCCGGGTTCAAGTCCTACCGATGACATAAAAAAATTTAATTGTTATCCGCGATCAAATACGTACCAAACTGCCAAATAAGTCCGAACATGAAATTAAAAGATGACAATGTAGCCGTTCACTTAATTGCAGCACAGATAATAGTTATTTAAAAAAAAAAGTTTCGGTTCTTTTTCGGTGATTTCGATCAAAATTCCGGTGCTTTTAATGTTCGAAAAGCACTCAGTGCTCACCGGTGCTTTTTCGGTGGCTGACCTTTGTTCTTTCAGTGTTTTTTTTTCGGTGCGCCAACCTACTAGGGCGGATCCTGCACACTTTACGACGTTAACTTATGGTAAAGTTACTATATATCCAGAGCCGTATTTGTCCCATCAACCGCCCCAGGTAATCCAAATGGAGAAGGGGGTGGTGGGTCAAACAGAACTGAAAAATGTCTGGTATCCGATTTCTTCGGAACTAATTAATATTTTCATAAAAATATCAATAACCACGATGTCAAAAATATTTATTATATCTAATCAACCACAACACAGAAAACGGCGTGCATGTAAACGTCAATACAACGTTGATGTGTATTATTTTGTGATCAATTAAAAATATTCATTTATTTTTAATTCATCGAATAAAAAAAAATCGCTTTGCGATGAGCTTTTTGTGTTGCAAATGTTTCAATGACATCATCGAAGTTCGTTTGATTTGCCAACTCAACTTCGATATTCAAAACCGTCAGATTATTTTAATCTTTTTCCATGATACTCGATCGCAAATACGTTTTTATATACGACGCCATGTCGAAAAATATTTTTCTAACGAGTGAGTTTGCACCATCCCCTTCTCTATCGTTCTATCAGAGGGGCAGCTCGTTTGGATTGCCTGGGGCGGTTCTTGGGACAAATATAGCTCTGGCTATAGTAGAATGAATGAAATAATTTTTCCCGTTAAGGAACATTTATTGATTTTACAGTAAGAGGTGCAATGAATTTTTAAACTTTTCAACTTTTAAATCCACACAAAATGTTAGAGACGTGCAACCCTCAACTAAATTTGGAGGTATGCAGTTTCTAAGAGTAACGTAACTTTCGAAATCGACGAAGTTTTTGTTTACGGAAATCTTGCAGTTACGTAAAATGTTACGTTTCTTGAGCGTTTTGTTTCTTGCGTTGCTGCATGATTTCGACGGTTCTTTTTTGTCTTTTTACGTGTCACTATAGAGACACTTTTTACGTGAGAATAGGGTCGGCCATTTAATTATTATTTCTTAATCTTTAACGTCACGTCGGCATGGAAAGTGAAGTTTTCCGTGTGCTTCGCGCACGGGAAACTCATTTTCCACACCTCGTGCACTAAAATTGTATATGATACTCTGTGGAAAAACGTTTTCTCAGCTTGTGGGATTGTAGCACTCGCCTTTGACTCGTGCTGCAAACTTACACTCGTGAGAAAAGAGTTTTTCCGCCCTCGTGGCGTAATATACTATGACAACTACATTTACGCGAGTAGCATTCTGCCCAAAAAGCACAGTGGGTAAAAAACTTTAGCGGTATACTGTTTATATGTGCAACATTTTTTAAATAAACTGAAAATATCTGCAGTATGTCATGCCACATACATGTAATACATAGATAATAGAAACAAATAAGACTGAAAAAAAATTAGTAATTTTATAGCAAAAGAAAATAATACCTTAGTACCTGGCGAGTTCATGTGCTACCATAATCATTAAATAATGAAACAATTGACTACATTTCACAAACTCGCCAAGTACTAAGGTCTAATTTTTTGCTATAAGATTACTAATTTTTTTCGATTTTATTTGTTTCTGTTTTCTATTTATTAGATATACTTGACATGACATGCTGTGGATGATTTCAGTTTATTTCAAAACTCTTTGCACGTGTGGACAGTAGACCGCAAAAGTTTGTTTTTCATCCACCGTGCTTTTTGGGCAGAATGCCCCTTACGTAAATGAGGTTGTCTCAATTTTTTTACCCGTGAGGGGTTTTTTGGGATCTTTAGTTGCATAATATAACGCGTTCACAAACAATAGTAAATGGGGCCGCGGCTCTAAAGATGTCAGAAACTGGGCCGATTACGTTAGCGCCTTCACGACTCCTTGTCGGCAAAAGCAAGTCCTACCCGATTAGTACATTTTTCTAACATCAAGGTTTCGCACCGCATGGGTTCTTGTGTTGCCACCGAGGATAAGATGAGCTCATACAATTGCTTGATTTATTCATAAACACATAGAAAATATATATGTAGAGTAAAAAAAACTAAATCTGATACATGAAAGAGAATTTCTCCTTATTCAGTGTTTATCTCCGTGGCACACATGGGGCATATCTGCAAATGACGATAAATATTACATTTCTGATGCAGGACTTAACAAAAAAAAGTATACAAGCTGAACGATATAGCATAATTCCTAAATTTCTTGGTACATACCAAACCGTTCGTTTCTACCTGATGAAAACAGTGGCTGTGAACCTTGTGACCGCATGCCAATGTCGTTATTGGGTTTGATTCAATTTCTTTATGACATACTCCACAGACAGATCTAACGACGTAATTTAAATATTGATAAAATATATTGTATCTTTAATATCAGAAATAAATAATATTGCAACCTACCTCGTTTCATGACTGACATTTCCCGCAGACGAGGATGGGAGAGACGAATCATTTTCACTTTCGTTTTCCTGTTGACTATTATTTTGAGTATACCAGTAGCTCAAAGCGCTGAGAGCTAGCAAACCCAAATTAAGACCGGCTGCCGTTACAAAGAAATTCGATTTTGCCATGATCACTTTTATTCAGTACTCCAGATAATGCCAGTTTACAAGAGAACGCAGTAACAAATGCGATAGCGCGTAGTAGGTATAGTTAGGTTATGTTATTAATAGATAGTAAAAACACCGGTAGAAAACTTGATGGAACCTCAATAATCCCCAAAGCAAAAAATTCTCATCGAAGCGTCCGATTGAGGTGACAATGACGCTGCTTCGTCGGTAGGAACGATTACCTACTGTTTTCTCTGGACTTTGTTCAGTCTCGCTACTGGATAATTGACGACCTATGTAGGTACTCTCATCGAAGACATTTTTTTCTATTAAACAACAATTTTTGGAAATAGTGAGAAGTTTCTCATGATGACATTTATTTGTAGATGCTAAGAACAACATGTAGTTGACATTTGAGACGAAATGCCAACTTCTAAAAGAATTTCATCTCTCTTGGGTGTTGAGGCGTTATGGTAAGTTCTTATATAAGCGACGGCGCCAAGCGACAAGCGAAAACACTAGATCTACTACATTCTTCAATGTCGTAATTACGATGCACTGACCTGGTTCCTTATTATGCTTAACCTACAATTGTCAAAATAAAAAATCCTGATGTAGTATGACGTAATTCTTACTGGCTTATTATTATTTTTAGGAAAATTATATAGCCGGTGTAACTGAGTAAATGAAAAGATTTCAAGAGCAAGTTGCTGTAGCGAAATTTCGATGTTCAGCTATGTTGAACTACAAACGTCACGTTGCTGCGACGAATGAAGAGCAAGAGTGGGTGCTGTCGCTTGTCGCTGTCGGGCGTATGTGAGTCCAGCATTATGCTAGATTCAAATACGAGCGACAGGGGCCCTATTCTCGAGAGTATGCGATATTTTTCGTATACGATAAATTTCGATGACCGTATATCGTATACGAGATCGAAATGCTATTCTCGACTGCCATGCGATAGGAGGGCTTCGATAATTTTCGTATACGATATTCTTACATCGTTGCCACATGGAATCAGTGAGCTCTTCCGTTAGAGAAATCGTGCGGACCAATAAATATATAGATTTTATGACTCCCAAATACCCGCGAGATTCGGTTTGGTTATTTCAAAGATATGTGTCTACGAGCAGAGTTGTAAATCCCCATTAATTCATGAGATATAGTTTACAGTACAATTTGTTTTGTAATTATGATTTCATAATAATAATATGTAGTGCTTTTAAAATAGAGTGTAAACATTTGAATAGCTGAAAAAAATACTAATTTTCGCTTTAATATTGCAAGAAATAGTGGAAAAAATGGAAGAAATAAGTAATGCATTACTTTCTTAATGCAATCCTTATTTTTTTCCATTTTTTTTTAAACGGATTACCGCGAGTTTTTATTGAAAAATAATAATTTTTGCAGCCATTCCAAAGTTTAATCATCGTATTACAATCGCTACATGTTATTATTATAAAATCATAATTATAGAGCTGATCGTATCATCATCATTATTTCTCTAAGTATTAGGCATTTACAACTCTGTCTACGAGTATGTCGCAAAATTGCAAACACCGATTTTACCCAATTGAATTACAAGCCGAGCATCGTACGTGACACTATGTATTATAGGCGCGCATACACAAAAGCTTTTTGATAAAGCAAAACTATTCATTTTCTAGAAACATATATTGTTCATGCACAATACATGTAGAAACCAAAGATATTGCATTCAAAAAATCTTCGCGGAAAAAGGGTCTGTCTGAAAATGGAAATGTCTCATGGTGACCAGATGCTTTATTGCTGCAAAAGTCCATGAGTCAATCTCTGGCGACCAAAAGTCTTATTGCAGGTTCCCCACTAAGCGGTTTTCTTAGGTATGCGTAAATTCAAGAACGGCAAGAGTAAAAAATTCAAGTTTTCAATTCTTCATTATTTTCTCTCAGTCATTAGTCAGCAGTCGTTCCGTTCACAAATCGTTTTGTGTAGTCTAAAAATGAGTTCGCAAAACCAAAAAATTTATCTAATTAAAACAAGGATGCAAAGTAGAACCTTGCACATTGCTTCCTCATTATTTTTCGCGTTTTACAAAGCTTCCTCTATGAGGAAGCCAAAAATTGAATAACATACTTGCTCATAGAGGTAGCTTTGTAAGAAGCGAAAAATAATGAGGAAGCAATGTGCAAGGTTCTACTTTACATCTTTTTTTTATGGTTGTTCGAACGAGCCTAATTATAATAAAATTCATTTACAGACTTGGCAAGACATCCGGACGAATTCGAAGCAGAAGCAGTCTCGGATCAACAACCACAGAAACAAGACTGGAGGCGGCCCCGCAACCACCGAAGTTTTGAACGGAATCGAAACTAATGTTGTCGGACCATCATTGATCGGAGGGCATGTGAACATCAAAGAATCTGCTCTGGTATCCGTAAGTTTAATTACAACATCACCTTACACCACTGGTTGAACCAGTTAATTTACACACAGATAAAAAGTGATTTTGTGCCTATTCCCATGAATTTCAGAATCCTGATGACTATAGCCACATCGAATATATAGACGAGTATGAGGACGATGTTTTCATCATAAACGACGAGAACGTGGCACCGGAGCCGACAAAGCAGCCGAGCATCGACTCCGTACTGTCAGCGAAAACGGAGAGTCAAAAAATTTGTACGAAGATCGAGGTTTCTAATACGTTCAGCCCGCTTGGAATGGAACGAAAACGTCCAATCGAATCGACACAAACATCCGGACATTCCAAGCGACCTCGCAGGGTTTCCGCTCAGCGTTTGGATAATGCCATATCAAATACGAATGTGCTTGCGCACATTTCGGAGCGAGACGTAAATATTCGCGAGAGATATTACGAAAGAAAAATCGTAGCTCTCGAGCGAATAGCTGCAGCTCTCGAAGCCATTCCTTCAGCACTTAAGTCACTGCCTTTAGAACTCCAACCCGAATATAAAAGTGATTGAGAACAATAATTAATAAGTGTATTAAATATGAATCAAATAATTTGTAGCATGAAGTTAATTCCATGCTAAAGTATAATCAATAAATAACCATATGGATTGTTCTCTGAAATGATTTATTATCTTTCGTTGTATTAAGCGTCCAGCAGCTAGTTCTGGGTTAACCCTTGCGCCTGCTATTTCCTTCGCTTCAATATTACCACCATATTCATACAATCCAAAGTCTGCATCTTCGTCCCCGGCTTCGAGTTCAGGAGCGGGTATGCCATTGCCAACGCACATATTATGCAAGACCACACATGCATTAATGATTTTTGAAGCAGTTTCTGGGCTGTAATGCAAAACTCGATGCTTTAATAAGCAACGGAATCGCATTTTCAGCAGACCATTGCATCGTTCAATCGAAGAACGAGTACTAGTATGCCTTTCATTATATTGATGTTCTGCTGTACCGGGTTGAGGGTTAGCTAGAGGCGTCATCATCCATGGACGTAGCGCATATCCTGAGTCTCCTAAGGGTATAATACAAAAAATACTTTAGAATCTTTTGCATCTTTGAAATTATAAAACTTTTTAGACATTAATGACGATGCACAATTTTCTTTTGCATTATCTGCCTCTTACCTAGGAGAAAAAACGACTGGCGTTGAGCATGAAGTTGACGCATGAACGGTTGGACATTACTGTTATTCCAAATGTAAGAATCATTCGTACTACCTGGGAATCTGGCATTCATGCTCAAAATTTTTAAAGTTGGGTCGCAAATCTGAAAGCAGTGACCGAATTAGTTGTGACAATTTCCATTACAATACATAATATCCATTAGGAAATCATTTTTTCATATGATTTATAATTAGCTTAGTAATTCTACGTTTATTGAATGGTAACCCTTGCGATTAACATAGGCATGCTCTGGAAATACAGGATCGTTGGTATGTGGTGGGAAAGTAGCAACATGTGTGCAATCGATGCATCCTATGACACCAGGGAAGTTATGTTGTTCTCGAAATCTAAATGAATGTTATTATAGATCGATAAAAACGTACTTATTATAATAAGATCCTTTCTTCAAATTTCACGTTGCGTGTCAATTTGATATATTCATATCAATTACTACGTGATGTGCAAGCCAACGTAAAAGAATCTTTTATTCATGTATCAAAGTAAATTATGAATTACCGGCTTCGCAGGCTCCGTAGTTTTTGTGGATCCGTTGGAAATTGAACCCATGCCTGGAATACTTCTTCACGGTTCAATATCTCTGTTACATTTTGTATGCATCGGCTTACAGATGGTTGGCTGACGACTAGATAAAAATTCTCTCCGATGCATAATCAAGAGTCGCGGTAGCGACTCGACGCCAAGTTAAAAAAGAAATTAATGTTGCCTTCACACTACGATTTGTCTATCTGTTGATAACTCCCGGAGGCAGCAAACTTAAGCATAGTCAACACCTATAAGGACATAAGACTTTAATCGATGTTCTGTTAGGTAATGCATGAATTAATAATTACCTGTACACTTGCATCTAATGCTGAAGTTCTTGATGGTATACCATTGTACTGCTCTACAATGTCGATAATATTATCAACCATAACTTTGTTGAGTCGGAAATGCTCAGTAAATACTCGATCTGACAGCTCAAATGGATCAACACGTTCATGAAATATTCTAGGTCTGACATTAGCCTGGGTTTCAACCTCATTGAGAATATTAGCTGCTTCAATGTTGATAATGTTCCGCAACATATGAGCCATCTCGGAAGTAGTATTAAACACCTACAAAAATGTAATAATTAGTGTCAATATGATGCTACTCAAAGCGGAGCACAACATAACCTCTACGTTAGCCACTGCCATTAGCTGTTAATTTCGGGTTTCATTCTTGCAAATTTTAGGCATCACTGGATCGAAATAAGCCGTCGATCAATGCTTGTGTAAATTAATAGGTTATTATTTTTTTAGTGATATATTTAGTACTTACGATTATGAAAAACGACCTTTGTAAACAAACTAAACGGCCGCAAGCAGAAGATATTATTGAAAAACGTATACGAGATGTAGATATCGTATGCGAGAACCCACTCGATACGAAGCATTCGATAATTATCGTATACGACCGGCGTATCACCGCTCGAGAATACAGTTTTGACGAGGCATGCGATAATCTAGTAACTTTCACAAAATATCGTATACGATAAAACTCGAGAATAGAGCCCCTGGACGGTCATTTAGCGATACCGAAATACTAAATATCAGGACTTCGCTGCATTCTTGTAAAAGGTTAACGTTTTAAACCAAGGATAAATTTGAATAACTGACATAATGTTGAACGAGCAGATTCCAATGTTACTTCTCATCATAGGGTTTCTTTCAATTGCTAAGTTCTGATAATATGCTATCGGAATAGCCGGTAGCGGCTATTTTACAACGCTTTTGCTGTTAAAGCTACTTCCCCTTACAATTTTATCATTGATTCAGTTATACAGGCTGTGTGACTTCTCAAAATAATAAAAAGCCAGTAAATATTACGTCATAATACATCGATGTTTTTTGTTTTGATAATTGTAGTTTAAGCACAACAAGGCACGAGTGCCAGCGCATCGCAATTACGACATTGAGCCGAGTCTAGTGGATCTAGTGTTGTCGCTTGTCGCCGCCGCTTGTGTGAGAACGTACCATAAGATGTATTGTAGAACACGATTGGTTTGGTACTATAGAGAATCCCATCCGAGGTAACGGAATCAATTTTGTTACATTCATTAGTTCAGTAGGACTTTCTAGGCAGAGTTAATGCTGCGTCGTCGGTAGGAACGATTACTGCCTATTATGCACTTTATTTAGTCACGTTACTCGATAACTGGCGACGTATGTGTAGATACTTCCATCGAAGAAATCTCCCTGTTGAAAAGGTCCGATAGGTTCCGATAGATTACGATATAAGTCTATCGAAAATCTATCTGTTTTATCGGTACACAAAAAATGGTTATTTAGTCGTTTATCGCGATTTATCGGAATGTTTCAGAACTCGCACTCTATGTGTAAAACCGAATACAGAATGCATCGGATTCTATTGGTTTCTATCGTTACCGGATTCTATTCGATATTACAGATTGATGATTTATTCGATCCAATTAGGATCGCACAGATATGTGCACCATTATCTGCAATTGCAGGTTAAAATTTAATCATTTTCTATAAGTATTTGCGTGTCTTGTAAAGTTATATGTTTCTAATAGGATTTCTCAATTGAAATTCTATAAGCGTGAATAAGGCATTTGCACTTGTTATTTCCTATCGGATACGAACGTCAAAACCCTATTAAATTAAACATTTCTTATCTCGCCTTATTGGAAAATACAGACCAGTAAGAAATGTTGACTTATGATGTTCTATGGGGAAATGCAGGTCAAAAACACACAGTGTTCCGATAGAAATTTAGTTTTTATACTGGAATTAATAAGCGTTTCCAGTTTGCATTATATTTGTAAGAATCAGCCTTTGCAGATTGATTTTTCACGTGGAATTACAGTTAGAAGAGGAAAAATATTCTACAACGATTTCCAAACTTGAGGGAACAACGATACTGACTTGGTTATATCAGGGATTCCCGATTGGTATGCTATATACACTTAATGGATTTTAAATGCCTTTTCCAAATTTTGTACGTTCTTATTCTGCTGGAATTATAGTACTATTATTTTTTTATCGGAAACTATCGGTTAATTCCAAAAAGTACGGTCATATTCGCTGTTCCATTCTATTAGGTTTTCTCGCGATTCTCCATGTGCGCCTATTGGAACGGTATGGTAGATACTGATAGGAGTGAACGTTAGAACTTTATAAACATTTATCGGAATACAATGTGTATATTTCTATTAAAATCTATAGGGGGATTTCTAACTGAAAATAATAATTCAATGCAACCGTTTCTGAACGTATTGTTCCTACCAGAAATAATTGGTATTTTCCAATAATTCTGGCGACTGCTATTGGTCGGCATCGGTTTTCACCAATACAAATGCCACAAACATTTTTATCACTAAAAATTACACTTCATTCATTTTTTAGGATATTTAATTTCATGTGTCCTTCTGTTTATTCAAGTTGTTGTAGTTTGTATGAAAATTAAGGAGTTATTAATATGTATATGTACTAGGATGTTTACGGCTCGGGGTCTTTGTGGCCACGCTCTTCCTGTCTTAAGCTACTGTGGGATGAAAAAACAAAATTCATAACCCGAAAATCAAATTTTATGATTTCAAAATGCAAATTCCAAAATTCAAATACCAAAATCCAAATTCCAAAATTAGAATTCCGAAATTACAATTCCAAAATTAAAATTCCAAAATTCAGATTCCAAAATTCCAATTCCAAAATACAAATTCCAAAATGCAAATTCCAAAATTCAAATACCAAAATGGAAAATCCAAAACGCAAATTCCAAAATTCAACTTCCAAAATACAAATTCCAAAATAAAAGAGAATAATAAATAATAGGGAATAAATCTACGACGTTTTATTTTACAGCCTATTACAAATAAGACGGATATGTAAATACAAATGTAACCCGTGATCTCGGACTTTCATGACGTTTGAAATTTTTTTGAAAATTGTAATCACATATTATACTAAATATTTTTTATTGTTGAAGGTGTGTACACAGTTTTAATGCGTCTATGAGGAAATCAAACTTACATTGAAACTGGGCTGTACACAACGGGATTTAATGCATACATATAATAAGTGTATCGTGGTGGACGCGCACCATTGTCCGGTATTCGTAAACAATGGAACTTTTCATTTTTACACTTCCATAACGACCAGAAAATAATTCAAAATTAGCTTCGATAACATTACGTATACATAGTAATAATTTAACGTCAAGCATGTGCGGATAAAATCTATTGAACGTGAATATCAACTGCTTAATTTTCGAAGACACCGGCCGGCTAAGCAAGGCCTTCGCGTGAGCGCGTTTGGGCCGGCTTTCTTTACATCCTTGCGAGCACGTCAGCGGTTGTGTTTACGTTCTGCAACGGTTATTTCGTCACCTTCATGTTCGTGGGCATCGACCGGCTTTGATTAAGTCCAACGCTTACACTGTTAGAATTTTTTGTATGATAATTAATATGTAGTATTGGTTTATAATATAATTATTGGGATTTTACAACATATCTGTATAGTAAATTTAATTTAATATTTACTATATAATCTAAATTAACTTTAATATACCGTATCTACAAAAAAACTTCCAATTCATATATTAATTTAAAAAATATTTTTAACGATGTATTTGAGGTATTCCATATGAAACTCGATCGATCGATCAGCTATGCTTATTAGGTTCTTTAAACCAAAGTGAGCAATCTAGTACACGACGCGAGTTGAAGTTACTCCGAAACGGAGTACTGTATGGCATTCATAAAATATTCGTATACTAAGGACTCATCGGCATAGCTGATAGTTTTTTACGAATCGACGAACACAGTATCCACGTAGATGTACGAAAACTTCCAACAATATTGAATATAGCGGTTATTATTCTTCATCGAAGCACGAGGCGTAGTAGAGGCAAAACGGAAGCAGCAAAAGTCTCTCGTGAACTATATATGTATATAGAAGGGGACAGTGTTGCTAACTCGTCGATATGATAAATCTTGGTTCTCACCTGTGGAAATCTCCAGAAATCTCCAATTCCAAATCAACCGAAAATCTCCATTTTTTCATCAGAAAAACCAACCGAGGACATATTTAGTATTGACCCAGATTTTTTTAATGGACATCGGGATTAATGTTCAACATCAATTTTTTTATTCACGGTAAAACTGCAGAAAAAGCTCCAGGAAGGCTTCTTTCGACTTTTTGTCTTCGTCTTTGTTTCCATTTTTTATTAATATTGCTTACTGTTATTGTTGCAGTGATGTAATACTAGATTTTTCAGAACTAGAATATGGACACCTTCATGAACAGTGGGTTTGGCGCGCGTATGAGAAAAACCGTAAACAAAATCGCCAACCTGTCGAAAAACTTCAGAATTCTCTAGACCTCGACAACGAATCTTCGAAATCTCCAGAATTCTCTAGACCTCGATAGAGCCTCTCGAAAATCTCCAGAATTCTCCAAAACTCTATGAAAAATCACCAAGGTCTAGACGTGTCCAAAACATGCAAAAAAAATCTCTGTGGGCCATTAAAATCTCTAGATCTAGCGACAAAATCACCAAATTGGCAACACTGGAAGAGGATACTCAACGTGAATGCCCCTGTGCCCATTCTCAGCCAAACCGAGCTTTGGTTGCTGATGTGAATGTGCGAATATGATTTACGCAATCGTTTACATTAAATAATTACCACCAAATGCTCTGATCACTCCACCAATGATTATTGGATGTTTCTACGTTGTTTAAGACCTTGTGGCTTAAAATCGGTCTAAAATGGTCCGTTTCATGTGCGTTAATACCGCTGTATCTATTCTCAGCCAATCCCAGACTCCGTCCCTGATCGTAATGGACGAGTATACGATTAGGGACAGCTGAGACGCTAATTAATGACCACCAAATGTTAAGATAAAGCTACCAATGATCAGGGAACGTTTCTGCATCGATTAAGACCTCTCAAAGCAAAATCGGTTTAGAATTATGTGTTTTATCGGCCATAGAAACATTTGTCCATATCCTTGCTTCCGGGCCTGTCGGATGGAAATTAATTCTTTACATTTTCCTCGATAACTAGCGACCACCAAATGTTCTAATTATGATATTCTTGACCACCAAACGATTATACATCAATTGGACATATAAAAAAATCGAATTCGTGAAAAAAAAAAAAAAAAAAAAAAATGGTTATCTTCACCTACTAATTTTGATTAATTAATTAAAAAAAAAACGGCCCACCACCAAATGTTGTAATTAGGCTACCAATAATCTGTGGACATTGGCGGTTAAATTAAGACCCTGTTGAACGAAATCGGTTAAGAAATATGAGTTTTATTGAAAAAAACACGTAAGTCAATGGACGTGTGAGCATATATCTCGATCAATCCCAGCGTTCTTTGTTCGTCGTAGCGTAATGAATGACTACCAAATATTGTAATTAGACTACCAATGATCTGCAGACATTGACACTTCGATTAAGACCTCGTTGAACGAAATCGGTTTAGAAATGTGAGTTTTATCCAAGAGAATATATGTCAATAGACCTGCGTGCGTATACATTGACCGATCCCAAAGTTCAACTACTCGTCGTTACTCGTCGTAACGCAGCAGAAATAAGATTATGGATATCTCATAATCTAATTAATGACTAACAATAGTTATTAAACCGTCCTGCTTTGATAACGACCCTGTGGAGCGTTGTCGGTTAAGAATTATGCGTTTTATGAAACACCGTTCGTATTACCGCGGTACTCATCTGTCAGCCAATCACAGCGTTCGATGCTCTTTTGTAATGCTCGGGTATGTTTAAGGACATCTAATATGCTAATTAATAACCACCAAATGTTAAGATAAGGCTACCAATGATCAGGGAACGTTTCTGCATCGATTAAGACCTCCCAAAGCAAAATCGTTCTAGAATTATGTGTTTTACCGGCCATAAACATTTGTCCATATCCTTGCTTCCGGTTCTGTCGAATGGAAATTAGTTTTTTAAATTTTTCTCGAGAACTAGTGACCACCAAATGTTCTAATTATGATATTCTTGACCACCAAATGATTATATATCGATTGGGCATCAAAAAAATTAAATTCGTGAAAAAAAAAGAAATCGGCTAACTTCACCGGCCAATTTTGATTAATTAATTAAAAATAAATGGTTCACCACCAAATGCTCTAATTAGGCCACCAATGACCACCAATCGACCACCAATCGATTCCGATAATTTAGAATCAGATTCATTAAAATCATCGGCTAACTTCACGGAGGTCTCTGCGGCGCTGTGACGTTAAGATGTATTTTAAAACCCGATTGTTTTCGTACCAAAGAAAGTTCCATTGACATCTTTTTAGGTTCTTTTGACACTACTCTGGGAGTCGACTACGTACTTGAAACATATTCGGACCATTGATGTTTGATACCGATGCTAGAACATTTTCAATGACTCGCTCTTTGTATTTTGGTTGCCATATTGGATTCACCATTTTTTATTTCTGAATTCTGAGTTGAGATTCCTAACCAGAGGCTCTCAGTTTCGAGTTTCATCCAATTTATATAACTTTTTGCATTTTGGACCGTTATATTGGACCCGCCATATTAAGTGTCTGAATTCAGAGTTGAGTTTTGTAATCACGGGCCTCAAAAATTTCCGTGTACCAAATTTTATCCAAATCCATCTGACAAACCAGTGACTGTTATTCTCGATGCAATTATTATAAACTTAAAGTATAAAAAATTCTCGTGTTCTGTTTGGTCTAGTAGTTAACGTGCTTGCCAAGTAGTTAGGTAGGTTGTATATGTCCAAATATAGGTTCAAATTCCGCAAACATCACTTTGCCGAGAACTAATGAAGAAATTGTATCTCTGGACGATTTCCTTTTTTCTTTAATAATCATTGAATAATATTGTTAACAGTATTGCAGGATTTAAAAAAAATTAACAATTAATTACCAAATTGGTCATACATTACTGGCCAGCATTGGGCCTATGCACTGGGCCGACATTTAGTAGTCAGGAAGTATCGGTTCGAAGTTGACACCAAGTTTTGGTGTGGTATGAAAAAAATGTTATTGGTCCGGTAGAGATTTAGATTTTACCGTGTACTGGCCTCGAATTATTGGACAATACTGGCCATTCTAGAAACGGTGCCAAGTCACTCCTGAGCTTGCCTGCCATTCCTACATGGGATACTCGCTGCTAAAGCGTTTTACATATCCATACACATTGGCCACGTCTGTGAAAACAGAAACGAAAGACAATCAAGTATTGGTAATGCACTTTTTAAAAATATACCACTAGCTGTAGTAGTAGTAGTAGTAGTTTTATTATAATAACTAGTAGTAGTAGTTTTATTCCATTGTATGGCTTCAATCGCCTTATACATCCCATCCCAATACATTGTGCTCTCTTGTAACTTATACAATTTCAACTCACCCACAAAAACATCGGAATATAAGTTTATCAAATGAAGATGAAGATTATAGCTAGATAGTTCACCTTAAAGACTATTATCACTTTTTGTATAAATACGCATCTTCTACGGCTACAACTATCGCTTACTTCTATCCTTATTTGTTTAAGTTGTTCAATATATTTAATAATTGTGTGTAGTATTGTAGTTGTAGATATTTAAAAAAAACTAGTATCGCATTTCATAGGTACACTTCTTCTTAGTTACTTTGCATCAGACTAAACTTATTTTCTTTCACACGTAATGACATGTATTAATAAATCTTTGCACATTCACACCCTTACTTCCATGTATTTTATATTATTCCTCGGTTCTCGATTTTTCTTTTATTAATTTCCCAAATTCTTTTGTGTATCTACACAGTTCCTCCACCGGTTTTCCCTTCAGAGCCTTTAGAGCATGTTCATATATTTCATTTTCATCTTGCCGACCACCTAACCAGTCCTCCACCCATCCTGACAGATCCGACTTTATTAGTCTCCTGGCCTCTTTACAAACCCTAATGTTCCCCAAGTCCTCATTTCCTGTCCCACATAGCCTACAGCTCCAATCCTGGAATCCCTTTTTTCCATATCTAAGCAAATTCCCACATCTGATTCTTGTCCATTCCTCCTTCATCCAACCACTCACTTCCTTATCTTCCCAGTATTTTTCTGCTTCCACCCCCTCTTTTATATGTTTGAACATCGGGCTAAAGGTTGATTCGTCCACTTTGCACCAATCACCTTGGGTATCCTGTTCCATAAGTCTCTCAAGTCCCGTCTTTAACCATGTCTCTATCATTTCCACACGACCTTTTTTCCATATCCAATCAAAGACTCTCCCTTCTCCTACTTCCTCCATTGCTCGTTTTAGATCTGTCCCCCAAATTGTTGAGTTACCATCTAAAATGCCTCTGACCTCCTCTCGTAAACATATTTTCGGCGATCGACCGTCTTGCATTTTTAGGATTTCAACTAGGTAATTACCCGCCCTTCTCCTAGTTTCAACCAGCAAACACCTTTTACCCGTCTCCAACTTCCAGAGATAGTCCGGTGTATTTCTGGCCACTCCTAGTGCTGCTTTTGCCAATCTACCTTGAACCCGTTCCAGCTCCATCCTTTTCCTCCAGCCCCAAATTTCTACCCCATACACTGCTCCTGATTTCACCAGCGACTCCATAAGTAAAAGTCTTTTTCTCAGACCTTCAATCTTAGCTCTTTTCATGATCGACCATACCACATTTACCGCAAAGACGCTTACCGGAAAGACGCAAATGCGTCTTTCCTGCCATGTTCCTAACGTGCTTTGTCATGCCATTTTTCGTCGCAAACCAAAAGCCCAGGTATTTGAATTCAGAGACCTCAATTGTCTTTCCCATGTAATCCCAATTTTCTGCCCCCATTTCTAAAAATCATAATTTTTGTTTTTCCCACATTAACTTGCATTCCCGTTTTCTGGCAAAATACTTCCAATCCTTTCATCATTTTCCTAAGACCCTCTGCCGTTTTTGCCAACACGGCAATATCATCTGCATATTTCAATGCATAGAATTTTTGTTTACCCAGTACCGTTTCCCCATAATCTTTGCCTTCCCATCGTTGATCAATGTCATCCAGAAAAAGGTTAAATAGAATTGGGCTCAATGGACATCCTTGTCTAACTCCAGCTGTCGTATCAAAACTTTCAGTCAATCCAGCCTTTGTTATTATTTCATTCTTAGTTACTTTATAAATACCCCTAATCATACGATGCATTTTCCCTCTCACTCCTTTTTCCCACAGCCGGTCGAGTAACAGTTCTCTGCTTACTTTGTCAAAGGCCGCCCGAAAATCGACAAAGGCCACATATAATTTTCCCCCTTTCATTTTTAGTCTATTTTTAATTAACGAATTGAGAACAAATATGTGGTCCCGTGTTCCTCTCCCCGGCCTAAATCCCGCTTGGCTCTCCCTCAGTATTTATTTATTTATTTATTCTTTCCATGGTATGGCTTCAATCGCCTTTTACCGCCCATCCGACCTTTCCTCCTATCACTCTCTACCCGCACTTCGCTAAGCTAACCTAACTTTCCATGCGGCCGCAGCCGACTTAGCTACACTGTACCACATTCGTCATGAACACGGGGAAACTGCGGAAAACCCGTGCTGGTACAGACGGTCATATATTCTTCTGATCTCCCGGTGTATATACGAAAGTAAAGTACTTAAGTGTAGACACCGAGATCTCAGAAAAACTGACCTCCCGCTCACTGATTGATATGCCAGCCGGTGCACGGCTAAACGGTCACCCATCCAAGTTATGGCCGCAAACGATACTGCTTAACTCGTGGGACCGCCAGAGACGTACACCGACCGCACAACCATCAGTGTCGGTGGCTCTCCCTCAGTATTTTATTCCTCTCGATCCATATCCTTAGTCGCGTAGCCATTATCCCCGCTAATAATTTATAACCCACGTCTATCAATGAAATGCCCCTATAATTACTCGCTATATTTTCATCTCCTGCTTTAAAGATCGGGTAGATTCTCGCTAAATCCCACCCGTTTAACATTTTTCCCTCTTTCCAGATTTTGTTTATTATCCACTTTAGTTCCTCGATTTTCCAATGTCCTATAGCTTCAAAAAATTCTGCTGTCAATCCATCTTCCCCTGCCGCTTTCCCATTTTTGGATCGACGCAGTGCCTTTTTTAGTTCTTCAGTGCTAATTTTTGCATCGAGCGCGGGGTCGCTTGAGCCTTCGTCCTTCCAGATCTTTCCCATATTAGCTTCAATTTTCGTATCCTTTTGCTCCCCTAAAAGCTCAGCAAAATGTTTCACCCATTCCTTCTTCTTTATTTCTTCTCCTTTTTGTCTTTTCCTTGGCCTATACGCTGCTACCGCCGCCCACCATTCAGCCATGTCCTTACTGTCTCTTACTCGACGCCATTTTTTCTCGAACCATTCCTTTTTTGCTTCTTCATACATATCTTTTAATATATTTTTTTCCCTTGTCAATTCCTTCAGCCCATTTAGTCTATTACTGGTCTTTTTCTCTCTTAGGAATTTCTTTAAACTCTTCCAAACCTTTGTCCTCTGTTCCTTACATTCCCTCGTAAACCATCCTACTTCTTTCCTACTATTACCTTTCTTTTTTACTAATCCTGCTTTCCTTGCCGCTGTCCAAATAGCACCCTTAATCATATTCCAATGTTCTTCTGTAGTGTTCCCTATATCTATTTTCCAGACCTGTTCCAATTCCTTCTCCCATTCTTCAGCCTTATCATTATCCCATACAAGCTTTTCACCCTCATCTCCCTGATGCTGTTTGCCGTGAAAATCACTTTCTTCCTCTTGGCCACCCCCTGTTCTAAGTGTAAAGGCGATCGGCAAGTGATCAGATTCAATTCTTGATTTTACTGACAGGGATTTAATTCGATCTTCCTCTCCATTTTCAACCTGTAATACTAGATCGAGAACCGATGCTCCACCCGCCCCTATATAGGTTAAATTTCCTGCTTCATCGCCATTCACTCTTCCATTCATAACCTTAATGCCATAAGTTTCACAGAATTTCAGTAATTTCCGCCCTTCCGTATTTACAGTTTCATCTTCCGAGTTTCTCTCTATAATTGGTTGTTCTTTAAAATCATTAATTGACATTCCGTGCATCCTACCAATCCTAGCATTACAATCTCCAGCAATTATTACACTCGCTCCCTTTATGATCCCTTCTTCTACCCATTCTCTTAATTTCCCGATTAAAGTCGCACATCCAACGTTATTATAAATCGCAATTATCCATATTTCCATTTTATCTATCTCTTTTATTTTTATTGTCATACCGAATTCCCAGATGATAACTCCACACTTTTTTTCTAAATTTTTCCTTATTCCCACCAGCATACCTCCGCTAGCCCTGCCTTTGTTTTTTACCCTTAAAGCTTCTTTCGTCCACCATCTGAAACTCCCATTCAAGTTTCCGATTACCTGCTTTTCCTTTTTTTTCTCTAGCCAGGTTTCCTGTAAAATAATAATATCAAATCCTTTCAAAAAATCCCATGCTTTCCATACATTTCCAATTCCTGCAATGTTCCATGTTACTAATTCAGTCTCTTTTTCCCCTTCCTCACGAAAATTCCCTCTGTCCAATCTGCCTTCCCTCTCATTCCAAATCCACCAGTACCCGTCTATACATATTTTTTGATATCCAACCCTAACCTGTTTGCCCTCCGCCTCTAAACTGGCCGCTCTGCTTCTCAACCACTTCTGTACCTCTATTTCTCTTGCCGTCAATACATCATCTACCCATAAGCTACTTCCTTTGAGATGGCTTCTCTTCTTCATGATCTCAATCTTTGCCTCCATGGTTGCCACTTCAATAAGCGGTCCATTCCGTCCTCGTTCAATCCTCTCGATTTTCGGCAGTATTCCTGAGCGTTGCTTCAGGCACCAGGCGATGTCCTGTTTGATCTTAGAGTTGTCCCCTTCTGCCTTGAAACCTTTGATTCGCAGGCATTTTTTGAAACCTTTTCTTGCGTCCAATTCCCAGTTCATGGCATCTGCAGGTATCGGTTCTGGAATCGGAAGTTCTTGCGGTGATTTATTTTCCTCCACTTTTGTTGACTCCTTGTTGCCGCTTTTGTCTTTTTCTCTGTGTTTGTTTGCCTTAAACGAAGAATTTTCTACTGAGCCTACGGAAGCTACACTTATCGTTTCCAAGCTCAGGTCGTCCAGATTGTTAGAAAGGATCAAATCCTCACTTTGCCTTGGCTTATTTGCAACTTCTGTCACTTCTTTCGTTTCCGTCTGAGGGGATGTTCTCCGTACTAGGTTATCTATTATTGAAATTAGTTGGCGTCTTTCTACTTCCCAGTTTTTCTTCTCAAGCTCCCTTTCGTCCTGTGACAGTTTCAGTTTCTTCGCTAGCTCCAAGTGTTCGTAGCAGTCACACTGTACCACGCTATCAGCGTCTAGGTCCTCCTTGATTTTTATCAATTCCTGATTCCACCATTTTTTCATTCTCGTCTCCGATTCTCTTATCGAGTTTTTCACTGTCATGCGCATTTTCCGCTCAGTGTTTTGTAACTCAGTCATCCAAGAAAACATCTGATTCTGCTGAGTATCGTGTTTCCCCACTATGTTGTTATTATTGTTTCTATCTTTTGCTTCGGATACCGTCTCGTTTTCCGCCGCACCGGTCCCGTGCTGCTTTACATTCTGCTGCTCGATATTGTCTTGAGATTTTTCTTCAGTCACAATCACACCGGTGTTTGTAGATTTCTCTGTTATCACTGGCTTGTCGGGGTTAACCTCATTATCCTGTTCACCATGAGTTTTGTCACCGGTTTTTGTCACTGGTGAGTAGCCTACCGCACCTCTCGTCTTAAAAGGATCTATTTCCGTATTTTTGGTTAAAAACCGATCCATGCCCCCTGAAATATTTCCTCCTTTATCTTCCAGTATTTTCTTCGGACGTCCACGCGGTTTTTTCTCCTCAATGTTGTCCCCCATTGTTCTTGGAAGTGGTGCCCTCTAGTTCTGTCCCTTATTTCTCGCGTGAGCGTCTTTCAAAGTCCTTACCCAGAAACCTTCCTTACCGACAAGGCCAACTGTCTCTTGCCCGCCCTCTACAGGATTCACGGGAAATTAATCTCCTCACTTCCGTCCTTCCGGTATACTTTGCGGACCTAACCTCTTTCTTTTTATGCCGAGTATGTTTCTCTTCGATAGATAAATTCCCTTGAGTTATTGTTCACACCAACACTTCCAGCCCACGTTCACTTCCTATATTTTCCGTTTTTTGTTTCACTTTTGATTTTCCGGCGCTATTTCGTTCCCAATTTCAACCAAAAACACCACTCGTCTCTAGGCACGTACGCGCGCTCTCGCATAGCAACCGGAAGTCCCACTACTAGCTGTAGTATAATATCTGAATCGATATCGATATCCGAGATAAGAATTATCGTAAATCCAGATTCTTGCATTCGATTCCAGCAGTCGTTGTGAAGTCGGTGATTGCATCTCATCACCATTATATTTATTTCATTGTTTCTGAACGGCCGTCGACAGTTAGCACATGCTTGTGCATTCCTTCCCGGATTCCTCAATCTATCGAGTAAATGGAGCAATGAGACGTATCACAGAACTAAGTTGAATTTCTGGCGTATTAATTCCATTGCATTTAAATGCTTGTATGTATGAATATTATTACCTAGGCTGATTGACTCTCATTCGTTGGTTTAAGCACAGTTTGCAACCCTGTAAATAACAAAAAACTTTGAACTTAGAACATTAAAAAAAATAAAAACAAAAAGCTCTTTGTTTCGTCTTTACTAAGTACCTCGTTCCACTCAAACGGAACACTATGGAATGTATTCGTGAGTAAAAGTTTACAAGTATGATGGATAAAATGCCCGCATGGAAGTGAGGTTCCGTCGGTGTTGCCAACATCGACTTCGCAAGCGCAGCATGGTCCTAATTGTCTAAACCTAGAACAAAAATAGCATTATTCAATTGATGACATAATTTCATTAAGAGATCTTCAAATTTGTGTGGTCACACGTGTTCGATTTTTACGCACTCACGTTTTGTCAAAACGCACATAAGTGCCTATTACATTTAGTCTGCATGTGTCTAAATTACTTTTTTATGGGAGAATGTTATTATAATTTCAGGCCTTTATATTACCTTACCCTTAAATTTCGAATTCCAAATACTCCCCCTTGTGAGCTATCGGTGGTATGATACACCACACGACGCTGAAATTTATAGACAGAACCAAGCAGATGCAATGCTAACAACTTGCGGCGTCTACTAACTCGGCCTGATTATTTCAACTTCATATGGACCATTAATAATTTTCTTTATTTTAGATCTCATGAAAACGAAATACGTCAAGCGATTTTTATAAAATTTATATCATGTAAAGACTTGCCAGTACTCTACATGGCATTACAACTTGAGTTGATTTGATCGAGTAGTTCACGAGTATGATGATATGAATTTTAGGCCTGTCATTACTGTTGTGTATTGCTGCGGATCTTAATGATACATTGTAAATGTGATTTAAATATTGATGTAAATGCGCCCTGTTGAGCGTAAGCAGAAGTGAAAAATATAAGCATGGCCAGATTAATCTGGCGTCTGATCAACGCGTAGGAAAAACGTGTTGTGTTAAATAAACGATATTATCCACCTTCATCGGACTATATTACAATTACACAGACTACACGAGACGTTCCTTGTATGACTTAATGTTTTTTTAAACATTCGATATCAAATTAAGAGCAATTTAAGCCAGATGTAAAAAAAATAAAAATAAAAACCATGCTTTTTATATTTTTTCTTTATTCGTGCATGCAAAATCCTCGTTTGCCCACCGTTTACTGTCATGAAAAATGGTCGGTTGACGCACTAGTGCGCAAAACATTTTGCGCACTGGCTCCCTCATTTTGCACACTGTTCCCTGGATTTTGCTCACTGCTTGAAGTTGCAGCTCATTTTGCATGTCTGTAAACGTCGGACAAATTCGGATTTTGCATTGCACTGGTAAAGAAAAATATGGTTCGATACACGAGGCCAAAGGATCGTCCTGCGTACCAGGGTACTGACACTCCGCTGCTCTGCTCTATGCTAACCGTGTATTTCTTATTTGGCACGCCAACGCCGACGCTCATTGGCTGAGAGCGAATCGGGTACGCTTATGTTCGCCAACGTTACATGACCAAAACCGCCGTTGCCGGCGTTAACATTTTCGAAGTTGGCTACGGTCTCAGTAGTGGGGGCTGACGAAGATAGATATATCAACTGTCTTTGTTACTCCAACGGTGCATGCGTATAATGTACATTATACACATAGACTGAAGGGCCGGCTCAGACTAGCTGCAATAATAGAATTTATATTAACAGAAAAATGCAAACCCTCGTATAAACAGCTAAAAAGAACGGGGTATCAAAGCGAAAAAAAATCTATCAAGTGAAACGAAATAAATAAACCAAAATATAACGTTTAACAAGTGACTTCACAACTTAAATATCAAAAATACTATGCCATCACTCAAGTTCAAAATAGAAAATAACGCATTTTTACAGATGTCTTTTCTTAACAATATATTACTGATTTTAACTATTTATTAATTCAAAAGTACAAGGTAAAAACGTATTTTTTCGATTGCTTTTACGATTGCTTTTACAAAGCTACCTCTATGAGGAAGTATGTTATTCAATTTTTGGCTTCCTCATAAAGGAAGCTTTGTAAAACTCGAAAAATAATGAGGAAGCAATGTGCAAGGTTCTACTTTGCATCCTTGTTTTAATTAGATAAATATACATGTGATAATGTATATTTTAAAAAATAATTCAACATTCCATAAAATCAAAAATTTCATACCGTTCGTCACTAAATTATACATATATAATGGCTGAATATTGTTTCATTTATATACAAAATTTGAGCTCGCTATCTTACGTTTTGCAAAAGTTACAATAGAGCGATAATGTCAATTTTTTTAAAAATCCAAAACATCATAAAATTGTAACGTTCAACCGATCTTAACTAAATTCAGTAGCGATCACCGGCGTATGAAAGCTCACATTCATACCAATTTTAAGATCAATATCTCGAAAATTGAAAGAGTTATCGCGTAGACATATTTCAAAAAATTAAAAAACGCGTAATAACGATGAAGTTGATTTTAACAAAAATCTGTATGAACGATGAGGCTTGATCCCTCTATCTATGGTCCAAATTTCAGCTTGATATCTCAAGGCATTCCCGAGTTATGAAGGTTTACATTTTTCAAATGGGGAAATCATTGGTTTTTCCCGACACTATAAAATAATATTCTCACTTTTATTAAGGGGAGAGAGTCAGGTCAAAAAAATTGATTTTGGAAATTCAATATCATCCAAATCCTATTGCATATAAAAATGCCCAATGCACTATATTGTTGGTACTCGATTAAAGGATTTTTTACTGTCGTCTGACTTGCATATGCTTTTAAATATTATCTTAAGCAAAGATCTTAGGTTTTCCATTCTGCGCATAATTGAGATCAAACTACTAGGCAGATTGGAATGGCTGACGTCTCATTTTCTTCTTCATGAACAGATACACCGGCTAAATGAAGCAGATGTTAATAAACTGTAATATTTTTTAAGTAACATAATTATTAATAAATAAATTGTATGCTATTTTCTAAATCAGTGATTAACTTTGCTTTCAGAATGAAAAAAAATAGTTTGCTCCATTTAGCCGGTGTATCTTTTCATGAAGAAGAAAATGAGATGTCAACCATTTCAATCTGCCTAGTAGTTTGATCTGAATCATGCGCAGAATGGAAAACCTAAGAACTTTGCTTAAGATAATATTGAAAAGTATATGCAAGTCAGACGACAGTAAAAAATTCTTTCATCGAGCACCAACAATATAGTGCATTGGGCATTTTTATATGCAATAGGATTTTAATGATATTGAATTTCCAAAATCAATTTTTTTGACCTGACTCCCTCCCCTTAAGTTAATCCGCCGTATTATCTTTTCGATAGTAAATGACGGCGACGGGCGGTGGGGTACCGCGCCGCCTTTTCGATTCATGTTCTGAAAATCTTGGTTTTTTCTGACATTATAAAATAATATGTTCACTTTTATTGAGTAAACCCGCCGTATTATCTTTTCGATCGTAAATGGCGGTGACGGGTGATGGGGTACCACGCCACCCTTTGGATTCAGATTATTAAAACCTTGGGTTGTCCAGACAAATAAAAATATTAAAAAAAATAATAAACTGACTTTTATTGAATCCCACGATTTTCAACGATTCATACTAGTTTTTCCAAATTTTAAAATCTTTTTTTATAAATATCTTGTCAATTTCTAAATTTCGTTTTTTACGAATTTACAAATATCGTTTTGTTAAATTGAAAGTGACAAATATATTTTTTGTAAAAATGACAAAAAGATATTTCTTAAAATGAAAATATAAATTTTAAATGGATTGTTTCTGTACTTGTTTTTGTAAAACTGAAAACTTCATCGGTTTTTTATAAAGTTGGTGGACAAAAACCGTTTCATAGAAGTAAAAGAATTTCAATTTACCTTTTATCGAATATAAAGTAAAATATGTAACGAAAATCTTGAGTTGTCACACATTTTAACAGTTTCAGTCATGAAAATAAAATATTTTCAGAACAATTGCGAATGTTCATGTTCACAGCAATCTTTTATTTTATCTGAAAACCGTGAAAAAGCACTAAATAAACGTTCAAATAAATATTTTCATCAAGATATGAGGATACCGATTCAATGCAGGACATCCTTAAGACGAATAATTAATATTATTCTCATCTTAATTTATTGAATCTAAAGTTTCAATAGTTTATTTAATAACGAAAGAGACAGCTCATTTTCTTTCAGATATCCGAGATGTATATTATTTTTAAAATACTAAATCGGGCTCTACGATAAAATAACAATTCAATTGCTATTTCTGCGATGAGCTATAAAAATTACGTAATAACTAATGTTCCATTATATGAAATAAAAATATATGATCGAAGGCATGAACTGATGACATTGCGTTTCAAGCAGCGCATGAATTCAAGTTCACCGCTGTTCCATCCCCACCAATTTCCACTCCATCGACAGCCGTAGGCATCATTGCTGCCAAGCCAGCAAGCCGAACTTTTCATCGTCATATTTTGTTATTCTTGGGCTGGCAATATCCGTACCCGATCGGTTCGTGCCAAATAAGAAGTGGCGGGGTACACGGAGTGTCAGTACCCTGCTGCGTACTGCTCGTGTGAAGATAGCCTGAAGCCTCGGCCAGTCTTCACACGCTCCTTGCGCCCGTGCGCAAAACGCTCCTTTGGCCTCTTGTATCGAAATATACTTTATTTCACTCAGTGCGTAGAATACGGTTTTACGCACGCTTCGCGTGCGTCAAACGTCGTTTACACGTCTCGTGAAATAAAATTTTGTACGATACTCATGCGAAATACGTTTTCGCATGAGTATCGTACAAATTGCAACACTCGCCTTAGGCTCGTGCTGCAAATTCACACTCGTCAGAAAAAGTTTTTTCGTATTCGTACCGTAATGTACTAATAAAGGAATAGTGAACCTGCACTTCGAAAAATCATATACTTGGCGGGTTTACCCTAGTAGGCAAGCTCAGAAAATTCTCGCACGTCTTTGTATGTTATCTTCCACCAACAACTGAATTCCGTCTACTTATATCTTAGCAATTGGTAACATTTGTGGTAACATTTTGTTTTGTTCTTTAAAACTTTGGCGTATTTCGGTCTACAATATCTATCTACATTATAAGATACGAAAGGTCAATGATTGCAAAATTCAGAACTCGGGACTTCCCAACTTGTGTTCCGGGACTCCCTGATGCTCTGGATCTCGTCAAAGTACAGCTTCAAAAGATAATGAATACCTTAATTAATTTTACCTTTGATTATTCGCTGGTGTAACCGGTCGTTGTTCGGGCCGCCGAGAGACATTATATTGTTCGTAGGCATTATAGGCATTATATACTGTGATTAACGTTGAAACCACAGCGCTGAAACCACCTAAAGCCGCGAAGATAAATGATATGTTTCCAGACATTGAGCAAACTAAACACTGCACAGAACGTTAATTCCAGGTAACCTTTGCCATGGACACAGAAAACGTAAATTTGTTCGTTAACTACCACCGAAGATTGATGAAACTGTTCAGGAGTGCCGAACTCGCGATATCGCGTACAATGGATCCCGTATGCTTTACGGATATAACGCGCGGAAACTATAAAGGAGTCTAAATGCAAATAATATGAATATGCCTAGAAGAACACTTCTTATGGACGGCTTGAAGCAAAACTTTCTGCGTATACACGACCACAGGATGGCACCACGGTAGGCCGATCATTAACTCCGCCTACTAGGCGGGCAGTTGGGACTGAAGGCTGTCTGTGGGATGAAGGTAGGGGAAATTTCCCCACCTTCTTTCATATTTAGCAGAACGTCGTGCGTTCGAATCCCAGTAATAACAATTTTCTTTTTTCTCGCTATTGTTACATTATAATTTAATATATTTATATCGTAACTTAATCTAGTGAAAAGTGATATCCGGTAAAAACTATATATTTTATCAACAATCAGTTTCCACAATTTATATAGAACTTGTCTAGAAAGTATTCTACGAGAATTTCGTTGGTGCTGCAGCTAAAATGCTGGATTCGAAAGATGTACTTTTGGGTTCAAAACCAAAAGGGGTTTTTTTTTCTTCCTGAATGTTAATTACAATCGCTTGTGAATGTCTAATGTGTATGTTATTCTTTCCATATCCGGGATATTAATTGGTGATATTAATTAACATACAGGGGGAAAAAATGGCGTTTTGGACTCAAAACTACACTTTACGGAGCCAGCGTCTGTTTTGCTACACCAACTCGATTCTCGTATAATATGTTCTAGACAAGTTCTATATAAATTGTGGAAACTGATTGTTGATGAAATATATAATTTTTACCGGATATTACTTTCATTAAAAAATCACTTTCGGATGGGAAAAAAACCATCTCTCAGAGCAGAATGGGAGCGAGAAAGAAAGCACGATCCGCCCCCCCCCGCTAAACGCCCCCCCCCCCCCGCCCCCCCCCCCCGCCCCCCGAGCACCCCGACTCGCTAAACATAACGGCAGCGAGAGACAGAATCACCCCAACTATCAAGAGACGCGGTAGCATCTCGAGACAAGTACATTTACCCTCTCTCTTCTCCATCCAGCAACGGGACGCACCAAGACTCTTTTCCCTAGCTAACTCCCTTTACGGCCATCGATGCTATTTTAATTGTCGCACGCACTTCTTGCACGTCGTATAATGATCGCTTTCTCGCCCTTGTGTCGAAAAGTACTATTAATATCAAGTAAACGGCGTTTCTCGCATTTAAAGAAAAAAAAATCAGTAACAAAAAAAAAAATCTTGCATAAAAAGAAATGGCGATGCCATAAATTGAGAACAAAGATTAGTGAATAAATAAATTTCATCATCTCAAAATATTAAACGGAAGTATTTGGCGAGTTTCTATGCTAATATGACCATTGAATAATGGTGAACCATATAGGATATTTAGCAAACTCGCCAAGTACTTCCGTTTAATTTTTTGAGATGTTGAAATTTATTTATTCACTAATTTTTGTTCTCAATTTATGTCATCACCCTTCGGAGGTGGCACCCTTGGGTGCCACCTCCGAAGGGTGCCCCCCCCCCCCGAAGGGTGCCCCCCCCCCCCCCCCCCCCCGAAGGATGCCCCCCTCCCCCACCCTTCCGCCAAGCCCTGAGACCGAATTATTCTAAGTCCCTCGATTCTTGACACGGCGGCGGCGGCGGCGAGATCTTTTTATTATATATATATATATATATATATTGTGACGAGGCGTTAGTACACGCTCGCATCAACGCGCTGGGCCTAGTGTGCTCGTGCACCGAGGCCTCACGAAAGCCAGCGTAGCAACCGAATCGTTCCTCGTCATGGTAAACTCGTAGCGTTATTCGAACGTTTGACTGCCGTGAATATTACGTTTACAGGATTCTCGGAATTAGAGCAAAGGGCCGGGAAGACGCTCGCGACGTTGGAGGATGGAAGGAGAGAGACAGCGGAACAACGCGATGGCAGGCCGCGACCCCCCCCCCCCCCCCCCCCGGACATCCGAGGCACGCGTAACCCGGCATTGCGTGCGATAATTACCGAAAAGATTTCAGTTAGCCCGGGAGCGTCCCACGAGAGACCCCGGAAGAGTTTTGAGTTAGCTTTTGAGAGTGAGTACCTCCAGTTAGCCCAGGAGCGTCCCACGAGAGACCCCGGAAGAGTTAGCAAGTTTAGCTCCGAGCCGCCAGAAGAGACAATAAGCCTCCGGCGAGTAACTCCAGTTAGAGATTGAAAGAGAAAGAATAGAAAGAAGATTGCGCTCGAGCAGGACTCGCGCATCTTCGATAGATTTTGTTACCGCGTCGAGCGTGTTGCAACGTGTTTCCGCGAGTATTAACGAACCGTGCGCGTGCCGACGGTAGGAATAGTGGTCGAAAGAATAATTGTCCGCGTGGAAGCCGCTTCGCTAGAATTTCTGTGAGAAGCAGAGACTCGAGAGGACCGGCATCGCAGCGAGGATCGAGGCCAGAAGCGAAGGAAAAGGTAGGCGCACGTGGTGCACCATTTGTATTATCCGCGTCTGTAGAATCATCCTCTGTTCTGTCGGCTTCCCCGAATAGGAAAGATAACTCATTGAAAAATCGAAGCGTCGCGTGCGTAATAACCGCGGAGATTGTTCGGACTCGAGTCACTTTTGTATTAAATGTGTTGCGTGATAATTTCCTTATTATTGTTGAATAAATTATTGTTTTGTTATTTGTGGAAAATAGAGCTCGCGTTCGTTTAATTAATTTTGCATTTGCCTCGAACTGCACCCCTTTCCAGCTAGCCGGTCAACCGGTGAAGAACTAAAAGAAGAGTAGTAAGTTTCCCTGGCTTTCGGGAAAATAATAGAGAGCCTGGCGCCCAGCGAAAACCAGTAAATAGTGTGGAAAGTGCGGATATAATAAAAGTGCGTAAAATTCTGGGCGTCGTTATATTTGGTCGGCGCTCCTCGTGAAGTCGCCGAAATACTTCCACGAGGGGCACGTCACAATTTTTGGCGCCCAACGTGGGGCAGTGCATTAAATTTCGGACCTAATGCGGGCGAAATTAATTATTCGAACAGTGAAGTGAGAAATTCCCTTGTCTCGAAATATTTGGAATAATATTCGTGCGCGTCGAATATCGGCAAGTCGAGCGAGAGTCTCACGAGTGCCCGCGTGTCAACAAGTGTTACAAAAAGTTGTAAACACCGCGTGAAGGCGCTCGGTAGAGCCAGCTCGAAGCGCTCGAACGAGAAAGCACACGAAAAAAATATTTCGTGTTGGATATTTCTCAATTCTCGACGAACGCGTAAGAAAATATCGAATTGAAGCGACTAAATTTTCGGTAAGCGTGTGTGCGAGCCTCGAGGGTCTGCGCGTAAACAACGAATCGTAAACATCGCGCGTCGACGCTTGGCCGAACCGGCTTGAAGCCCGTGAAGAGTGGAAAAAACTATTGTTCAAGTGAACCGTTCCGAATTATAGAAAGTGAAATATACAGTAGACAATGGCGGAAGGAGATTATTCGGTAAAATCGACCCCCCACTCGAGTGAACACGACAATGGGACGAGTGACGACACGCGCGATCGACGAAGACGTGTGTTAGATCGCGCGACGTGGATCGATATATTACCAAGACGAAAGATCCGACTATTGTTGAGAGAAGCAAACGCGTGTGAGGATGGGGACGATGACGTAATACGCGATCGGTTGCAGAGGTTAGAACTTCGCGAAAGTGGAATTTCGGGAATCAAGTGGACTGCCGAAGATGATGTACTAGAAATGAATGAATCTACGGCCCCCGAGCTCGCAATCGTCGACGAAATGACAGTTCCGCGAGTGCGTGACACCCTCCGCGCGCTGCTGTTGAACCCCGTTGGTGCTCCGGCTGTCGTGCGGAACCGACTTCGACAATTCGTGGGTGCTGTGTTGCGAAAGCTGAGTAGCTCGCGACCAGTGAGCCCAGCTGATCCGTCTCGAGGTGCCAGCCCGGGGAAGCACGTGGAGATTAAAGCCAACCCGCCGAGTGACAGCGGGATTTCTCCAAGCAAAACGAAAAGACGATTAATTCCGGCAGATTGGGACAGCGTCGCCGACCTAGGTTACCAGCACTTTAAAGAAAAGAGTGCGACCGTGACGCTGCGCCAAAGCGAGACCTCGCGAAGAGTCCGCAAGGACGTACCAGAGGAGACGCAAACTGGCACAGCTGATCGGCGGAAATCTATTGGTCCGAGATGCCAAGACGCTGGCACGCAGACAGACAGCGATCCCGATCCGAGGAGGAACAATAGGAAAACGAGGAAATATCGTAAATCGGCGAGTGATGTGAGCTGCCGATCCAGTAATGCGCCGAGGAGTCGAAGAAAGCACGAGCCGACCGAGGAATCACTCAGCGAATCGACCGCGTCGGGTGACAGCGAAACATCGATCGATACTCTGTCAAGTAGTGTGAGTGAGACGGCCGATAGCACGTGGCGCACGGTAGAGGGGCGCGGAGCGCGCCGCACACGACATCGTGGCGAGCGCTCAGCACCGAGGCCTCAGCGACGGAATCGAAGACCACGCCGCGAGCGCGACATTGGCGACATGGCGAGGAAATGGCGACTTACTTTCACGGGAGAAGACGACTTCGGCTGTGAAGAATTTCTGGAGCAAATGCGAGAGAAAATCCTTGCCTCCGACATCCAGTGCGAAGATCGACTGCAAGTACTTCCGGAAGTATTAAAGGGATGCGCTATTCAGTGGTATCGATCGAATAGAATATATTGGCGATCATGGCGCGAGTTCGTGTTGGATTTCCGTGCGTGGTTCAGTTTGGATCGAGACCAACACAGACTGAAAGAAGACATCAGGAAAAGGACGCAAGGAGCCGATGAGTCTGCGAAAGATTACTTAATTTGCATCCAAGGACTCTACAACCGCCTGCGGAGGCGAAAGAGCGTTCGCCATCAACTAGATCAGGCATACGCTGGTCTCCGTCCTGAGTACTGGGACAGAATCGATCGGATGAATTTCCGATCATACGCAGAGTTCGTGAAGCAGGCGACGTGGATCGAGCAGAGGTGGGCCAGAGCAAACAGATATATATATATATATATATATTGTGACGTGCCCCTCGTGGAAGTATTTCGGCGACTTCACGAGGAGCGCCGACCAAATATAACGACGCCCAGAATTTTACGCACTTTTATTCTCTCTGCACTTTATATATATATATACATACATATACATATATATATATACATATATTATATATATATATATATATATATATATATGTATATGTTGTACAACTTGTACTTGACATGCTGAATATATTTTTAGTTTATTTCACAACTTTTTGTATCTATACATAGTTTATGGCTCAAATTTTTGACACACTGTGTTTTTGGGGGGTATTAGGATACCACTCACGTAAATGTACTTGTCTCAATTTTTTAACCCGTGAGGGTTTTTTTGGGGAATTTCACTACTTTTTGCAAAGTTTTTGCTATTTCTTGCGACCGATCAATTTAGAATGAGGGAACTTGCAATTCACTTCCATTCTTTTATATATTCTTTAATGCTCTGTAGAACACAGTCAATCTTTAGTTGGTATTGATTTTTTTAAATCGTTTAATGCATTCCGTTTTGCTTCCTCATAGAGGAAGCTTTGTTTTCGTGAAAATTTTTTTTTTCGAGATTTTCATGTCAGTATGCTTAAAATTGTCTAAAACGTCGAGAAAAGTGATTTAGAAAAAATGTATGTATGGATGTGTGTGTGTGTGTGTGTGTGTGTGTGTGTGTGTGTGTGTGTGTGTGTGTGTGTGTGTGTGTGTGTGTGTGTGTGTGTGTGCGTGCGTGCGTGCGTGCGTGCGTGCGTGCGTGCGTGCGTGCGTGCGTGCGTGCGTGCGTGCGTGCGTGCGTGCGTGCGTGCGTGCGTGCGTGCGTGCGTGCGTGCGTGCGTGCGTGCGTGCGTGCGTGCGTGCGTGCGTGCGTGCGTGCGTGCGTGCGTGCGTGCGTGCGTGCGTGCGTGCGTGCGTGCGTGCGTGCGTGCGTGCGTGCGTGCGTGCGTGCGTGCGTGCGTGCGTGCGTGCGTGCGTGCGTGCGTGCGTGCGTGTGTGTGTGTGTGTGTGTGTGTGTGTGTGTGTGTGTGTGTGTGTGTGTGTATGTGTGTGTGTCTGTGTGTATGTGTGTGTGTGTCTGTGTGTATGTGTGTGTGTGTGTGTGTGTGTGTGTGTGTGTGTGTGTGTGTGTGTATGTGTGTGTGTGTGTGTGTGTGTGTGTGTGTGTGTGTGTGTGTGTGTGTTGTGTGTGTGTGTGTGTGTGTGTGTGTGTGTGTGTGTGTGTGTGTGTGTGTGTGTGTGTGTGTGTGTGTGTGTGTGTGTGAACGGCATTCAAAATTCACACTTGCATATCTCAAGAACGGCTTTAACATTTGGTCTAAAATTTGGCACGCATGTGCGGCAGGTATACGCCATTGCTTGTGATAATTTTCAAAAAAATTCAAAAATATGTTCAAATTTTATTTAACTTTGCAATTTTCGAAAAATGTCTGTACGCGCTCTAGCTCCCGCAAATTTGTAGCTATAGAGCTAAATAATTTTTTATACATAAAGCAGCCTTAAAGAAGGATCGGTATTGAATTGGGGGCGAATCTACAAATAGGTTCCGTTTTTATGAGATTTTGAATTTTTCAAAAAATTTACGTTTTGCTCTAACTCCTGTAAAATCTCACGAAATCAACTGATATTTTCTACAGATGAAGAATAACATGCAATGCTGCTATGTACCAAATTTGGTGATGATCGGTAAAGGGGTTCGGATTATATAGGATTTTGAATTTTTTGAAAAATTTATGTTTTGCTCTAACTCACGTTAAACATTAACAAATCAACTGAAATTTTATACAGACAATAAATAATACTCAGCGCTGCTACGTACAAAATTTGGTAATGATCGGTAAAGCGATTAAGATTTTACGTGATTTTGAAATTTTGAAACAAGGATGCAAAGTAGAACCTTGCACATTGCTTCCTCATTATTTTTTGCGTTTTACAAAGCTTCCTCTATGAGGAAGCCAAAAATTGAATAACATACTTCCTCATAGAGGTAGCTTTGTAAAATGCGAAAAATAATGAGGAAGCAATGTGCAAGGTTCTACGTTGCATCCTTTTTTATGAGCTTTTAAGATTTTGAAAAATGTCCTTCAACGCTCTAAGTCGAACAAATTTTATTTAGCTATCAGGTTGAAATTTCGTACGAAACTTGAACAAAGTGACGTGACCTTTGGTATTGAGTGTAGGCAAGCCTGGTAAGATGTGTTATATCGACCGAGTCGCCGTGAGAGCGAGTGAGATAGCGTCATTGGCGGTCGTAGTAGAGCGAGCGAGAACGAAAGAAACATGTAGCACATCACGTTAAGCCGCTCGGATTTTATTCAATTTTAAAATGTTTTAAATATTGAAATTAAAATTATGTTATAGATATCTGCAAAATATTATATAGCGAGCATAATACTACCACGTAAGCACAACTATACTGTTCAGTGATGTTAAATATTTAATTTAATGATTAATGAACATTGGCGTTTCGGAGGCCAGGGAAGGTGCGGATTTTATAGGAAGTTGATTTTTTTAAATTACTCTGTGATGACTCAGGTTTTTCTAAAATGAATTTTTTTATCTATCTAAAAAAAAAGGAACAAAGTCGAAACTTGCATATTGCTTTCTCGTTATTTTAACCTTTTTACAAAGTTTCCCTTATGGGGAAGGCAACATTTATTAACATACTTTCTCACATTGGTAGCTATGTAAAACGCCAAAAAGAAAAAGAAAACAATGTGCAAGTTTCCACTTTGTAGCCTTGTTTATTTTTTTTTTAATTTCAAGCTCACTCTTCTCCTTAAAGAGGGAGGCATCGGAGTAATAGAATGAATTTGTAATAGTAGATATATATATGTATATGTGTATATATCTACTATTACAAATTCATTAAATTACATATCTCTCTATATTATAAAAAGATCTCGCCGCCGCCGCCGCCGCCGTGTCAAGAATCGAGGGACTTAGAATAATTCGGGCTCAGGGCTTGGCGGCAGGGGGGGAGGGGGGCACCCTTCGGAGGTGGCACCCTTGGGTGGGGGGCGATTGCGAGCGCGCGCAGCGCTCGAGCCACAATAAAATCCTAGTATATATATATATATATATATATACGTACTGTACGGCGTGAAGTTAAGCAGTTGTCATGTACGGTGTGAAGTTAAGCAGTTGCCATGTATGGTGTGAAGTGGAGCGCGTGCCATCCACTCAACGAAAAGAAATTGCGAAAAAATCTGAATTCTTAATTTATAAATTGATATATCTCCGTTATGCGAATAGCTGCAGCGCTGTGTTTGGTCTTAAATGAAATATTTTGAGCGAATGCATCTAATCGCAACCGGAAAAATACTCAAAACGGTCGAAGTTTATTAATATGTGAAGATAGGGGCGCTGGAAAACGGCTAAAAGGAGTTGGCTAGAGAAAAGAGTCTTGACCTTCATGAAGTTGGCCGACCAACTTTGACTTTTTGATTTTCGATTATTGCATATCGATTGATAATCATTTGATATTGATTGATAGCCTAATATCAATGATTGATTGTCAATATTAATTTTTTTATAAGAAAAATAAAATTTGTCCTGAAGTTGGCCGCATTTTTTTTTTAAATCCAAATCAACTTTTAATAGGGCCAATCGATGCAGAATCGTTTGATAGTTACGAATTCATTGATAAAAACGTTTGATAGTCCTCGGTTCGACAGCAGCGATGAAAAAACCGCAGATCGTGATCAGCTGTCATATTACGGGGTCAGCAGGTTACATTACCAGGTCAACGGGTCATATTACCTGGTCAACTGGTAATATGACCATGCATTTTTACTTTGCGCCGAAATCGATGAAATAAGTGGGCAATCGATGGGAAATCAATTGATAGTTGATAATTAGCGATTGATAGCGATTGATAGTTAACCCTTTCGTTAGCACAAACAATTAAGAAAGAGATACGCTCTTTATAGGCTCCGGTCATCTAGCAACATAAACTGCAATTTCTGTTTTGCGCCGGAATCAGATGTCGATCGCGAAATCTTGATTGTCCGGATCTCCGGAAAGATCCAGGGCGAGTATCTTCTCCATTTTTTATTTATTTATATAAAAAAATTAATATTGACTATCAATCATTGATGTTAGGCTATCAATCAATATCAAATGATTATCAATCGATATGCAATAATCGAAAATCAAAAAGTCAAAGTTGGTCGGCCAACTTCATGGAGGTAGAGTCTTGGTGCGTCCCGTTAGTTAGTTAGTTATTTAGTTGGGGCTGGCTCCGGTCGCTATTCTGGGCCCCTATTCTCGAGTTTTATCGTATGCGATATTTTGTGAAAGTTACTAGATTATCGCATGCCTCGTCAAAACTGTATTCTCGAGCGGTGATACGTCGGTCGTATACGATAATTATCGAATGCTTCGTATCGAGTGGGTAGTCGCATACGATATCTAGATCTCGTATACATTTTTCAATAATATCTTTTGCTTGCGGCCGTTTACTTTGTTTACAAACTTTGTTTTTCATAATCGTACGTACTAAATATATCACTAAAAAAATAGTAAATTATTAATTTACGGAACGACTGCTGACTAACGACTGAGAGACAATAATGAAGAATCAAAAACTTGAATTTTTTACTCTCGCCGTTCTTGAATCCGCGCATATCTGCACTGTAAAAAAAATCTACTTGAAATTTAATGTACTTTTACTGGAAGTTTATATGCATAAACTAGTATATTAAATTTCATATACAAGTGTAATAGAAAATTAATGTGTAGTACAGCACATTCAATAATTTACTTTAATTTTACAGCACAAATACGTGAATTTTAATAATTTGCTTTAATTTTACTGGAAAAGTACATGAATTTTATACCACAATTGTATAATAAATTTATTTTGATAAAATTCTTTTGATTTGTCAAGAAAATCCCTTAGTGGGCAACCACTAAAACATTTGGTCGCCAAAGATTGACTCATGGACTTTTGCAGCAATAAAGCATCTGGTCACCATGAGACATGCATTTTCAGGCAGACCCTTTTTCCGCGAAGATTTTTTAAATGCAATATCTTTTGTTTGTACATGTATTGTGCATTAACAATATATGTTTCTAGAAAATTAATAGTTTTGCTTTATTAAAAAGCTTTCGTGTATGCACGTCAATAATACATAGTGTCACGTGCGATGCTCCGCTTGTAATTCAATTGGGTTAAATCGGTGTTTCCAATTTTGAGACATACTTGTAGACACATATCTTTGAAATAACCAAACCGAATCTCGCGGGTATTTCGAAGTCATAAAATCTGTATATTTATTGGTCCTCGAGATTTCTTTAACATGATAGCCCATCGATTCCATGTGGCAACGATGTAAGTATATCGTATGCGAGAATTATCGAAGCCCTTATATCGCATAGCAGTCGAGAATAGCATTTCGATCTCGTATACGATATACGGTCATCGAAATTTCTCGTATACGAAAAATATCGCACACTCTCGAGAATAGGGCCCCTGGGGTGCGTTCCGAATGACGAGGTGTTTCGTTGATCGATGCGCATGCGCAATAATCTCCGTCAAGATTTACGGTGAAGTTTAAGAATTATAGTAAAAGTTGAAGATAGGGGAAACAGTTTGTTCGTTTCTATTAATTCCAAAGTATCGGAATTTCGATTTCTCACGGATTAGCCATTTATAAAGTATTAACATTTTTTATCCCCACCTCACGATCGGACAACAACTTTTTGCCGTACCTCGCGAGTAGGGTGAATAGTTGTCGTCCAATCAGGAGACGAGGATAATATTTGAATTCTTTACAAATTGGCAAATCCATGAGAAATCTAATTATTCATACTTCAGTACCAGTATAAATAAAACAATTGTTTTTTTTATGTTTCCACTTTTATTATACTTTTATTAACTTAAAGTTCACCGTAAATCTCGGCAAAAACCATTGCGCATACGCATCGAACAACAAAACACCTCGTCATTCGGAACGCACCCCAGAAGTTACGGATAACCGGATGTAGCGGACGATGATAGAAATCAACATAACCTCCAGTGTTAACCGGCGCTGTTTCAACCTTGGTTTCAGCGACCCGATTTTTCGTGGCGGTTGTAGTCGTGGCGCAAAAATTAGATTTTCTATCTACTTTTTTTTTGCTTTGTGTCACAAATTTACCTTTAAAACGACCAAATTTACCTCTGATCACGTGATGATACAATACGACGACGTATTCAAGCGAGACTGATGAGATATTTTAGTTAATACAATTTATATTTTTTAAGTTTGCGAAGCATCTACAAATACGTTTTCATTCTCACTGTGATTAATTGAATGTGTAGATATATACACATGTTAGCATTTACAGAATTTTCGGAACAGTACGTCAATTAACTAGTATGGGTCGCAAGGACTACCTTAAGTCAGACCCTCAATTCTCAGATATTTCGACCCTCAATTTTCCCACCGGCCAGAGGAACCGAATAGAGGGCAGTGTAATTCCCGTTCTCCTCTCTCCGCCTGCTCCATAATCGTCGAAGAACACTGGGAGCAAAAGTTGACGTGTAGACAGGGCATATAGGTGTATCGGACCGGGTTTATGCGGCAAATGATGCATACCCAGTTCTCTCCGTCTGGAAAAAAAATATTGAACAAAGTCGAAAGATATATTTATCTTGATTTAGCTCTATATAAATACCAAATGTCGCACCGTCAACATTTAATTGTTTTTATTTTTACAAATAAGTTGTTTTCATAAACCCTGGCAAGCTGTGTCACCGAAGTGTTAACCGAAAATAACTGAAGTAAACCGACGTTTTAATTGAGAAAAGATAGGTCTCGATTAGCGCCCTGTGTCACCGGCTTTAACCGATTAAAAACGTTTCGTTCGGTTAATTGTCAGTTAAAATCAGCTGAATTCAACGAACAAAATTGATTTAAAAAACATTCGTTTATAATGTCGGTTACAATCGGTTAATTCACCAGTAAAAATCGCTTCTAAAACGACAAATTCGGTTAAAAGGTTCGTTAAACTAGGTGAAACAGGGGCTAATCGAGACCGGGTGACACGGCTTACCAGGGAAATCATTTTTATTCGAAACTTCATGAAACTTTGATTTTGTATTCTAATTTTTAATTTTTATTTGGAACGTCGGTTTTTTCAACTTTTTCTCGTTTCCCAACTTTTTCGAAGCCTCCTCTATGAGGGAAACTTGTCATAATACGTCCTTGTATAGGAAGTTCTGAGAAAAGTGAAAAAAAAGTAACCAATGTGCTAGATAGCAACGGAGTTAAATAATGTTACCCTTACCATTTTCTCCCGTATTCAGTTCACGGCTCGAGTCACGTACCGGTACCACTGGAACATACGCTGCTGAAAATTTTTAAAAATCTTACAGATCTATATATAGATATACGGTGTGACGAGGCGTTAGTACACGCTCGTATCAACGCGCTGGGCCTAGGGTGCTCGTGCACCGAGGCCTCACGAAAGCCAGCGTAGCAACCGAATCGTTCCTCGTCGTGGTAAACTCGTAGCGTTATTCGAACGTGTGACTGCCGTGATTATTATATTACAGGATTCTCGGAATTAGAGCAAAGAGCCGGGAAGACGCTCGCGACGTCAGAGGATGGAAGGAGAGAGACAGCGGAACAACGCGACGATCGACGAAGTCGATCGATGGCAGGCCGTGACCGCCACCCCGGACGTCCGAGGCACGCGAAACCCGGCATTGCGTGCGATAATTACCGAAAAGATTTCAAGTTAGCCCGGGAGCGTCCCACGAGAGACCCCGGAAGAGATTCAAGTTAGCTTTTGAGAGTGAGTAACTCAAGTTAGTCCGGGAGTGTCCCACGAGAGACCCCGGAAGAGATAACAAGTTTAGCTCCGAGCCGCGAGAAGAGACAATAAGCCTCCGGCGAGTAACTCCAGTCAGATTTGAAAAGGAAAGAATAGAAAGAAGATCGCGCTCGAGCAGTACTCGCGCATCTTCAATAGATTTTGTTACCGCGTCGAGCGTGTCGCCACGTGTCTCCGCGAGTATTAGCGAACCGTGCGCGTGCCGACGGTAGGAATAGTGATCGAAAGAATAATTGTCCGCGTGGAAACCGCTTCGCTAGAATTTTCGTGAGAAGCAGAGACTCGAGAGGACCGGCATCGTAGCGAGGATCGAGGCCAGAAGCGAAGGAAAAGGTAGGCGCACGTGGTGCACCATTTGTATTATCCGCGTCTGTAGAATCATCCTCTGTTCTGTCGGCTTCCCCGAATATAGAAAAATAGTTTATTGAAAAATCGAAGCGTCGCGTGTGTAATAATCGCGGAGATTGTTCGGACTCGAGTCACTTTTGTATTAAATGTGTGGCGTGATAATTTCCTTATTATTGTTGAATAAATTATTGTTTTGTTATTTGTGGAAAATAGAGCTCGCGTTCGTTTAATTAATTTTGCATTTGCCTCGAACTGCACCCCTTTCCAGCTAGCCGGTCAACCGGTGAAGAACTAAAGGAGAGTAGTAAGTTTCCCTGGCTTTCGGGAAAATAATAGAGAGCCTGGCGTCCAGCGAAAACCAGTAAATAGTGTGGAAAGTGCGGATATAATAAAAGTGCGTAAAATTCTGGGCGTCGTTATATTTGGTCGGCGCTCCTCGTGAAGTCGCCGAAATACTTCCACGAGGGGCACGTCACAACGGATATATATATTAAGGTGTATCTAAAAAAGTCCTGTTTTTTCGGTATTGCATTTGAGCCAAACCTATAAAGCAGTTCAGATTTAATAGAATTTCTGTAAAATTGATGTTTTCGTTCTATTTTAAGTCAACTTCGACCAACTTTGCTCAAATCTTCTACAAGGACAAATTACTATACAGCTGTAGTAGATATTAAATTTAGTGGAGATCGGTAGACGTTCAGATTCTATAAGATTTAAAATTGTCGAAAAATTAACGTCGCCTTATTCGGTGCTTCCCTGTGCAATTTACGAGGTACCGGTTGCAATTGTGGTTCACTTATTTAATGTGTATGTTTATGTACATACACATTAAATATAAGTAACTTACCGGTCTGATGCAAGCACAATCCATGGAGCCTAGACAGAAGGAGACCAAACTCCAATGGGAGAATGTTACGAAATCGAGCACTTTCGTTGTTAGCCGCGAGTGGCACTGAAAACAGTACAATCTATCGCGAGAATACCACTCTTCCTAAATTTTGGCAATGATGCTTTTATCCCCGGGTAATACGAATTATTTATTATGTACGTTATGTGACGTATTTTTTTTTTTTTTTTTTTTTCGTATAATCGGTAACAAATAAAATCAAATTTTATTCGGTAACTACATCACGATACTGTCACCTTCGGCCGTCCACTCTCGTTCGCGCATCCGCAAACCCGGTGGGCGCCAGTTAGTTTTTGTTTCACCGGTATTAACTAACCGGTATGCCCGAGGAATCGAGTTGATCAGGCTTGATTCCAATAAAATCGAAAGTTCGGAGCAAAAACTTACGATCGAGAACCAAATCAAAGAAAACGGTAGCTTAGTTAATTTTTGGGGTCGCGTAAAATTAACAAACGCAACTGGATACGCTTGCGAGAACGAACGGTTGCGGAAATGCACGGCCGCTCAGACTGCTAGGTTGTGGTAGAGAGGGTCGAGGTATGACCCAGTAAATAGCTTTCTTAATACGAGATCTTTAATCGAAAATCTTCGATTAAATTAATTAAAATGCGAGAACAACTCACCCAAAATTATTGCTGCTAATTCCGGGGAACGATAACAAAATCTCAGAGGAATTACGAGAACACAGTGCACTCACGGCACTGAATAAAGTACGGGAACTTTAGTTTTATTCAATCGAATAAAACTCACGAAAACGAGAGCGTATAGCGTACGATGTACGCTGGCCACAGAGCGCGAGAACTACGCGAAAGACGCGCGCGCGAACGACAGAAAAACTGTCAACACGGGAGCGCTTAATTAGACTCGAGGCACCTCGGCGGTGTCCCAAGCCAGACTGATTGTCTCCAACAAACATCGAAATCTCGTCATAATAATTATTAATCCCTCCCAAAATCCCTTACTCGAGAACTACTGCCCTCTCCCTCGAATCACCTCGTAACTATATCGGGAACGCAAATCATGCCGGTAACATTTTCGAAATCTATACAATTGCCTCCCTTAATGCTTCGCGCGAAAACGGGCCTTCTCAGCACACCTATGCACTATACTGCAACAGGATGCTCCATCCTTTGCAAACAACCAACAAAACTCCACCCGTTCTCTAGCGCAATACATTTTCTCAATAGGGCGCCGGATTTACACCGGTCTACAACTAATCGCAAGACTCGTTCGGTGACTCTTGTCTGCCGGGCTGCTCGTTTCTTTGAGCTCTCATCCTCGCGACAGATTTGAGTGCACCGATCTACCGAAACTTTACAACAAAAATAACAAAACCTAAGAATTACAATTCTTAGCTAAACCGAGAACGTAAATTCGAGAGAAAGCAGCTCGAAAACGCTGAAAAATAGCAAGTAACGATAACACAAGCCCTTGTGATCGTGATTTCCAAAAAATCACGTCACAACTCCCCACCCCTTAAGGGTGGTTACGGCTTAGGGATTGGGAACGGTAGCTTCACAAAACCAAACGTAACCACAGTTCAGAACGGCATCGTAGGTTTCGGTTTCCGTTGAAATTTCACGGATTAGGGAACAAGTATCGTAATCAACATTACTGTTTTTCGTGAACAACAAACCAAAATGTATATCGGTAGCTTGTTTGACATTACCCACTGGTTACGGTCGGTAGCTAATAATGGTCGTGGATAATTCGGAATCAACGCGAGGTACTCTAGCGATACGAGAAGATAATTCAAATTCTCTTTCTGTTTGATATTCATTTTTATGGACGGACAACAAAGAGAATGGTATAAAGAGAGCATAACGATACCGACGGAGGCGTGAGGATCCTTCCGAGGGTCGTCCACCGGGAGCGATTCTTTCCAGTTCCGCCATCCCGGCAGTTTTCCCTGGGATTTACGGGAGCTGATCCATGTCCATCCATTGGCGGGAGCTAGGTCTATTGACCCGACACCGAGAGCTGTGGCCTGGGGCTCATCTTATCGGGAGCTGGGACCTGAGGTTCCTTGTTGTGGGAGCTGGGTCTTGCGACCCATTTTCGGTAACTAAGGCTCGAAACCTCTGTACAGGAGCTAGGTCTCACGACCTCATTACGGTAACTAATAGGGGAAAGTGGGCTACAGTGTGACGCGGGGCACTGTGTGACACGGCCGATATCTCGAAGGTTTGTGGAGCGTTAATTATGAAATTTGTTGTGCTAAACAATAAGTTAAATTGCAATTTGACAGACCAAAACAAATTGCAATTGCAGACAGTACAAAAAACATAAATAATCTCAATAGATTTGGACCTATCTGAAAAAAAATTTCGCTCGCCGGAAAAATGTAATATCTAACCTCAAATTTTTTGACAGCCCAGATTGCTGATTTTAATTGATAGAGCAATTATTCGTGCTTCGCTCAGTACCCAGATTTTCTTACTTGTACTTCGAAAAAGTATTAATAATTATCAAAAACCAGATTAGTTGGTAGTGGGGTACAGTGTGACACAGAATTGTGGGGCACAGTGTTACATCTCTTGGTGTTGTTGTGATTACCAATATCTCAAGATTGAGGTTAAGCGTTACATTACATTATTGTTTCTTTTTCAATTTCAACATGTAGGGAGAAGAAAATGGTTCGAAACCGAAAAGAAAAAACTTCAAGAGTCACTGTGGAGGAGGCCAGGATGAAAGACGCAGTCCTGCGAGTAGTCAACGACAACTACAGCGTAAGGAGAGCAGCTGCGGACTTGGACATCAATCGGATGACCCTGCTTCGCTATGTGAAAAAGTATAAGGAAGCCTCCGAAGAAGAACGCTTGGTCATGCACTTTGCTCCAAACTACAGTGTGCGCTCAGTTTTCACTCAGGCGATGGAGGCCGAACTGAAACAATACTTACTTGACGCAGCGAAAATGCATCATGGACTGACACGTAAGCAGGTGATGGAGCTTGCGTATCAGCTGGCTGTTGCCAACAAGCTTTCGTATCCTCCAGCATGGGACACGAATAAGCAAGCTGGACTTGATTGGTACTACGAGTACATGAAACGATGGCCTGAACTATCCCTTCGTAAGCCGGAAGGCACCAGTCTGGCTCGAAGCACAAGTTTCAACAAACACACTGTGGGCCTCTTCTTCGATAACTTGAAGAACGCCTATGATCAACTTGGGGATAAAATTTCGCCAACGCGTATCTACAATTTGGACGAGACTGGTTTGACAACGGTGCATAATCCACCTAAAATCGTTGCTCCGAAAGGACAAAAACAAGTAGGACAAATTACTTCGGGAGAACGTGGTGTTCTAGTCACAGCATGTTGCTTTATTTCTGCAAGTGGATCGTTTGTTCCTCCTTACTTGGTTTTTCCACGAGTAAACTTCAAGCCTCATATGCTAAATGGCGCTCCTGCGGGATCTGCTGGCAACGCAAATCCGTCTGGATGGATGAACGGGATCATCTTTGTTGACGTGCTCCGACATTTCCAACATCACACAAAGGCATCTGTCGACGATAAAGTGCTCCTGATACTCGACAACCACGAATCACACATAACGATTGAAAGTTTAAACTTTTGCAAGAACAACGGGATTGTGTTGTCGACGCTTCCTCCTCACACATCTCATAAGCTGCAACCATTGGACACGACTGTCTATGGCCCGCTGAAGACGTTGTTCAATCAGTCTTGTAATAACTGGATGACCACGCACCCGGGGAGATCGTTGACGATTTACGAAATATCATCGCTATTCGGACAGGCGTTCCCATTGGCCTTTTCGATTCGGAATGTAACTCGAGGCTTTGAGAAGACAGGCATATGGCCTTACAACAGAAATGTTTTTGGCGAGGACGAGTTTTTGTGCTCATCCGTAACTGACAGACCGGATCAAGCTCAAGCTTCAACTTCGTCTATCAATGAACCGGGGACGGAGACTGCGACTTCGGAAACCGTCAGCAGCGCAAGAGTATTGGAGGCGACCGTCGAAACAGAAACGGCAGTCGTAACTCCCATCGAAAATCTATCAGATTTTTCTCTCGATTTCGTAGATGCCCCTGATACCAACAGCCAAGATTTCGTACTGCTGGAGGTTCCACATGATCTCCAATCTACGTGTGATGAGCTCTTCAACGATTTTAGTCAGCCGATCTATTCGGTGGATGAGTCTTTCGCGTTGAATCCAGTTGATGGACCAGATTTCGGTATGGCGAAAACAGGGGAAACTTCGACGATGAAAGATATGAACGAAAATTTTGTTTCGCCGTCAGTTATTCGCCCGTTCCCTAAAGCAGTTGAGAGGAAAACCAACAGACAACAGCGTAAGCGGAAGTGCAGTGTGATCCTCACAGACAGCCCGGTGAAAAATGCAATTTGTGAAGAATTAGCAGCTTCTGCAGAAAAAAGAAAACCAAGGAAACCTCCAACTAAGACGAAAAAGGAAAAAAAAGGTATCGAGGATGCAGCGAAAACAGTCACGCGTGGTAAACGAATACTGAAAGAGTCAAACGAAACGAGAATGCGCTGCAAAAGGAAAACAAGGAAAAGAAGCCAAATCAAAAGGAGGATTCGTTGCCGAAGAAGACCGAACCAAAGAAAGGAAAGCCTAGGAAACAAAAATAAACTGCACAGCGAAGAGCGACTACGACTTATCAATGTTACTGTGATACGTACCGATAAGATCAAATTATTCATATTTTTAGTTACCGTCCGTATCTTTAAACATACTTGATATATATATTTTATTAAAAATGTGATACTAGTGGTAAAATAGCAAAGACTGATAAGATCGTATACCCAAGAAAAGCAAATCGAAAAATAAAAGTTATTTATGTTGGCACACAGTGCCCCCCGCTTTACATCAGTTGTCACATTGTACCCCTCTATCTGTCACATAGTACCCCACTGATGGGGCACAGTGTGACATTAGGCAAGTTATTTTCAATTGAATTTTTTAAATATATTCAACGCTTTCTGAGTGTTGATTGTAGCGTTTTTGTGTGCCCAAAGGTTGAGAAATCACGATTATGATAGTGATTTTTTCGAAATCCGTTCCTGAAAAATTTAAAAAATTCGAAGAAAAAAAGTGTCACACTGTACCCCACTTTCCCCTACCTCACTCGCTGGTTGCATTCGGTAGCTTGAACGGATTCATAAAGATTCGCGAGTGAGTCGAGAACACGCGAGAGGCCTGCTATCTCGGCACGAGAAAAGACAGCCATCGCGTTACGAGAAGGGATGTGCGACTGAAATCGTCAAGCACAACACGAGACAATACAATAACGATAGTAAAATAAAAAAAAACAAAAAGGACAAAACAAGAACGAAAAAAAAGAAAAAATAGACAATACAAGAACAAAACAAACAAAAAAATGGACAACACAAGAACGACGCAAAGAAAAATCTTAAATTAATTTATCGAATTAATCAGTGCTCCAGCTGATAATTCGTCGAGAACTCTGCAAGTCATTTGCGTCGAAAACCCGCGAACGAATTGCACGAGAGACAGTTCCACTTACATAGCAGGTAAACTCGAGATCGTAAAGTTAACTTCGAATCGGGATCTTGGATTAATTACAACCCAATTTTTTTTTATATCGAAATCAATTCGAAACTTGAAGATTAATTCCAGTTCGGAATCGAGAATTAATTCGAAACTCGGGAATTAATGCGAGATCAAAATCCATTGAAAACGGAAAAATTCGAGAACAAGTACTCACGTTAGCTTATGGAGAATAAATCTCCAAAATCGAGAATCTATCGGGTCTGTACAGAGTTGGTACTCTCGGGTAGCAGGGAATCCGACGTATCCCTGCAAGATCGCCAGGCCCAAAATTTTCCCGAACCGCAACACACGAGAACCAATGACCAAAGAGAGCATAATAAAAAAATATGTATTAAATAAATACAAAAAAAAAACAATCTTTGTCAGTATTCGGAGAACTGAGGCGACATTCGTCGGTATTTCGAGAGCTGAGACGATTCGGAATCGTGAATTAATCGAGAGCGAAAATAAAATTTAAAATTCGAATGCGAAAATCAATCGAGATCAAAAGGAAATTGGAATCCAAATTTTATCGAGAACGAGAAATAATTCGAGATCAGTCATGTTAGACTAAATCGAGAGCTAAATTTCAATCGAGAACAAGAAGCGATTCCAAAGTCAAAAATTCCATTGAAATTGAAAATCAATTCCGAAATCAAAATTAAAAGAATGGAAATTTAATCGCTGAGTTAACTGTGAAATAAATGTAAAATTCTGATAATTTATGACGAGAACAAAGTATTATTTACGGGAACATGTGAAAAGTATTTCACAATCGAGATCGCAGCGAAATCGTATCGGGACTGCTTCGACCGTTCACGGCGAAGGTCCAAGACGAAATCTTCTTGAAATCGCCAATTTCGGTTATCGAGATCGCAAGGGCTATGGCAGGTGCTATTATATTTCCGTGATCCAAACAAAAAAAATTGTTTGTCGAAAATCGAGATCGATTATTGTAACTGCCGAAGCCGAGACAATAGAGGAATTAACGGTATCGTCGCTCGCTCGTGACTGCTTCATGAGCGTCGCGGGGAGGGAAGTCGGGAGCCAGAAATATCCGAAAATTAAAATATTCGGAATTTCACAAAATCAATTCGGGATCGAGAAACTTCGAAAATAAAATATTCGAAGTTTCTCCAATATTCCATCCGGGATCGAGGAATTTCTGAGAAAAGAGAAAGGAGAAAAAGAACGAAATAAAAAAAATAAATAGTAAATAAAATAAAATACAATCAATTTTCCGAATTATTCCGAGCCAAAACTTGCGAAAATAAAATTTTCTAAAATTCATAAGTTAATAGAGAACGAGAATTTCCGAAAAATAAAATATTTTTAAATTCACCAGTTAATCGAGAACAGGAATTTTCGAAGAATAAAATATTCGAAAATTCCCAAGTTGAGCGAGAACGAGAATTTTCGAAAAGTCAAACATTCGAAAATTCACAAAATTATTTCGAGAACAGAACATTTTCGAAAAATAAAATATTCGAAAATTTTAATCGGGATCGTGGAATTTCCGAAAAATAAAATATTCGAAAATTCGCAAAAGTATTTCGTGAACAGTAAATTTTCGAAAAATAAAATATTCGAAAATTTACAAAATTTTTTCGAGAACAGAAAATTTTCGAAAAATAAAATATTCGTAAATTTTAATCGGGATCGTGGAATTTCCAAAAAAATAAGATATTCGGAAATTCGCAAAATTATTTCGAGAGCAGAAAATTTCCGAATAATAAAATATTCGAAAATTTTAGTCGAGAACAGAAAATTTTCGAAAAATAAAGTATTCGAAAATTTTAATCGAGAACCGAAAATTTTCGAAAAATAAAGTCTTCGAAAATTTTAATCGGGATCGTAGAATTTCCGAAAAATAAAATATTCGGAAATTCACAAAATTATTTCGAGAGCAGAAAATTTCCGAATAATACAATATTCGAAAATTTTAGTCGAGACAGAAAATTTTCGAATAATAGAACATTCGAAAATTTTTATCGAGAACAGAAAATTTTCGAAAAATAAAGTATTCGAAAAATTTAATCCGAGAACAAGAAATTTTCGAAAAATAAAATATTGGAAAATTTTATACGAGATCGTGGAATTTTCGACAAATAAAATATTCGAAAATCCACAAAATTTAATTCGAGAACGAAAAATTTTCGAAAAATAAGATATTCGAAAATTTTTATCGGGATCGTGGAATTTCCGAAAAATAAAATATTCGAAAATTCGCAAAAGTATTTCGTGAACAGTAAATTTTCGAAAAATAAAATATTCGAAAATTCGCAAAAGTATTTCGTGAACAGTAAATTTTCGAAAAATAAAATATTCGAAAATTTACAAAATTCTTTCGAGAACAGAAAATTTCCGACAAATAAAATATTCGTAAATTTTAATCGGGATCGTGGAATTTCCAAAAAATAAGATATTCGGAAATTCGCAAAATTATTTCGAGAGCAGAAAATTTCCGAATAATAAAATATTCGAAAATTTTAGTCGAGAACAGAAAATTTTCGAAAAATAAAGTATTCGAAAATTTTTATCGAGAACCGAAAATTTTCGAAAAATAAAGTCTTCGAAAATTTTAATCGGGATCGTAGAATTTCCGAAAAATAAAATATTCGGAAATTCACAAAATTATTTCGAGAGCAGAAAATTTCCGAATAATACAATATTCGAAAATTTTAGTCGAGACAGAAAGTTTTCGAAAAATAGAACCTTCGAAAATTTTTATCGAGAACAGAAAATTTTCGAAAAATAAAGTATTCGAAAAATTTAATCCGAGAACAAGAAATTTTCGAAAAATAAAATATTGGAAAATTTTATACGAGATCGTGGAATTTTCGACAAATAAAATATTCGAAAATCCACAAAATTTAATTCGAGAACGAAAAATTTTCGAAAAATAAAATATTCGAAAATTTTATCAGGGATCGTGGAATTTTCAAAAAAAATAAACTATTCGAAAATTCACAAAATTAATTGAAAACAAGAATTTTCGAGACATAAAATGTCTGAGAATTCACAAGTCAGACGAGAGCGAGAACTTTCGAAAAATAAAATGTTCGAAAGTTCACAAGTTAAACGAGAGCGAATATTCGGGAACCGTTGAGTTAATCAAAATTTAACGTAACGAGAATGCGATAAAACACAAAAATAATCAAACAAAAGACACAAAAACGAACAAACAAAACATAAAAAATAAACGAAACGCACGGTAACAAGCTATTTACTGGCGTGGCCCCACGTTGGGCGCCACCAAGAAAACGGGAACCGTCACCTTCGGCCGTCCACCCTCGCTGGCGCATCCGTAAACCCGGTGGGCGCCAGTTAGTTTTTGTTTCACCGGTATTAACTAACCGGTATGCCCGAGGAATCGAGTTGATCAGGCTCGATTCCAATAAAATCGAAAGTTCGGAGCAAAAACTTACGATCGAGAACCAAATCAAAGAAAACGGTAGCTTAGTTAATTTTTGGGGTCGCGTAAAATTAACAAACGCAACTGGATACGCTTGCGAGAACGAACGGTTGCGGAAATGCACGGCCGCTCAGACTGCTAGGTTGTGGTAGAGAGGGTCGAGGTATGACCCAGTAAATAGCTTTCTTAATACGAGATCTTTAATCGAAAATCTTCGATTAAATTAATTAAAATGCGAGAACAACTCACCCAAAATTATTGCTGCTAATTCCGGGGAACGATAACAAAATCTCAGAGGAATTACGAGAACACAGTGCACTCACGGCACTGAATAAAGTACGGGAACTTTAGTTTTATTCAATCGAATAAAACTCACGAAAACGAGAGCGTATAGCGTACGATGTACGCTGGCCACAGAGCGCGAGAACTACGCGAAAGACGCGCGCGCGAACGACAGAAAAACTGTCAACACGGGAGCGCTTAATTAGACTCGAGGCACCTCGGCGGTGTCCCGAGCCAGACTGATTGTCTCCAACAAACATCGAAATCTCGTCATAATAATTATTAATCCCTCCCAAAATCCCTTACTCGAGAACTACTGCCCTCTCCCTCGAATCACCTCGTAACTATATCGGGAACGCAAATCATGCCGGTAACATTTTCGAAATCTATACAATTGCCTCCCTTAATGCTTCGCGCGAAAACGGGCCTTCTCAGCACACCTATGCACTATACTGCAACAGGATGCTCCATCCTTTGCAAACAACCAACAAAACTCCACCCGTTCTCTAGCGCAATACATTTTCTCAATAGGGCGCCGGATTTACACCGGTCTACAACTAATCGCAAGACTTGTTCGGTGACTCTTGTCTGCCGGGCTGCTCGTTTCTTTGAGCTCTCATCCTCGCGACAGATTTGAGTGCACCGATCTACCGAAACTTTACAACAAAAATAACAAAACCTAAGAATTACAATTCTTAGCTAAACCGAGAATGTAAATTCGAGAGAAAGCAGCTCGAAAACGCTGAAAAATAGCAAGTAACGATAACACAAGCCCTTGTGATCGTCATTTCCAAAAAATCACGTCACAGTTATTATCCGCGGACACGGAAAAATGATTTATTTTTGACAATTGTTTAAATTATCGACTACATGGAAGTCGATATTAAGTAAAAAATATGGCGCCAAGTATGTGATATTTAAAATTATATCATGGAGATTGTTATAAATAAGTCCAATCCCCACATTGAAATGCACAAAAAAGTACATTTTAATCACGCAGGTTTTTCAATATCATAAGTTAAGATTAAAAATCATTAACTCGAAAATATAGGATTTAGGACCAATTTTCCCCTCTCCCTAGGCAACGCACGCGAATTTAACGATAACATTTTTTACAGACACGTGTTTTAGTGTCTACATCAATATGCCCTTGAAATTTTCCCGGGGACGGATCATCTAGTTGTTATAAAAAATCATTAACTGGAAAACGTAGGATGTTACAACACCATCCCCTCTTCCTTTGCAACGCACTCGAATTCAGTGATGATATTTTTTACAGACACGTGTCTACATGAATATGCCATTGAAATTTTCCCGGGGACGGATCATCGAGTTGTTATAAAAAATCATTAACTGTTAAGGGATGGTGTTGTAACATCCTATGTTTTCCAGTTAATGATTTTTTATAACAACTCGATGATCCGTCCCCGGCAAAATACCAATGGCATAAAGATATAGACACTAAAACACGCGTCTATAAAAAATGTTATCGTTGAATTCGCGTACGTTGCCTAGGGATAGGGGAAAATTGGTCCTAAATCCTATATTTTCGAGTTAATGATGTTTAATCTTAACTTATGATATTGAAAAACCTGCGTGATTAAAATGTACTTTTGTGTGCATTTCAATGTGGGGATTGGACTTGTTTATAACAATCTCCATGATATAATTTTAAATATGATATACTTGGCGCCATATTTTTTACTTAATATCGGCTTCCATGTAGTCGATAATTTACACAATTGTTCAAAATAAATCATTTTTCAGTGTCCGCGGATAATAGCGTACATAATAAATAATTCGTATTACCCGGGGATAGAAGCATCATTGCCAAAATTTAGGGAGAGTGGTATTCTCACGATAGATTCTAGCGTAGCTATTAGGTTGCCGAATACTCATCTCACTCGCCGTTCAAGGAGGTTGGAGCATTATTAAAATCAAAGATTTGCGCTCGCCAAAAAAATATGTGTTAGCATAGGATCTAGTGCGTGTTTACAAATTATTTCAGATTTTTTAACCATCCACGGGCTGAGATATTAGCTTTTAAATATGTGCTTTTTAACGTGAGCTCATATGGAGAAAGTATGGATAATACTTATTGAACCCGATTGTCATTAATATTTCTTAAAGATACAAGCTTGGAAAACGTGTATTCGCATACATTGAATCATGGCGAACATTTCTGACGAAAAAAAACTTGCGTTCACCACCTGATAACAAATATATTACTAGATAAAGCAATCGAAATTAATGTGAAATCGTCGTTGATAGTTCGCGAGTAGATAGATACGGCAACAGTGCATCGGTAATATAACCGTTATCATTCGCCGGAGGAAACTTACGGAGAAGAACTGGTATCATAATAGGGCGGCAATTTTGAACGCCGCGAATCTGTCAGCGGTCTTGATTTGATGACCAGAGTTGTAAATCCCCATTAATTCATGAGATATAGTTTACCGTACAATTTGTTTTGTAATTATGATTTCATAATAATAATATGTAGTCATTATAAAATAGAGTGTAAACATTTGATTAGGTGAAAAAATACTAATTTTCGCTTTAATATTGCAAGAAATAGTGGAAAAAATGGAAGAAATAAGTAATGCATTACTTTTTTTTCCATTTTTTCAAAAGGATTACCGTGAATTTTTATTGAAAAATAATAATTTTTGCAGCCATTCCAAAGTTTAATCATCGTATTACAATCGCTACATGTTATTATTATAAAATCATAATTATAGAGCTGATCGTATCATCATCAATATTTCTATAAGTATTAGGCACTTACAACTCTGTTGATCACTCACAATCGTACTTACTCGTGATTTTCTCGACCGATTTTTGTTACCAATCAATTGTAATAATATATTTGACATGCATTCTATTAACACTCATGGGGATAAAAATACAATTGTGGTTATCAGCAAGCATTTTTTATTATATATCTTTTACATCGATGTTGTACATATAAAATACGGCCATAAAAATATTTTTCTCTAATCGCTGATGAGACTATAGACGACCTGACTTACGACGACAGATTTTTTATATCTGTGATTACGCTGAGGAGAACCTTCTTATTTTTAGTGACTCGAGGGCGGCCGTTTATATCTCCTCCTAAAAGCATAGTTACTGCGTCTGCGCCACCGTCAGTATACGATTTCTTTAGGTGATCGATCGTTATACTAGCCGTTGCCAATTTTGTGAGCATTCCTGCAGATACTCCCCCTTTCAGACAATCTAAACCTTGCCTTTGTTAACTTTAGTATTAGCGGCTGCGATCTGCGCCATAAGTATCGAGCGTACGGGTACGGCATTCGTCTGCAATTCTGCTTCGGTGACCCCCACAACTTCGATTATTTTGCCCAACATTCTTACATCTACAATACTATCGTGAGCACCATCGGCAGCCCCGTTTCCTACTAAGTCCTCAGCTAAAACCGATTGGCTGAAGGATTTTTTAGCTTTGATTCGATCCGGCAGTTTTTTCTTCAAAAGTGGTAGGGTGTCACAGAATCCAACAACTACTTTTCAAAAATCGTCCAGCAAGCGCACAGCTTTCAACTCATTCAAAAGCATCGGAGCATTGAAACGTCCGCCGTTATGGGCAATAAGGATTACAGGACTTGGCGATAGAAATTCGATGAAAGATTTAAGGGCCAGCCTACACGGTTTTGTTTTCATCTTTTCACCATTCCGGAATAATTCCCCATCATCCATGCTGAAGCCTGGAACGTATAAAAACCCGTTCATAATTATTGCTCTAAATCATTTTTTTCTTCCGCATTTAAGTATAACGAAAATAGATATTATACCTGTTACGAGTGAAGCGCTCGGCGAAAATTCATGCGACGGCACGATGAAAGAGTTGAATTCTTGTAAGCCGAGCTTGGCGGAGATTTGGACGATTTCGGACGGCTTAGACAATCCAGTTGTTTCTAGATCAAAAAACGCCAATGCACGGTAGGGCTGTTCAAAAAAACGTAATTTTCTTATAATCGGTTGCTCCTGAAAAACTGTATTGATTATCACAAAAAAAATGTTTTCGCGAAAGCTGGCAGTTGTGCGATGATATTAAGTATTGCCGCATCAAGGGTAAAATTCATGAAAAGCGGCGATTTTTATTAATTTTTTTTTTACGCGGTGAAGCGCTCATGGAGATTGTGGTTGCTTTCGATAGACTATGAAATTGTGCAAAGGCAGAAACATGTTCGATAATGTTTAGTACTGCCGCATCGACATTGAAGTTACCAAAATCAAAAAATTAAATCCTTTAAAACATTGAAATATTTGTCTGCTCATCGACTATTTCGTGCGATTGCAAATGAAAAAATGGCTGTTGAAACGGGAGTCATGTATGATCATAATCATGATGATGATAAGCGATTTTTGAATTTTGGGAAACTGCGATATCGATGCAGCAGTACTAAATTTGATCATACAGGACTCCCATTTCATGAGCCATTTTTTCATTTGAAAACGCGCGAAATAGTCGATGAACAGATGAATATTTCAATGTTTTAAAGGATTTCATTTTTTATTTTGGTAACTTCATTGTCGATGCGGCAGTACTAAACATTATCGACCATGTTTCTGTCTTTACACAATTCAATTCAATTCAATTCAATTTATTGTAAAATTAAAGGCTAGTGCCCATTTACAAGGGGGGTGTGCGACCATTCTTATTTTTAGACGTTACACAACAATAATAACAATAATATATAATTTACAGTAATCGTCGATATCTCTTTCTGTTTAGTACATTATTATACATTCAGGCAAAAAGCGCGGATTTTGAGCGCGCATACGCAGAACTTGAACAAATCGGTGGCCTCTTCGGCTGTGTTTATTTTCAGTATTTCCGCTGTACTGCTCTTGTTTTTTAAGTATTGTTTTCTCGGGTTTTCGTTCGCTGGGCATTCCATAAGGAAATGCTCCAGTGAATCGCTCTTACGCGTGTTACATATCTGGCAAACACTTTCAATATCCAGCTCATATTTCATTCCGTTGCAGTAGATTTTCGGGGTCTTCTGGGAAGCGATTTTAAGTTGGCTGATTAAGCGCAGTTTGTGTATGTGGAGGTCGGCTCTTAAGTATTTATTATGCATCGAGATATTATGAAAAATCGTAGAATACGATGAGTTATTGGCATTTTCGAGATCCTCTTCTCTACTTCGACGTGCATACGTCTCTGCGATGTTAGTATATTCTTGTCTCGCTAGATTTGCGTCCTGACTTGCAAAAACGTGTTGGAAGCCAAGTTCCGTAATTTTCTTTTCTAGGACGGTGACCCAATTTAAATTTTTATTGGCGTTTTCGACTGAGTTCGCGTAGAGGAGTTTTCGGTAACATTTTTTTGGGAGCCTCTCTTCTGGCATATCCAGCAGCCTAATCCACCAATTTAACATCTTTTCAAAGACAAGAACCTCGAGTTTCGGCTTACCGGTTTCTAGTCGGACCATGTAATTTGGTGTGTTGCGGGGCCAGTGCAAGAGAGTTTTGTAGAACCTCAACTGGACTGTTTCAATTTCCTTTAAGTAGCAGAGAGCCCAGATCTCGGAGCCATATAATAGAGTTGTCTTTACAATGGAATCAAATAATTTATCTGCCGGTTCAATAGACTTGCCTTTTGATTTTACTAGCGCTTTTTTAGTTGCTCCTATTGCTATATTTGCTTTCGATATTCTTTCTTGGGCCGCCAATTTAAATTTTCCAGAGCTTGAAAATAGGATGCCTAGATACGTGTAACTCTTAACTGATTCGATTTCTTCGTTTCCGAGGTAGAATTTTGGGAACTTAGTGCAGTTTGGGATTTTATGGAAGGGGAGAACTTTTGTTTTCGACGCATTTACCTCGAGGTTATTTAGATCGCAGTAATTTTTGAGCGCGTTCAGTTTGCGTTTTACGTCCTGAGGCGATTCTGCTAAGATAACAATATCGTCCGCGAAAGCCAGCAACAGAATTTCACGTGTGCCCCCCAGGCCGAAACCCGTTAGTCCGCTTGTTTTAAAATGTGTTTCGATATCGCTTATAAATAATAGGAAAAGTAATGGGCTAAGTGGTTCACCCTGGGGAGTTCCTTTGCATATTTGCATCTCTGACGAATATTCTCCGTTTATACAGTATCGCATCCTTAGAGTTTGATAGAGATTTATTACGGTTTGTAAAAGTTTACTGTTGAGTTCTAATTTTATAAGTTTGTTCCATAATTTTGCGTGGCTGACTGAGTCAAATGCTTGTTTGAAATCTATAAAGATTGCGTACATATAGCGTCCTTTTTTCGAAATTGTGCACTGGATTGCCGTGTTCAAGCAAAACAAGTTGTCTATGCAGCTTCTTCCTTCTCTAAAGCCGCATTGACTTTCTGGTAGAAGATGTTGCTGTTCCGCCCAGACTTGTAGTCTTTTCGTTAGAATTTGTGTACAAATTTTTGACACGTTGTTAAAAAGCGCAATTTGCCTATAGTTTTTTGGGTCGTCCTTGGGGCCTTTTTTGTGAAGCACTATAGTTTTAACCTCTCCCCACTGTGTCGGCACAATTCCTGTCTGCAGTATTTCGTTTAACATAGAAAGTAAAAATAATTGCCAGTTTGGGGGGAGAGCTTTAAAAAATTCGTTTGCAATGCCATCAAGGCCAGGTGCTTTGCCGTTTTTTAATAGTCGAATACAATGGGTTAATTCGGAGATGTCTATTCTTCTGTCCAGAAAGAAATGCGGGTCTGCGCGCGGGAGATTGAAAGATATTTGGGTTTCTTGGGTACCACTTTCGGAATAATATTTTTCCCAGGTTTTGATCTCTATCGGGCACGGTGTTTGGTGTTTCCTATTGTAACTATTTATAGTTTGCCAGAACGTTTTCGAGTCTTTTGTATTTGACGCTTTTGCAATTTGGTTTTTATAATATATGCTCTGTTTTCGATTGGACAGTTTCTTCAAATTTTGCTTCTCCTCTATGTATTCGGATAGCTCTGGTTGTTTAAATTCTACCGCTTTGGCTAGGGAAAAGCCTTCCTTTGTGCGTTTTTTTGCCTGACGTAATTCTATGTCCATCCAGGGTTTTGTTGACGTGCGGGTGTTTGTACCGTGGTTATTAATTTTTAACATGTCGCAGTTTATTGGTGCTACTTTTATCGCTATCATGAGTTTGTTGTTTTGTGCCTCTACTGGCTGATCTGGTGCGTAGGTTATTGAGGGCGAGCAAAGACACGATTGATACTGTTCTATTAAATGACCTTTCCAAGTAATTTTTTCAACTGGACTTCCGCGCGTTAATTTCTGGGCTACCGAATTTTGTACCTCTATGTTCAGTGTAATTTTTTGTATTAAGTGGTCTGATGATTCCGTGTGATGGAGTATGACGCTATCGTAACACAATTCGAGTCCGACAAAGTTTATCCACGTTAGGTCAATCGTGCTTTTGCCCATCGACCCAATAAAAGTAAAGTGCGCTGGATAGTCTGATTTTGTCCTCCCGTTTATTAATACGAAACCGGATGTTTCTAACTCGCTTACTATCAGTCTGCCTCGGCGATTTATTTTTTCGTCTAGGCTTTGGCGATTTTCTAGGACGTTCATATTATATAATGAGTTTATTTCTAGCTGGTTTAAATCTCCTACTCTCGCGTTAAAATCGCCTCCTATAATAGTTGGTATTCCCACCTGGTTTCGATTAATCTCCTCGATGCTTTCCGCAAACATATTCAACACTAAATCAAAGTCTAAGTCCGGTTTAAAATAAATTAATCCTAGTATTAAAATAGTCCCCTCTAGTTTTACTTTTATAATAATCCACATACTCGTTATTTCCAGAATGCTTACGAGTTGAATATTTTTCCTGATAAAAAGCATGAGCCCTCCGCTGGCTCTCCCCGTACTATGTTCTCTCGTCGCTGTACTTTGCACGCATTTATACTCATTTAAGTATGCCGGAAAGCTCGTTATTTCTGATGTCATCCATGTCTCAGAAAAACCCAGTACGACGTTTGATGACAATAATTTTTGTGTTTCTTGGTCCGCTGCTGAGAGGTTTTTATATCCGTTGATGTTCCAGAACGCGATCGTAGTAGGTGACGTGTTATTTGTGACGGGTGGATGATTGTCCCTCGTCGTGTTTTCAGTAGGCCGCTGTCGGGAGTTTACCGGCTGTCGGACAGTCGCCTTGTTGGGTGTTGTTGGTACCGCCGCTGGTTCCAGGTGTTTGCTCGTTGCGACGAAAGTAATCGTCGATGTGTTTGGGCTCTGGTCTTGTTTGTTGTTTCTGTCTTTACACAATTTCATAGTATATCGAAAGAAATCACAATCTCCATGAGCGCTTCACCAAGTAAAAAAAATGTCTAAAAATCGCCTTTTTAAATGAATTTTGGCCTTGATGCGGTAGTACTTAATATCATCGCACAACTCCCAGCTTTCGCGAAAACATTTTTTTTGTGATAATTAATACAGCATTTCAGGAGCAACCGATTATAAAGAAATTATGTTTTTTTGAACAGCCCTAATGCACAGTTGTCAGGAATTGGAGTATCTCGATTTGAGTGGTCTTCTTCGAGTTCCACAACCGTGTTGAATCCACATCCTGAAGAATAAGTCAGGCCTTCCTTATTCTCTGTCCTCGCATTTTTGTTGTGACGAAGGTGATGTAGTTCGCGATGTGATCGTTTCTTCTCTACAGTTTGAGCAGAAAGTGCTCGCGCCTTTTTCATCTTATCTTTTTGAGCTCGATACTTCTCGGTGTATCTTCCTGATGAAAGAGCTAATTTCTCATTGGCTGATACAACGTAAGTGCCACGATTTTTTTGGCAAACTGCAGAGGCTACACGGAAGTCATTCGACTCCGATCCTCCGTAGTGGTTTCGTTTAGTTGTCTTGCTAAGGGATATATTCTGGAATGATTCATTCCCTTGAGTTGAGCCACATGGCGCAAGACGCTTCGCATTGACCGCGAACTTTTGTAATAGAGCCGATAGCGAAGCTTTCATGTTTTCGTCAGTTATACCTTTTCCCCCAGGTAGGATTTTATGGGAATATCTAGTTTTATTATATCCACACTATTCGCCACAGTTTGAGTGATCGTCAAAAGTGTGTGGAACGATGTTCAAAAGACCAGTCTTTACGGCTTCCTCGTCGTTTTTGTTTTTTTCCAGTACGCACCCGAAACAATAATTGATATAATCGATTACTTTGCTCGGAATCTTAAGAGCCCATGACGCTTTACTGAGAGTGCAGACGGCGTGATTTTTATCTGACTCCTTTTCAACTGGATACTCCGATTCGCGTTGGAGTTGCGCTATTGTCGAAGAATCATCGTCACCGATAATCGTAGTGTTCGCAACTCCTTCCTCTTTTAGCATAGGATTCTTCGCAAAAATGTCTACAGCTATCGAGGCTTCCATCGATTTGGAACGGCCAGTGTGATTAAGTCGACAATCATGATCTTCTGGTGAATGACCTTTCTGGCACAGGATGCACCGTTTATTCCTAGTAGCATAAGCGATAACTCGTTTACTCTTCGGTCCAATTGCGATGGCGTGAGCTGCAACACGTGCATATACGCGTAGCTACTTATGAGAGGGCAAAACTAATATCGTTCGATTCTTTATACATCAGCGATATTTAATATTTACCAGTAAGACTATTATAGGCACGTCCCGACCCCTTCTTTTGCCATGCTGCATCGTACGATGCCTTCAACTCTACTAGAGAACTTTGTTTTTCTGAACCTTTCAAATCGTTTGGTCTACGGGATATAAACCAAACAATAAATAATCATCTAATAAGTAAAAGCATACAGAAATTTAGTTATATTGGAAAGAAAGAACATGTATTAAATAAAGGCGAAAATGGGTCGATCTACTGACCGTATGAACTAACATAACAGGCACAACAGAGTCCTGAGAGTTTGTTTAATAAAAGCAGAGTCAAGGCAGAAAACCGCTCGAAATTTTGATGACCAGAAAAGTGACTAATATATTCAAACATAAAGCAGCAAATCAGTGAAATAATTGTTGCAACTTCATCAATGAATCCAACTGTCCGAATATCCTGAAAGCGAAAGAGAGAAGTGAATAGTAACCCTAGCACTCACGATAACGGTGATATAATGGCCATAATGACGGAAAAAATGACAGTCGTTTTTGTACACCTTAATAACGGTGCGATTTTGGTCATAATAACGGTTAACAGTAAAAAATGACGGTGACCATGACTTTTCTCATGGTCACCGTCATTTTTTTTGTTATTTTGGCAAAACGCGCCGTTATTACAGTGTACACAAACGACTGTGTCATTTTCCCTGTTATTATGACTGTTCTCGTGAGTGTTAGGGAAGCAACATAAAGTGTAGCATGCAAAACAAAATAACGATAACTGAGCATTCATTACGAAATCTATTAATATAACAATATTAATCCGGCACAACAAGCAGATGTTAATCACTTTAGCTACTGATACTCAATACATTTATGACTACAGATGTTTTCGGTGATACTGCTCCTTATGTCTCTGGTTCGATACCGCTGATAAGTTTTGATAGACAGACGTTTCATGAAGCGTCTACAAAAATTAAAAACCCTGAAAGACATAAATTTTTATTAATTAAATCGAATCGGTAAAATTTTCAAATAATTCTCAGTAGGTGAGAAGAAAAGTATATCAGACATATAATCGAGGACATTTTTTTTTTTCAAGTCGTGAAAGTTTGCACAAATATTTGTGCACATTATCAAATTTCTAACTCTTTTTAGACATTTATAAACGAACCAATTAAGGCGAATAATGAATCTCAAAATATTATTAAGGAGACCAAGTCACCTAAAAAAAAACGTAAGAAAAAAAAATCTGGAAATGATACAGGACTTTAAAAATTGTTTACATTTAAACCTCATTAAGTACATACCAAGCATTATAATTCTGCAATTTTGTAATGACATACAGTGCACCAGAATGGTGTGAGGTCAAAAGTAAAAATTTTCACTTGTCGTAACTTTCAGACCAAACTGGTGAACCAATTTTAGTGTTCGATATCTTATTTTATCTGTCGAAGAGTACATTCTGGATTGAATATATCTATTTTGCATGCAGTGAAAATTAGATTTACTGTAACCAACTGTTTATTAAGTTTTTTATGAAGAATTTATTAACACATTTAAAATCATAACTTTGTCATGAAGACTTAAAAAAAAAAATTCCTATATTCAATCCAGAATGCACTCTTCGACAGAAAAAATAAGACATTGAATACTAAAATTTGTACATCGGTTTGGTCTGAAAGTTATGACAAGTGAAAAATTTTACTTTTTACCTCACACCATTCTGGTGTACTGTATGACTTCACAAAATTGCAGAATTATAATGCTTGCTATGCATTTAATGAGGTCTTAATGTAAGATTTTTTAAAAGAAATTTATAATTAAAAATTTTATTTTTCTTATGATTTTCTTAGGTGACTTGGTCCCCTTAATAGCATTCGTCATGAATTTACACAATATCATTTTAAAAAATTCGTTATACTGTAAACTTTATACAGGATGAAAGTATTTTCAAAAAACTTTGTTATCAGATTCTCGCTGCCTTTTACATATTAATATAGTCTTCATAAATAAGTTTTCTTACGGTTTCGAGCTTCAAAGCTTCCCTGCAGCTATCTTGAGCTAAATCCTCCGATGTCTTGTCTACATGCCGTTCATTCCGTTTCAGCAATGTGCTGCTAATTACAGCAATATTGAGTATCAATAAAAAGGTGTTAACGTGTGTAGCACCAATGCCTGTATCTATCATAGCTGAAACATAACGTTGATAGAAAATGATCTTGGACGCCCAAAAAAATGGTTTTTTTATGATACTTACCGAGAGCACTTTTAATATTGAGGTCGTATTGTATGTTGCCGTCCTCGTGCTTCTTTTGACATTTACTGGATCGAACTCGATAAAGCAGGAGGCACGTGTGACATCTTACAAGAAAAATACTGGCAAAACCGACGATACTTTCTTTTTCAATATACCGAAACGATAGAGGAGCGTCGCACGGTCGACACCACATTTCTTCTGCTAATCTCTCAATTTCGATGATACGACGCCTGTCAACAATCGTTGCTTTCGTATCATTACTTTGTAATTTATGTCTTTTACACGTGATTCGGAGATTTTCCTTCCAGATTAGTTTTCGTTTTGTCGAAAATCTTCCTTTTGTATCACGAATACGACCTTCTGGCGACTCCATGTTTACATTTAACAATTGCCGCGCACCGCGCGCCGCTGAACTTGAACTCGGAGGTGAGCAATCCCAGGGATGCGTTCCGAATGACGAGGTGTTTCGTTGATCGATGCGCATGCGCAATAATCTCCGTCAAGATTTACGGTGAAGTTTAAGAATTATAGTAAAAGTTGAAGATAGGGGAAACAGTTTGTTCGTTTCTATTAATTCCAAAATATCGGAATTTCGATTTCTCACGGATTAGCCATTTATAAAGTATTAACATTTTTTATCCCCACCTCACGATCGGACAACAACTTTTTGCCGTACCTCGCGAGTAGGGTGAATAGTTGTCGTCCGATCAGGAGACGAGGATAATATTTGAATTCTTTACAAATAGGGAAATCCATGAGAAATCTAATTATTCATACTTCAGTACCAGTATAAATAAAACAATTGTTTTTTTATGTTTCCACTTTTATTATACTTCTTAAAGTTCACCGTAAATCTCGGCAAAAACCATTGCGCATGCGCATCGAACAACAAAACACCTCGTCATTCGGAACGCAGCCCAGAGGTAGCACAATTCAAGAAGTTATCCAAAAGTCGCCTAAATGGGTACCAAATGTCGCTTTGGAAGTTATCCATAAGTTATCATGTTCGTAAAAGTTATCTTTTAGGACGGTTGTTAACTTATGGATAACTTCGAAAGCGACATTTGGTACCCGTTTAGGTGTCTTTTCGATAACTTCTTGAATTGCGCTGCCTGGGATGCTAGCAACCTCGAAAAATATCAGCGTTGTCACATTTCCATCGCATTTAATATAATCGACGAAAATTAATTAAAAATTCAACGGCTCATTTTTTTCTTCGTACAGCTACCAGTGATAATCATGCTCACATTCTATCAACAGTAAAACCTAAATTAGTATAATTTTTTAATTGAAATAATCAGCATTATTTAACGTTTCGAAGTTGGTATTGGCAAAAAAAATTTCATTTTTGGGTAATTAAAATATAAAAATGCATAATATGATGCTTTTATTATAATTTTTCTAACATAGTACTGTACGAAGAATAAAATGGGACCAAATGTAGATTTTTTTAGTAGCCTAATAAATTTTTTTTCGAAACCGTCAATTGACTCAACTGGACCGCTCCAACCTCCTCAACATGGCCTCACCCGACCTCGGTGAAGTTAGCCGACGATTTTAATGAATCTGATTCTAAATTATCGGAATCGATTGGTGGTCGATTGGTGGTCATTGGTGGCCTAATTAGAGCATTTGGTGGTGAACCCTTTATTTTTAATTAATTAATCAAAATTGACCGGTGAAGTTAGCCGTATTTTTTTTTTTTTTCACGAATTTAATTTTTTTGATGCCCAATCGATGTATAATCGTTTGGTGGTCAAGAATATCATAATTAGAACATTTGGTGGTCACTAGTTCTCGAGAAAAATAAAAAAACTAATTTCCATTCGACAGAACCGGAAGCAAGGATATGGACAAATGTTTATGGCCGGTAAAACACATAATTCTAGACCGATTTTGCTTTGGGAGGTCTTAATCGATGCAGAAACGTTCCCTTATCATTGGTAGCCTTATCTTAACATTTGGTGGTCATTAATTAGCATATTAGATGTCCTCAAACGTACCCGAGCATTACAACCAGCATCGAACGCTGTGATTGGCTGACCGATGGGTACCGCGGTAATACGAACGGTATATGTTTCATAAAATGCATAATTCTTAACCGACAACGCTCCACAGGGTCGTTATCAAAGCAGGACGGTTTAATAACTATTGTTAGTCATTAATTAAATTATGAGATATCCATAATCTTATTTCTGCTGCGTTACGACGAGTAACGACGAGTAGTTGAACTTTGGGATCGGTCAATGTATACGCACGCAGGTCTATTGGACATATATTCTCTTGGTTAAAACTCACATTTCTAAACCGATTTCGTTCAACGAGGTCTTAATCGAAGCACCAATGTCTGCAGATCATTGGTAGTCTAATTACAACATTTGGTGGTCATTCATTACGCTACGACGAACAAAGAACGCTGGGATTGATCGAGATATATGCTCACACGTCCATTGACTTACGTGTTTTTTTAAATAAAACTCATATTTCTTAACCGATTTCGTTCAACGAGGTCTTAATTTAACCGCCAATGTCCGCAGATTATTGGTAGCCTAATTACAACATTTGGTGGTGGTCCGTTTTTTTTAAAATTAATTAATCAAAATTAGTAGGTGAAGATGGCTAATGTTTTTTTTTTTTCACGAATTTGATTTTTTTATATGTCCAATCGATGTATAATCGTTTGGTGGTCAAGAATATCATAATTAGAACATTTGGTGGTCGCTAGTTATCGAGGAAAATGTAAAGAATTAATTTCCATTCGACAGGCCCAGAAGCAAGGATATGGACAAATGTTTTTATGGCCGATAAAACACATAATTCTAAACCGATTTTGCTTTGGGAGGTCTTAATCGATGCAGAAACGTTCCCTGATCATTGGTAGCCTTATCTTAACATTTGGTGGTCATTAATTAGCATATTAGATGTCCTCAAACGTACCCGAGCATTACAATCAGCATCGAACGCTGTGATTGGCTGACAGATGGGTACCGCGGTAATACGAACGATATATGTTTCATAAAACGCATAATTCTTAACCGACAACGCTCCACAGGGTCGTTATCAAAGCAGGACGGTTTGATAACTATTGTTAGTCATTAATTAGATTATGAGATATTCTTAATGTTATTTCTGCGTTACGACGAGTAACGACGAGTAGTTGAACTTTGGGATCGGTCGATGCATACGCACGCAGGTCTATTGACATATATTCTCTTGGATAAAACTCACATTTCTAAACCGATTTCGTTCAACGAGGTCTTAATCGAAGCGTCAATGTCTGCAGATCATTGGTAGTTCAATTACAACATTTGGTGGTCATTCATTAGGCTACGATGAACATCGAACGCTGGGATTGACCGAGATATATGCTCACACTTCCATTGACTTACGTGTTTTTGAATAAAGCTCGTATTTCTAAACCGATTTCGTTCAACGAGGTCTTAATTTAACCGCCAATGTCCGCAGATTATTGATAGCCTAATTACAACATTTGGTGGTGGGCCGTTTTTTTTAAAATTAATTAATCAAAATTAGTAGGTGAAGTAGGCCACTTTTTTTTTTCTATAATTTGATTTTTTTATATGTTGTAACGTGGTGCTTTTGCGCACCGCGTTACTGCTGCTGTCGGAAGCCCTAAGGCTACAATTTCGCATACCGTCCGCTGTCGAGCTCTCTCCAGGGCAAAAATTAGGTTTAAGTTAGGTTTAGAATAATTTTTCTCGTAAAATGTAATTTCGTTAGGATAAGTTTGTATTATTTGTGTAAACTCCGACCTCACTGGCCCCTTCAAGAACGCGACTACCGGTAGACTTTCGTATTTTGAGGCTGTCATCTTTATCTGCTGTCGTTAGGCTGTCTTGGTCCCAAGGACATGCGTTAGCCCTAAGGAAGTGAGGAACCGAGGGGTGTGCAATTAGACCTCACCTTCACGTGGAGTGGACGCCAACTGAAGGTTTGAGTTCCCGACGAGATCGTTCACCTCGTCGACGAAATACACAACTTGAGACAGAGGGCCACGGACGACTGGAATCTTACCACCGTCGTGCCCGCTCTGCCCGATTAGAGCAATGGACCTCCACTATTTTTAACCGCCAACTTTTGAGGAAAAGATGAGGCACCGATTGCTTGGTGGGACGAAATTTAAATGCCCCGGAGCAGCCCCTGAATTCCATTGGAATTTATGGACGTCATCCCCTCGATGGACATCTACCTTTTGGCGTACTCGAGCCATGAGGCGGCACCTCCACCACCCGAGATGCCCACGAGTTTTTCCATGCGAGTTAGCGTTGGCCGGTATACGGGATTCACCGCACCGCAGGCTGAGGCGGGGCCATGTAACGCTGTCGAAAATTCTCGGACACCTCACGAATTAAATCAGGCTGCAAAAATTAATCACGCGAGTTTTCCAGCGGTTCAACCTCAGCAGTAACACGAACAAATTGCAGCGAGGAAAAATCAACATGTACGGTAACCGCTGGCAGTGATTAAAAATCACCCACAACATTAATCCTTGGCAAAATTTCTTTCGCTGTCGGGGTGTGGAGAAATCGACAACACTTTGTTTATGAGGGACAGCGGTGAGGAGCAGTAAGGAGACGACAATTAAGAAGTGAGGGAAGCGATCGGCACGCGTCGGAAATTTTCGGCGATCGAGGACTTAAAGTGGGGATCATTCGCTCCAGTTTTCGAAAAGCTAAGGATCATCGAGAACTTCGTGATTAGCCTCGATCGACCGCGGACGCGTCTCAGAGCTTCAAGAATTTACCGTTGCCCGACTGGAAATTTACTTAAGGGGAACATCAGGCCCGGTTGAGGTAGCCGGATTCTAAATCTAAGGTCCCTACCTGGCTACCTTATACGGTCCTGATCAGTGATGTAACGCGTTGGCACATCAGGGCCAGATTCAGTTTACGAGATATGGACCTGACAGAGATTGCCAGCTCAGGGCCTGACGAAAATAACCTGTTAAAGACCTGACAGAGATTGCCAGCTCAGGGCCTGACGAAAATAACCGATTAAAGGCCTGATAGAGATCGCCAATTCAGGGCCTGACGAAAAAACCTTTCAAGGCCCTGATGGAGACCGGCAGTTCAGGGCCTGACAGAGACCACCAGTTCAGGGCCCAACGACAAAAATCTTTGAAGGGCCTGACAGAGGTCGTCAGTTCAGGTCCAGATACATTTAACCATTTAAGAACCTGATAAGGGTAATCATTTAAGGGCCTGATAAAGGTAATCATTCAAGGGCCCGATGAAAATAACCATCCAAGAGCCGGATGATCATTGAAGGGTAAAAAATGAAATGGTAATAAAAGATCAGCTCAAGAATTATCAATTTATTGTGACATTTTCATAATGTTGATAAATATTAACATTGGATCACGTTTTTTTAAACGTGTTTCCATAACTTAACGTACCCACACATGTCGCGTAACGGAAGATATCAATTTTCTTTCGATTGCTTTTTTTAAATAAAATGTTGTAGTACTTTGATTTATTTTTTTTTTACTTTGATTTTTGTCTCGATAATGTGCTGGTTCTGATTATGTGAACAACATATAACGCGTTAAGAAAAATAAAAGCGACACGTAGGTTAAGAGTTCGCGCGAATTTGGCGTAACTTAATCGTCTAGGAATACACGCGCTTACGAACTATCAAAGCTGTAGTTGATAAATAAAGCTAAACTAAAAGAAAAAAAGTCTTCGCAACGGAATAGATTATTAACGATTAACAGAGAACCAAAACAAATTCTTAAATGCTAGAGTCGCACATGAATTTCGAATGAAAAACAAAATTATAGTTTACGATATATTGCAACACATGATGCATTAACAATCATAACGATGTTTTTTTTCATCGCTTTTTCGCATATTATTTTAATCCTTTTTTTTTTGCATTTCTGTTTTTTTTTCTGACCATCGGGCTAGTTTCACTAGACACCTCTTCCGCCATGTCACGCACATGGTATGCGCGCGTGCAAGTGTGCGAAGGGACGCGTAAGAGTCGCACGTGAATTTCGAACGAAAAACAAAATTAGATTTTACGATTGCAACACATGACGCATTAACAATTATAATGTAGTGGAATTAGTGGGGACATAGTCAAGTGAGACGTTATTACTTTTAGTCTGAGTATTTATTCACAAGACTAGTTCCAGCGACGGCGGGTAAACGACTGACTCATTAGAGGTGCTTATCCATTCGAATGCCCGTATCAGGCGTACAAACTTTAAATTAAGGTACTCGCGACCTTGTAACGCAGTCTTACCAATGTAACATCATTACAATTCCTCCCTGACAAGTTAGGATTACAATATTTAAACCGAGATCGATGTTACAATAAACGAAGTCGTAAGACTTTTTTTTCACACCACGCATGTTTACAAATCCAATCGCTTAACGGGCTTAATAACCCTTGGCGTTCTTTGATTAACATTCAAATTTTCGTCTCGTATATAACTTTTATTTCTTGTTTTTGAAACTTTTGAATTTTCCACATGGTCAACACTATCATCATGTGGACAAACTTTTACCGTAGTATCGTTCACTTCGCATACACTTTTATCAGACGCATTACATATAGAACGCTGCACTTCCGGACTATTGTTAACAACAATTTCACTAACCGGACTTTGATGCTCATCGATGAAACGATCGCTTGTATTCTCAAGAACTCTTTCTTGCAACACTCTGTTATAATTATCACATTCTTCACCCGCATTTTTTGAGACAGCACTCAAATCAGCTACTTCGCGATTATAAAATTGACCACTCTTAATCAATTGATCAGTGTGTCTTTTCCATACAGCACTCTCATTATTGCTCTCTGACTTACACAAGTAATTCCTTTCACCCAGTTTTTTAACAATAATAGCTCTTTGCCACGTAGGTTTAACAGGATTCTTGTAACAACGAGCGTAAACAATTTCGCCCTCGTCAAAATTAATATTGCGATTTCCATGAAAATGCTTAATTTGTCTTTCCCTCGCTTTTTCCGTTTCAGATTTGTTAAGAAAACTTAGCCTAGTATTGACATTATATCCTAACAGTCTTTTCGCAGGGCTCTCCCCCGTTGTACAGTGCGGAACATTCCGATAAGTCATTAAATATCTGCTGATAAGCGTCGTCATTTTAACGGAATCCTCCCGTTTGTCATTAAACATTTTATTAATACTAGTTTTAAACGCACCGACGGCGTTTTCGGCTTGGCCATTGGAGGCAGGATGATACGGAGCTGAAGTTCTGTGGATAATACCATTTCGCTTACAAAAATTCGCAAATTCTTCAGACGTAAACTGCCGACCGTTGTCCGAAAAAATCATTTTCGGGAGACCGAATCTTGCAAAACACTCACGAAATTTAATTAAAGTCGCTTTCGCTGGCGCTTTAGCCATTGACCTACAAACGGTACAATCTTTAACATGATCTTCGATGTTCTTATCCAAATTCGGCCACCATGCATACTGTCGAGCTAACATCTTCATTTTAGCCATACCAACGTGCGAGCTGTGTAGTTCTTGTAAGAGGATAGACTGTACATTTTTTGGAATAATCGCTCTGTATCCCCACATCACGATACCGTTTTCGATACTAATTTCACTCGCTCTACACGCATACGGTTTAAGCTCATCCATAAACTCCTTTGGCCAACCGATTTTCGAATATAAATACACTTTACTTAAAACACTATCTCTACTAGTTTCTTTGCGGATCTGATCAGCGGATACTGGAATTCGATCTTCTACTAAGAAATGAAAATAGTCATGATCCACATTTTCAGTCATTATTTTCTGCAGAGGAAGTCGCGACAATCCGTCGGCTCCACCATTATCTTTACCCTTCACATAAACAAACTTATATTTCAAACCGCTCAGAAATAGTGCCCAACGCTGTAGTCGTCCCGCTGCCAACTGTGGCAGACCCTGGTTTTCACCGAACAAGGCTTGCAAAGGCTTGTGATCTGAGCATAATATAAATTCGTTTCCGACCAGATATTGAAAAAACTTATTAACTGCCCAAAAAATTGCTAAAGCTTCGCGATGAATAACAGAATAGTTTTTTTCGGAGTTTCTGAGAACTCTAGAAGCAAATGCGACTGGCTTTTCTGAACCATCTGGAAATACGTGTGATAATACTGCTCCAATCCCTACATTTGAAGCGTCGCAAGCTAATTTAATCGGTAAATTCGGATCAAAATGAGTCAAGAAAAGTTCATCTGTCATCTCTTTTTAATTGACTGAAACGCTTTTTCACATTCTCTAGACCAAACAAACTCTTTGAGTTTTAAAAGCTCATACAGCGGTAACAAAATGTCTGAGAAGTCGCGTACGAATTTAGAATAGTAATTTACCATACCGACAAAAGCTTGTACTTCTTGAATACTGGTCGGATTCGGAGCGTTCACTATAGCTTCAACTTTCTTAGGATCCTTTTTCAGTCCATCTTTTGATATAATATGCCCTAAATAACAAACTTCAGATTGAAAAAACGAACATTTCTCTGTTTTTAATTTCAGACCAGCCTTTGATAGTCTTTGAAAAACGTCTTTCATATTACGCAGATGCTCTTCACGGTTTCTACCGGTGACAATAATATCATCTAAAAATGCGGCAACGCCTTTTGCCCCTAGCAAAACTTTCTCGATAGTTTTTTGAAAAATGGCGCAAGCTGACTTAACACCAAAAGGTAACCTGTTTACAATGTAAATGCCTCGATGGGTGCTCCACGCTAAAATTCTCTTAGACTCTTCAGTTAATTCAAGTTGGTTATACGCTGTCGATACATCTAATTTAGTAAACCTTTCCCCTTCACTCAAAGCAGCAAAGATTTCTTCTATTCTAGGAAAAGGGTATTTAATATCTTCCACGTAACGATTTACGGTAATCTTATAATCGGCGCAAACGCGAATCTTTCCATCTGGCTTTAATATAGGAACAAGCGGAGTCCCCCACGCATTTGCACTTTGCAAAGTAATTATACCCTCCTCGACCATCTTGTCGAGTTCTTTATCAAGTTGTTTTTTAAGAGCCATAGGTACCGGTCTTGGTTTGCAAAATTCAGGCGCTACTTCTTCTTGTAATCTAACATCAATTTTCTCGTACTTGAACTTTCCCAGTTTGCCATCAAAAAGCTCAGCATACTGCTCAATAATTTTTTTAATCTCTAAGTCACTTTCAACAGCATTCAATGAAGCGATATAAAAACCGAAAAGTCTCATAAGGTCTTTGCCCAACAACGGCCTACAACCGTCTTCCATTACAACCAAATTCCCTCGCTTCTTAACTCCATTGTATTCAATTTCTACATCGATCTGACCTAAAGGAACAAGAACCGTTCCGTCATACAATCTCAGTTTAACTGAAGTTTTTTCGATGCAGCAGTGAGACAAAAACTTTTTATACATCTTTACAGGGATTACAGACCTGCCTGCACCAGTGTCAATTTCAAAAGTTATGTTTTCCCCTTCTACAATCAAGTCTACAAATTCCAAATCATTTTCATCACCACAATCTAAATTCAACATGTCTAATAATTCTAACGGTTCGTCATCATCCGACCCTACGTTAAGCCAATTGTGATTTGATTGTCTACAAATTTTCGCCAAATGACCTACTTTTTTACAATTTTTGCAGCGGTACTCCTTATACTTGCAATTTTTGAAGTCATGTTGAACGCCACCACAGTGATTGCATGTCGACTCAGACCTGGCCTCCTTGGCCTTGGACGATGAAGTCTTCTCTCCTGGGTGCTGTTTAGATGTGTTCTCCGTTGATTTTTTTGTAAAAGAAGTCCCTCTTCTTTGTCTCCCCTTGAGATATTTTGACTGAATATTATGAAGCTCAGACGTGCTGGATCTCGATGAAATAGCAAGCGAAGCCTCCTTGGATCTCGCTACCTCGAGAATTGCTTGTAATGTGGCGGTTGAACTCTGTTCGAACACCTTGTCCAATACAGGGCCACTCTTCAAACCACTGACGAAACCATCCTTGAGTTTATCGTCGAGCTGCGCTCCAAATTTGCAATTAACAGCTTTACTTTTTAATCGAGCAAACCAGTCATTAACAGATTCTGATTCATTCTGTGTCAGATTATAGAATTCTCGACGCTCTTTAAAAACAGTGACTCTTGGAGCGAATTGTCGTTTCAAAATTTCGCAAAGTTCAGCATAAGTCTTCGTAGACGGCAGATCAGGATCACAAAGGTCTTTCAAAATTTTATAAGCATCTTGACCAACGAGTGTTATAAGTACGGCAACCCAACGGCTCATAGGCACGTTATTAGCGATGAAATACTGGTTAAGCCGTTCCTCGTATATGTCCCAGTCTTCACCCACACGAAATTCAGACAATGCTCCAATGGTAGAAAAAAAACTAACGTTCGATACCTGAGCTGTTGTTGATGTTGATGTTTCGCGCGGTGTGGACGACCTTGACGCCTCTAACTGCTGCCGCTCGGCTTCGATGTCTTTCGCCCGATTTTCCAACTGCCTTTTCTGCTCCTGTATTTCTCTTTGCTGAGTAGAAACTTTTTCTTGCTGTTCCACCAGTTTCGATTTAAAATGTTCTAATTCCATGCGTCGCTGCTCCAAGATTTTCTGCTGCTCGATCCATTGTTCCTCCTTGGAAGACATCCTGAGTCACGGGATGTAGATCTTCAAAATACTTCGGCTACTTTTATTCCGAAATATATACTTCTTCTTTATAAAAACAAATTATCGCCCCTTGCGATTTAAAGTATATTATTTTTATCCTCGTCGCCAATATAATGTAGTGGAATTAGTGGGGACATAGTCAAGTGAGACGTTATTACTTTTAGTCTGAGTATTTATTCACAAGACTAGTTCCAGCGACGGCGGGTAAACGACTGACTCATTAGAGGTGCTTATCCATTCGAATGCCCGTATCAGGCGTACAAACTTTAAATTAAGGTACTCGCGACCTTGTAACGCAGTCTTACCAATGTAACATCATTACAACAATCACAACGATGTTGTTTCCATCGCTTTTTCGCTAATTATTTTTATTCTTTTTTTTTTTTTTGCATTTTCTTTTTTTCTGACTATCGGGCATCGGGGTGCCTAGTGACAACGCACATGGTGTGTGCGCGAGCAAGCGCGCGAGCGGGCGTGCAAGTGTGCGTAGGGACGCGACACTTGCACGCTTGTGCATGACAGACTTAATGCTCTTTTTCACCGCTGTAGTCGTCCACCTTCCCAATCCTTTGCCGCGTTTAGCACAGCTCCCAGAGTTCTTTGGAACATGTTTTCGGTCATTTTGTCGCCAAGAATTTGTTGGTAAACGCCTGCGAAAGTAAATAAAACAACATTTGATGATATAAAAGAGATTAATCTTCAATGAAGTAAGATTACATAGAAATAATTAAGTACCTAACAGACAGCCGTAGAAATGCATGCCTTTTAGAGCATCCTTCGTCTTTGTTTTTTGCACCGCAGTGAAACACGTTCGTACAAGATTCTTCGATAAAAACACACGTATGATTACGGAAAGATTGTGTGTCTCAAGCTTGTCTTTGTTGACCATGTATCGGATACGTTTTTTCTGAAACAAGATAAATCCGTATTTATAAAAAAGATGTAAAATATTTCATAAATATTTCATCATTTAAATGAATAGAAAAACAAACATTCCGTCATTCGAAAACGCTAAGTACTTACTATTTTATGGCGATATTCCTTATCATCTTTTAGTGTCGTATCGAAGACGTCAAAATCAACTTTGGTCTCTACTGGCAATACAATAGCATTCGGATCATCTTGACTTTCGTCGTCACTTGCCAGTTCCCTTGAAGGTTTGTTTTTGATGATATCTTTGATTTCACTTAGTTTCCCATCCGTTTCGATGTGCGCTCCATGCAGTCGGTCGAGTTTATTTGACAAACTATTATATATTTTGGTGATATATTGATGAAGAGATTTTACAGAAAAATAGTTTTTAATGTAATTGGAAAAGATGCTCATAACAATGAAACTAAATGTACGAAATTAAAATGTGTACCTAAAGTTTCTATTTTTCCATCCTCCGGAACTGCCGCCAGTGGTGTGATGATGGCCGTGGTCGATGCAGAGACGGTGTTTTCGTTCATACGATGGCCAGCATCTGATGATCGCGCACGTCTGTCTGTTTTGCTTTTACTTCCTCCGGACGATTCTACAGAGAGTGAACGATTTTTTTCTGACGAGGCACATAGGACAGACGACATTGGGGAAGCGTTTTCCATTCGGCCTCTTTCCTTTGAACGAGATCGTCGAGTCGTTTTTTGAGTTGAGGAACCGTTTTCCATTCGACCTCTTTCCTTCGAACGAGATCGTTGAGTCGTTTTTTGAGTTGGCGAACCGTTTTCCATTCGGCCTTTTTTCTTCGAACGAGATCGTGGCGTCGTTATTTGAGTTGCATCATCTTCGGCTTCCTCTAACGATGAGGAGTCAGAACGTGTGAGAAGTCTGGGAGATTTACCAGACGACTTTGTTCGACTCATTCCCGTCGTTCCTTGGAATCTCGATTTATAACCGGAATTGGAAGAATCGTTTGACGAAGATGACGGAGACGTAGACACTGAACGGACCGTCTTTTTGTCTTTTGCTTGTTGTGGACGATTTTTTTCCCCTTATTTGCTTTTTCTGGGCCACTTTTGCCTGAAAACGAAGACTCGGACATAAATTCCGGCAAGGACTTTTTTCTTTTTTTCTTTTGTAACAGAATATTTTTCGTGGCTTTACCTTTTATTGAGGATGATTCATGCGTCAACTCAAACAATGCGTCATTCAATGCCTTGTCAACATTTGTTTCTGCCGTTTTCTCAATTTGAACAGCTTCGTTCTCTTCTCTTACCCGACGTTCAACAGAGGACTCTCTGTTAGTAGAAAAGGCGTACCGATCATATTGCAGTTTATCCGCTGCTTCACACGCTTCTTTATAAGTACCTAGTTAAAATATTGATAAATAAAAAATGTGGTATATTAGCCAGAAGTTACAAGCAGTGGAGAGAGTAAAAAATGGTCAGGTCTTGAAAAGATTCCGGAAATCTTACTTGCTCTTCCACGTATTGTAACTCGGTGGATCGGCCATGAAGAATCGACCGCCTCAGTATTTTTCACCATCCTATGCAAACGTCTGATATCAGAATCCGTGAATGGTCCTGTCGGGAAGTGGCACGCTTTGCTGTTTAGAGTGGTTGAATTGAAAATCCACTCTGTTGGTACAACGTCGATGCTCAATGTTTCCGTTCCGTCATCCGGAAAAAGCACGATTTTAAAAGAATGAGTCATCTAGAAAATACAATAAAAAATTTAAAAATACCAACCCAAATTATGTATTATTTTGATAATGTTGATGAATCTTAAAAAATTCTCAACATTTTTTAAGTAAAAAAGTTATTTACTATTGGTTTTATAAAATAAAAGATTAAATAAATTTCTTTGTGTTAATTTTTTTTGAGAATTAATCTCGCGGTTGTAAAATAATTTGAAACTTAAGAGAGTAATTTGAAAAAAAATTTACTTACGGTGGATCTGCGTCCTTCGAATTATTTTTATCGACGAACAAAGACGAACGCCAAAATGTCCAGAGCCCACAGCAACGCGTCGCGTGCGTTCCTGCACTTTACAGTCCTCAGTCCTCCCTGCGTATTTGTTCGACAGAATCTTCAGGAATGCGTAGTCGCTCGCCGAGTGCTGAGACAAAGACCAATGCCAAGATGGCCGTGATGCACAGAGGCTGTACCGGCACGACGTGCGCGCACATGGACTTTATTTTTCAGTCTTCCCTGCGTAACGATTTGCAGAAAATTCACGAGCTGAAACGGAACTTAATAGATGGAAACTTCTCGAGTGCGTCGTCGCTCGCCGCGTACTGCGCGACAGACGAATGCCAAGATGGCCGTGATGCACGAGCGTGAAAGATAATGCTTGTAGAGCATACGTGGTAGCTCGCCGCGTCCCGGTTCTTCACTGACGCCGCGGTCGCCCCTTCCGCTCAACGCATGTAGCGACTCCGCGTGCGCGCGCATGCAAGTGCACGTCCGGACGCGCAACACCTGACGCGTTAACGACGATATCAATGTCGATGTTTTTCATTTCTTACACTTTTTCAATTAAATTTATTATTCTTTTTTTTAGCCGTCACTCGCACCAACACTTTTCACGCGCACAATACTTTGTTACTGCACGTTATTTTTCTATCGCGCACACTCGTTCGTTGGATCTCGCTCACGCGCGTCGGTCTATCCCGCTCGGACTCAACTTTATGCTTGTTTGACGCTCGCGAGAGAAGACCGGCTAGTGCCTCGCGCACACGCGCTCTCGCCTCTATTTCTTCGTATGTTGTGTACGCGGACGACTACGCCGTGCAAGCGCGGATCCGGGCGCGCAACACCTGACGCGTTAAGGACGATATCGATATCGATGTTTTTTGTTTCTTACACTTTTCCAATAAAATGTATTCGTTTTTTCAGCCGTCACTCGCACCAAAACTTTTCCCGCGCACAATACTTTGATAGTGCACGTTATTTTTCTCTCGCGCACACTCGTTCGTCGGATCTCGCTCACGCTCGGACTCGACTTTAGGCTCGCGAGAGAAGACCGACTACGCCTCTCGCAAACGCGCTCTCGTCTCTATTTTTTCGTACGTTACGTGCGCGCATGACTATGCCATATGAGCGCGGATCCGGGCGCGCAAGGTGACACGTTACCGTCAATGTTTTGTTTTGTTTTGTTTTGTTTCCTTTGCTTTATCTTATTTACATTTTTTATTCGTTTTTTTATTTTACATATTTTATTTATTCTGAATGACGTTAAGTATAAAACTTATTTACATGTGAAGAAGAGGCATCGTATACATTTTATGTCTTTCCTCGTGACTGATGTCAAATGTTACCATTTTTTGTGAAACTTGATTTAACTTATATAATCGCGTAGAATTATCTTCTTTTGCAACAATCCACATATGTAATGCATCCGAATCGCATGGATACGACAGTAACGTTTTTTTCTTTTTCAATATAGTCCCGCAGATATGAATATCATGTGTGACATCTGCCGAAGTGTACATATTGTTGATTTGTAATAATATTCCGTTGTTTAGTAAAACAGTATTATTTGGCGTCTTGGTCGTAAGTGTCGCACCGTTATATTTGAGACGTTTGATTAGAATTTTTCCGGTCGTATCTGGGCAAAGCTGTCTCAATATCTGTAAACGTTCTTCCTGCATTGCTTTTTGGTAATCAACAAAGAAAGTCTCGTGTATACGTCTACAAACTTGAGCGAGAGGTCTGTTTCCATTCCGAAGAAACTTTTTAATTTTTCCGAGAGCACTTTCGAATGGAAATGCGCTGATATTAAAAATTGGACATCTCATATTAAGGACGTCATCAGCCATATGTATCAGATTGTGTACATTTCCAATGAGACTCGGTTTACCATAAAAACTTGGCATCAGCAGCACGAATTTTTCCAACAATTTTTTTGCATTGCCGCAATCTGCAACGGCTCTCGTTTTCGAACATAATATACGACAAGCGACATGGAGAAGGAGAAAATGTTGATACATCTTATCCGGTAATACCTTCTTGAAGATGATTGGTCCCGCGTACAATAATATAAATCTGAATTCAGTGGCCTTAAAACGTTCTACTTCAGTTAATGAACGTGTAGTACGTTGAAACTCACAAGGAATTTGATTCTGCAGTTTTACTAAGAAGCTAGACAATAGTTCCTTCCCAGTGTGACTCAATCGAGTTTTCGAGTTGCGGTGCAACCAATACCCGAGGAGCTTCTTCATTACCCCTAAACATACTAAGTGCATGAAATCAAGAACAAAAAATGCAACCATATTAATTAATGGTCTGACATTCAACAAAGGCGATCGACCAGTATGATGTTCAGGGTTTGTTTGTCTCCGGAAAAAATCATCTGTTCTTTGTTGAGATGAATTATCGACTGGATATATTGTTCTTTTCTCAACTCGTTCCCCTTGTACATCGCATCTTTCGCATGCCCAGTAGCCTCCATGGCCTTTGATACATTTTAGAAAAGCACGAGCAGGAGTGTCACAGATGAAACTTTTAATGCACACAGCGAATTTTTCACCATTTATGACCAGTCCGTGAGCTTGCAGCTCGTTTATTTCATCGATGAATTTTTCTAAATATTCGTTTATATTCTCTGGTTTATGAGTGCCCGAATAAATTGCTGCTGGGAACGGTTTGTAGACATTTTCCTCTGAAAAAATTTGACACAGAATTGGCCAAAATTGTCGAGAACTTGATTTGAACAATTGCAGTCCGTCTACATTCACCAACAAATGAATAATACCATCCGTATGTAGTGAGGAATTTACGGTTTCCTGCAACTGTTTTGACATACCAAAATACACGAATTCACTACCATCTTGATCATTTGTTTCAATTGTGTATCTGGCTTCTGTGGTTTTTAAAAATGTTTTTGAACATTTTGGTAAGTCCGGCAACAATCTTCTGCGTAGTATATGGAGTAATCCATCCAATCGTGTAAAGGGAATAGTTGATCCGCTCAACGCCCATTTTCGTATCTGTTCTATTTCATTGTATTCTGGACAAAAATCATCTTCGAAATCTTCTACATCCTCTTCTGTCACACTAGCTGGTCGAAGATTCGCTTCATCGTCACTCTCGTCAAATACTTCAGAATCAGTTTCTTCATTGGAAGATGATTCAGAGTCTACGTTAACAGTGTCAAGCTCATTAGTTACTTCAACGTCCTCCTCATTTAATTTGTCTAATTCATTACTTCGCTCTCTGCCAGTTTGATCTGGGTTTGATATGGATTCACTACAAGCCCCACTGCATGCTGGTGCAGATTCCACATCAACAATCATTGGTTCTTGTCCGTTAGCAGAGTCACAGTCACCATCACTAAACACAATTTCAGTCTCACACGTGTTAACGCGGTCGTTTGTCAGTAGGATTCCGATTGGGTGGTTGAGGAACTCTCAAGGATTCGTGGAAGGATCTAAATAATTGTAAACCGTAGAGCCCGTTCAATGTGGTACCGTAAAGAAAACAAAGAGTCTTTATTCGAAATTTAAATAAACCGTGGTCGAAGCCAATTCACAAAATAGGTGAGCAACCGCCTCGTGGCGGCGCCCTCGTTATCACTCTCGGAACGCTCGTTATTTTGCCGCTCGGTTTACTCCTAGTGACTTACAGCCCTAAACGCGGTACAATGTTTTATCGCGCACTATCCTCCTCACTCTCGCACGCGGTATAGCGACCAGCGGCACTCCACTCGTTCGCGGCGCGCAATGGCGTCACCTCTGTTTCGTCGGGGGTACGTTCGGCCACACGCGGCCCGTCGAGTCTCGATCGTTCGTTCTCGAACACTGAGGGCGGAAACTCTCGCTCAGTCCCATTCACGCACGCGCACTTCTTATACTGACTAAATAGAGTAGTAGTAGGCTGCTGCCCTCTACTAACGTTTGGCGCGCGTTTCTACGCCGTTCAAACTAACAATAAGTGCACTATCGTTCAGTTATCACTCGGCCATCCGTCACTGTGACTCGTCCTCGAGTACTGTTGACGTTGTGTAGTCCTTGAGGTAGTTGGGTAGTTTTCTGCTGCGCGTTGAGCGTCGCAACGCGGTTTTGTCCAATGGGTCGTTCCTGGGTGATGTCTCGGGGTCCTTAGGGACCTCGTCCTGCGTGGGTACCTCAGATTTCCCGGGCGGGTCCCCATGTTCCTTTTCATGCTCTTTTTCAGGTTCTTCTTCGTGGATACTGGTATCGTCGGCGGAGTTTCCATCGTCCGTATCTTCGTTGGGGTATTCATCGTCGGTGTGCGGTTTCCAATGCTTCAATTGGCTGACGTGGGCCGTTGAAGCGTAACGTCTGCCGTTCTTTTCTCGCAACGCTGTGACGCGGTACGTGTCGCCGGGTAGTGCGTGTGTAATCGTAAGGGGGCCGCGGTATCGTGCCTGTAATTTGGTTGATTCTCCCGTTCCGACATGAGCAACCTTCATAAAAACGATTTCGCCCACTGCGTAGCTTACGTTTTTGGCTCTCTTCGCGTCGTAACGCGTCTTCATTTTGCGTTGGTTTTCGGTGATTTGCTCCCGTGCTTGGCTTTGTAATTCCGCAGGAGGAGTATAGCTTCCTCGGTCGTCGATGAGTCTTCGCAGCGCGCCATCGTTGCGATTTGGGGTATATCCGTGCACCAGTTCGAAAGGGCTCTTCCCCGTAGTTGCGTTTGGCGCGTCGTTGAGGTCCCGTTGGACCGATGTCAGTCGCGTGTCCCAATCACGCCCCTCGTCGTCCGTTAGGCTCGCTTGAAGAACTGGTACCAATGTAAAGTTCACCCGCTCCACTTGACCGTTGGCTTGTGGATGCCGAGGAGAATTTAGTGTGTGTGTAATGCCGTGTCCAGCACACCAGTCTGCGAACTTCTTTGATGTGAAGCATGTGCCTCGGTCCGAGACAATTCTGCGTGGTGCTCCGTAGTCGTTAACCATCCTTTCGAGGGCTCGTATCACGGGTTCCACTTTAGTATTCTGTACAGCGTGTAGTAATACAAATTTCGTTAGATTATCTACAATTACGAGGATATACTTATTGTTTCGTCGCGTTGTGACGAATGGACCTGTATGGTCGATGTGAACATGAGCGAAGGGCCTTTCTCCCGGGGGTATCGGGTGCAATTCGCCACTCTGAGGTCCTGTTTTAGCCTTCGTTAAAGCGCAATGAACGCAAGCGCGAATATGCCCTTTTAGGTACCGTCGTACTCCTGGGAAGTAATACCGCTCGAGTATTAGCGCACATGTTCGGTCTAGTCCGGGGTGTCCGGCCAGGTCGTGATATCGCACAGCAAGACTTTTGCGCATTGTGCGCGGAGCTACGAAGAGCAGTCGCTCGTTGCGTCTTTTGTAGATCACGTTATTCACCAATTCGTAGTCTTTAGTTTCACTTAGATCACTTGGGTGACGTTCCGTTGTGTCCTTGGTAAGGAGCTCGCGTTTTGCTCGTATCCACTCGTCTGCATTCTGTTGCATCGCAACCTCGTCGAACTCGTTAACCAGAGTGAAGAGTCCAAGTTCTTGAGCCAAATTGAGTTCGTTTTCGTCGCTACCTACTGGGGCTCTGCTGAGCGCATCCACGTGCTGTAGCTTTTCTCCAGGCTTATGTACTATTTTAAACTCGAACTCACTCAACAAATCGTTCCATCGGATGATTTGTGGGTTGATTGTTTTGGACGTACATAGGTACAACAAGGCCTGACAGTCCGTTACGATAGTGAAGCTGATGTTTGCAATCATGGGGCGGAGTCTCATCACGGCCCAGATAATTGCCAACAGCTCGAGCTTGCTAGAGTGGTAATTACGTTCTGCAGCGCTGGTTCTGCGACTGATAGCGTACACAATACGTAGCCGTCCATGTTCGTCCTTCTGTAAGAGCAGTGCATCCAAGCCCACAGCACTTGCATCTGTGTGTACTTCGGTCTCGCGTGAGGGATCAAATGGTTGTAGAACTGGTTGGCTCGCCAATGCCTGTTTTAAAGTCTCAAAAGCTTCCTTTTCCATATCGTTCCATACGAAGATTCTGCCCTTCTTCAGTAGAGCATGCAAGGGTTCTGCCACTTGAGCGAACTTAGGGATAAAGCGGCGGAAGAAACTCGCCATCCCTAGAAATCGTCTTACGTCGTGTGCGTTTTTCGGAACCGGAAACTCCATTATTGCTCGTGTCTTCGATTCTCCCGGCTTGATTCCTTCGCCGCTGATCTCAAAGCCCAGGTAGCTGACCCTTCGTTGCAGGAACTTGCACTTTTCCAGATTGATAGTTAGGCCTGCCTTACGGAGTGCCTCGAGCACTAACTCCAATCGGGTTTTTAGGTCGTCCCAGTCCCGTCCTGGGATGAATATGTCGTCAAGATAGTACATTACCACCTTATCCCGTAGCGGGCCCAATGCCTTGTGCATGGTCTTCGAGAAATATGCAGGGCCATTCATGAGGCCAAACATCATACGGTTAAATTCGACGGTTTCATCCGGAGTGATTATTGCCGTCTTTCTTTTAGCGTTCTCCGTGAGTGGAATTTGCAAGTATCCGTGAGCGAGGTCTAACGTCACGAACAACTTGCTATCCCGGATTTGAGCCAGGTGATCGTCGAGGTTAGGTAGTGGAAAATGCACCCGCTCCGTCTGCGCATTTAACCTGCGGAAATCTGCCACTAGTCTAGATTTTCCGTTCTTTTTCTTAACGAGGAGTACGGGACTTGCGTACGGAGACTTAGTGTCCCTAACTACGCCCGCCTCCTTCCATTCACGTATTATACGGCGCATTTTTAACCGCTCTTGTTCACTCGCTCGATAGGGTTTTGCGTACACGGGTCGACTTCCTGGTACCTCTACTATATCCATGGTCACGTCATTGGCCTTGCCAATTTCGGAAATGTCTAGTGCTACGCACTCACGGTACCTGTTCAGTAATTCGACTAATTCCCGCACTACGTTTCTCGGCTGCTCACTGCCTATTTCGAGGTTTTCCACTGTTATCGGAGTCTGTGGTATCGTACGCGAAATTACTGGCAGCGGGGCCAGTTGTGCACGTAGCACCTTTTGTCCTTTATCTAACTCACTTTCCGTAGCACTTAAGTTCATTAACGTCACTTCGTGCAGTCCCGATTTAGCTCTGACCGATATCACTTGTACCGAAGATGCAGGTATCTTCACCTGGTACTCACTTCTTACTTCCAGGTCGTTGCATTCGTCGCCGGTCTCAATCGCCATTTGCATCGCCGGTTCGTTCGTCGTAAATTTCAGTTCCTGTCCGATCTTCGCATAATTAACCCAGGGCTTATCGGTGTACGAACGTCCGATTATAGCGTCGAAGGCCTGGGTGTCATCGGGTACCACTCGCACCAGCACGTTGCTCACTAACACATGATCGACACTTATGTCCGCTCTCACAACTCCCGGTGACGTTACTAGAAAATGTGCGGGGCCGAAAGCCTTAATCTCTGACGGCGCGTAGATTAGGTCGAATCGTTCCTTAAGCACTCTCGTAGCTTTTACTGTGCAGTCTGAGCTGCCCATATCAATTAGCGCGCGCATTTCTTTACCGTTCATTGTCACCGTTTTCACGTATTTGTCTATTGTATTCGTGGTACCATCTTGTATCACGTTCACTTCACCTTTTATAGCGTCACCGTTCTCCGGACAATGCTTTTGTGTATGCCCGACCTTGTGACACAATCTGCACTTAAACTCGCGTTTGGCTTCAGGGCAATCACGAGAGAGATGGCCGTATTTGGGTCCACATCATTTTTCCGAAAAACCATTTGGCCGACTCGTCGTGTTACCGAAAATCACTATGGCGTATCGTTAGTTTTCCGAACAATCATATTGCCGAACATCCCATTGCCGAACTATTATATGGCCGAATAATTATTTCGTCGAAAAATCATATTAGCGTATGTCACATGGGTAAGTCCTCTTACTGCCGAATCATTAAATTACCAAAACTTTATAATACCGAATTCCAATTGGCCGTATCTTCATTTTGCCGAATCGTTAAATCACCGAAATTTCATTAAGCCGAAAGACATTTTACCGAAATATAATTCCTCCGAACCACATTCTCCATTTAGTGATGAGTTATATAAGGTATACCTTATATAACAAAAGGTAAGTGAATCAAACATCAATTTAAAAAATGTTAATATTAAAAAATATGAAATACACGGCCAAGTATTTTTTTAAATATTATAATACGTTCAATATTCGAGAGAAAGACTTTTTTCAAGTAGAGAGTAGAATCTACGAATCGGAAATCAAATTTCTTATTTGGTTGCCGACATACCAGACTTCTATTCACCTCAAATAAATTTTTTTATTTGTAAGTAATATACTTATTGAGTAGTAAATATATTCGAATCTAAGAAATATGTATTTGGATCGGTAGTTATAAAAACGGCGATTAAAAAAAAAAATTGTTGTAATTGGGATATTTTCCTCGCTATGCCTTAAGTTCAGAAAAGCTGCCTCCCGCTCAGCAGTTGGCGCGCAAACCACTGCGCGGCTAATCGGTTACCCATCCAAGTTATGACCGCAAATAATGCTGCTTAACTCTGGGAATTGGCGAGTTACACACCGACCGCAGGTCCACTGCTGGCGATTTAAAGAATATATATTTCTTATATAAATATACGACAAGAATTAAATCAAATCGATAAATGTTGCATTTTGATAATAATAAAGTCCAATGATAAAAGGAAATAAATATATATTGTATTATAAGATAGTTCTAATTCATTTTAATAAAAAATATCCAATACATGTATTTAGTCGTTTTAACTAGATCTTTTTTCCGGATTAAAAAAGCCTGCAAAGTAGAACCTTGCAAATTGCTTCCTCATCATTGTTTGTTTTTTACAAAGCTACCACTATGAGAAAGAATGTTCATCGATTTTGGCTTCCTCATAGAGGAAGCTTTGTAAAAAGAAAAAAATAATGAGGAAGCACTCTGCAAGGTTCTACTTTGCAGGCTTGTTTTGGCTCGAGAAACGTTTTTCTAAAAATTCAAAGTGTCATAAAATTTGAACCGCTCGAACGATTCTTGTAAAATTTGTACCGCAACTTTGTTCCATAATAATCCGTATGTGTGTACCAAATTTAAATTCGCTACCTCGTATAAAATTTGCTGAATTAGTCGAAGATGACTCAAATTATAACGACAACGTTAATTTTTCGAATGTTCAAAATCATATAAAATCCGAACCTCTTTACCGATCTTTGCCAAATTCGATATTTACTACAGCTGTATATTAATTCGGCCTTGTAGAAAATTTGAGCAGGTACGGTCGAAGTTAACTTGAATTAGAACCAAAACATCAATTTTTCGAAAATTCGAAATGCTATAAAATCTGAACCGCTTTATGGATTTCGCTCAAATTCAATACCGAAAGGCATTTTTCTTTACTTTATTTTTCAAGAATAAAATAAATATAAAAATTATAAAAACGTTTAAATTTTTTCGTAAATTTATACATCGGAAGGGGTGTTCGTGCTCTACCAGTGTACACATCTACCACGTGTGTACACACACTCACCCTAGCAGACCCGGTCACCGCGCAATCCACCATAGAATCACGGTCGTTTGCACTATATCGGTTTTGTGCAAAAAGTTCACTTAGTATTTTGACAAAACCATCGCGTAAACCACCACGCCGAGATTTAAACGAATCTCGGAGTAGTGGTTTACGTGGTCGTTTCGACAAAATTCTAAGTAAACTTTTTGTACAGAACTACCATGGTGATTTGGACGGTAGTTTGTTCGGTGACCGGATCTACTAGGGCACGTACGTGATCTACCAGTGTGTGCACACACACACACACACACATCCATCCGGACACTTTTTCCAAACCAGTTTTTTTAAATGTTTTAGACCATTCTGAGTAATCTGACATGACAATCCAGGAAACTTTTTTTTCGCGAAAACAAAGCTTCCTCTATGAGGAAACAAAAGTATTAAGTGGTAATAAATAAAATATTTTTTAGTATCCGCTGAACAGTGAAAGTTGTTTCATATAAATAAATATGTTGGAAATAAAAAATCTGAAAAATTGAATGAAATACATATTTTTTTCCAGGGAAAGTAAATTTTCGTTGATTAGAATAATTAAATATTGAATAAATAATTTTAGTTAATATTACTAAATATTTTTTCTGGGTTCTCACTCTAAATTATATTCATATTGTAATGGAGTGCGAGAAGGCATGAACGTTGGAGTGTTCTACGATATTTTTTTCTAACAAAAGAAAGTCGCTTCCTCCATATCTTTACGCTCGTGAATGACAATATCTGTCAATCCAGTACACATGGCCAACGCAATAAGAAATTGGGAGGCAGAAAATCGCCGCATACAGGAATACAGAGTTCATAATGGATATTGGTATGCTATCAATAAAACTACGCGCGACGGCACCAAGTAAGTTAACCCATTTAATAATGATTATACGCCGCCTATAGCATATTGACGTACATTTGCGTCAATGCCAACGAAGGGGTTAAAATTAATTAATATGTTATTTTAAACGCAATTTTATAAAATTCAAAAAAAGGAAAATTACGAAAATTCAGGTAAAATTTTGTCTAATACCATTCGATTTTTTTAATTCATCAAATTTAACCTTAACAGAATTAAATTTAATCGATCAAAAGATAGATTACGTCAATAATTATACGTTCTCGACATTAAAACTTAATTGATAGTCAATCATTTTCGTTAATCAAAAATCAAAGTTTAGTCAATTTCTTTTTTTGGCAAATTAATAATAAAGCACTGATTAACAACTTTTGAGAATTTTTTAATATAATTGCATTAAAAATCAGCGATAATTTTCAACCCTTTTATAGGCTTTGTAAAACCCATCCAAATATACAATTAAGCTGGTTTAGAGCGCTTCTCACTGGTCAAAATCAGTGCTGAATTTTTAAAAGCGTGTCTACAATTTCTATTGGTTTAATTAATAGTTCCGAGGCGATCAGATTTCGAGAATTAGTTCTTGATATACTTGATACGAAAAGCAAATCGATTCATATGTGCAAATGTCCGATATCATATGTTTTAATCCCATTTTTTGAAACCATTAACCGAAATATCAGTTCGATTATGACGATCAATAGCTCATTTTGTTCATTGAAAGATGCTTTATGGATTAGCTGTTTAGCTTTTTGATAGTATTCGTAGTTCAAAAGATACAATCGTTTGATTATGCTATCCTCATCTAACATCAGGCACATATATGGCTGTAAATTTTGAACAACTAATGCTATAATATCTGGCCGATCAATCGATTAAGGACCTTTCGATAATCAAAATGAGCTTTACCTCGTTATAATTGGACTATTATTATGGTTTATTCTTGCCAAAAACTGCACGAAAAATGTCATATTTACATATATCAGTAGATTTTCAATACCAATCGCGGCTGTTAATATACTTGTATGTTAAAAACTAATTCTGCTAGGTGAGTAATTCCTTCGTTTACTGGTGGTGGTTTACTGGTAAGTAAACCACCAGAAATTGTAAAAACGTTTTTCAAAATTTTGCACTTACTTGACTAATATGAACCGATCCATTTTCCTTAAGGATGTATGATAGATACAGTCTCTCTAAACTCGATTTTCAGAGAAAATTTCGAACACTTCCGATGGGATAAAAATCGGAAAAAAATTCAAGCATGTAAAAGGTGCTGAAAAGATCGATTTTGCATAATAATAATTCCAAAACGTTATTAGCATATTGATGAATAAAAAAATTGTTGAACGCTGATTGTTGTAGGGTGATTGAATCACCCAACAACCTAACTTTTTTTCCAATGAAAATGATTTTGTCAATTTTTCTGAATACATATGAATTTTTCCTTTATTTTCAATTTCTTTTTTGAATTTGGAAAAATACAACACAAAATAATAAAAAAATTCATTTAAATTTAGCAGCAAATTCTTAAATTTTTTGTTTAGGGAGAATTTTTTCCTTATTTGGCACCGATTTTTAGGTGAAAGACAAAGAAAAAAACATGCATTAAAAAAAAAATAAACCTCAATTAATTAAAAAATATGCAGTAGTTGAAAAATTACGAAATTGAAACCAAAATGGCATTTTTTTAAGCAGAAATATACACGGCAGTCGATTTATAAACAAGATACAGTTCGAAATGTTCGTTAATTATTTTTTTTTGGTTCTGACAAACTTTTCCTTATTTCTGCTATTTAAACATGCGACAAAATCTTCTCAACGTTTTGATAGAATCGTTTCCATAATTATTTTTAAAAATCTTGAAAAGCGTTGATTTTTAACGCGTCATACGGAGATCCCCTTAAGAGCTCCGCTCAGTCCAGCGCATAAAAAAGGAATAATCCGCATTTGGGATTTTTTTCCAACTAAGCGACTAAATATAATAATTCAAGAATTTTAGTATTCGTTTATTATCATTTTAACATGAAAATTATTTTTTTTTACAAAATAACATCGGTATTTTTAGTGTTATTCTCTGGTCGGTGCGTATGAAAATCAATGAATACCTTGTTAAAAAAAAAGGTTAAAAAATTAATGTTTTTATTAATCCTTAACACCATTTTTCTCAAAATTCAAAATTACTTACAATTACTTTCTAGAGCGTAAAGTAACTGCTCAATTGCGGTGGCAATTGTATGTTATAAAATTAGAGGAATATTGAGCAGATATTTTAAGCTCTGAAAAGTAACTGTAAGTCAAAATTGTCCAGTCAAGCATATGTACATTTTTTAAAACAACAAAAAAATCAATTTCATTTAAATAAAGTAAGGAATTTTCATGTTCAAATCATAGTAAACGAATACCAAAAATTCTTAAATTATTTTATTTGGTTATTTGGTTGGAAAAAATGCGTAATTATGGGCTGCATTTTTGAGAGCTCTTAAGTTTGAACGCACACTGATCGCCAATGGTGAACCATTGAAATGAAATAAAGAAAAAATTGCGAAAACGAGATTTTAGCACAATTTCATTACGTCGCAACCCCTCTTTTCACCCCTCCCCGCCAAATGCCAAGAAAAATACACATAATTTTCTCCAGGTATTTAACATGCCGAGAAAAAAATACTCGTTTCTGTGGAGGTACTGGACGTATCTCGCCTGATGGCGTATTCGAGGAGCGGAAAGCTCATTGCCACGTTGAGGACGAGCATGCGGAGGAGGAATTAATGTTTCGAACTGAGTTAAAAAGGACCGTCATAACGCAGGGCGGAACCCTTAAAGATATTTATGATACGACGCGATTATTGTAAGTTGATTACCGAGAAATTTTTTAAAATCATTTTGCAAATTTACAAATATTGTTTGTTTAAAATTAGAAGTTACAGAATAAATTTTTAGAAAATACACATTTTTATGTTAAATTCAAAGTGATAAAAATTTATCATGATTCAAATGTTCACAAATATGGTCGATATCAATACATTGCACATTTCAATGAAATACATATATGTTTCATGGGATGCCAATTTTATTTAATATAAATAAGGACTAATTAAATATATGAATTTAGTCGCGTTAACTAGATTTTTTCCTGAGTGTACAAGACTCATACGTATTACAATGTCCGTAGAACCTCAAAAATGGCAGAAATTGGAATTTTTTACTGTAAACAGGATGTTAAGTGTTCGTATAGAGCCTACGTCACCTGCGTAAAACCTATTCCCTGCTTTTCTTCAGAAAATTTCAATTCGGCTCAATACCATTAAAAAAATCGTGCCTTGAAAATCTCGATTCCTGTTAGAATTACAGGAATTTAAATTTATTATACAATTTCTTAGGTATCCTAATGCGGGTGTAAGCCTCTCTTATAAAACGATGGAACCGTCAATGCGTCGGTGGAGGGTTGCTGTGTCGCCACCAAATCCGAGATCATTGCTCGAGTGGTACGACATATTGCAGGACGAGAATTGGAGCCGCCGCCTTAGTTACTCCGGAGGCGCATTGACAGTGCACGTTGCTCGGACCGTTACTGGTTGTAAAACGACGGTATCTGTGATATTCGGCAACCGTCAGTTCATCGGAACTTTACGGGCTGATTCCCGAATATTTATCGATGCTACCTTTAAGACTGTGCCACGAGATGTGGGCGGCTATCAGTTACTGACGATGATGAGCCTCCAACATAATCACGTAATTCCCGCATTATAACACGTTTTATTATTTGTAACCCGAGTTGCGCATTGAAATAGAACATTGCTCATTGTAAAAAAAGGATGCAAAGTAGAACCTTGCACATTGGTTCCTCATTCTTTTTCGGTTTTTACAAAGCTGCCGCTATGAGGAAGTTTGTTTATTTTATTTTTGGCTTTCTCATAGAGGAAGTTTTGCGAAAGATAAAAATTATTGACGAAGTTGATGATTTCTGACGTTTGGCGATATCTAGAGCGACACGAATAAATTTTTTTTTAATTCAAAATCTCGTAAAATTCGAACCGCTTGACCGAACATCACCAAATTTGATACGTAGTAGGGCTGAATGTTATTTAGAAATTTTTAGTCGATTAGTTGAAATTTTACCTGAATTAGAGGAAAGCGAAAATTTTTTGAAAAATTTAGAACCTCATAAAAACCGAACCGCTTTACCGATTTGGCCCAAATTCAATATCAAAGGTCGGATCACTTTGTTCAATTTTAATTTGAAGTTTCAGCCCGATAGCTAAAAATTCGTTCGAGCTAGAGCATTTACGTTCTTTTTTCAAAATTTCAAAATTCTTATAAAAATGAAATGCGTTAAGGGATTTTTGTAAAATGTATACCAATTGAAGATTAGCCAGTACTGTGCATGATGTTTAAATTTTAGCTGATTCGGTCAAATACTTTATAAGTTACAGTTATATGAATTTTTGGCCTGTCATCATACACGCACACAATCAATCAATCTTTGAATTGTACTGCACAAATAATATTATCCACATAGGCCATTCCTATCGCGTGGGCCTTGATGGAGCGTAAAACATCATCCGCATACCGCGCCATTCTCGACGTCATTAAAAATGAATTGGCACCCCAAATGCGACCGACATCAATAATGACCGACTTTGAAAGGGCTTTACGAAATGAGGTGGCACGGGCGTTTCCCGATGCTCGAGTTCTCGGTTGCTACTTTCATTATTGCCAGGTAATTGATATGATATAAGAAAAAGAAAAAAATATTGGTTGTGACAACTAAGTTTTCAGTTTGCTGTACCTCAGCTCTCCGATATCACCTCGTAAATTAATTGCCATAACCACTTCGAATGGTAACCTCTACTATTTACGATTCGTTCACACGAGATGGTAAACACAGTAAATCTAATGATTGACACTACCATTTGAGTTGTATTGGCATTATCACACATATTATCATAAACATTTGAATGGTGGTGTCAACTAATCGATTCGGTAAGGTTGCAATATAGTTGGCTACAGCAACTATTAGGTTATCTACCAACGAAACTTGGTTTGTGTAGGTAATTTTTCTTGTTCTCATAACTAAGCTGTGTTGTGAATTCAGAATAATCGATGTGTTGTGCTAAAACATTTTTGGATTCTATCGACTCATTTTTTCTAGGCCTTGCAAAAAAAAGCAAGAAAGATTGGCGTATTAAGGGCTATTGCCAACAATGTTGAAGGAATTGATTTGTTAAAATCGTACATGGCTCTGGCTCTGCTTCCCGCTGCGAGCATTGAAGAGGCAGCCCATGATATTTTCGAGACGGCCAGTATGCCTACAAGGCGGATTTTTCGAGGTTTCCATACTTATTTTGAACGGCAGTGGCTGCGGCGAGAGACACCACAGTCTTTTAGTGTGTATGGCCAATTGAAACGCACGAACAACTGCGTAGAATCATTTAATAGTAGACTGCTGCGGAAGTTGGGACCACGGCCGAATATATGGCAGTTTACAAGTAATTACTCCATAGTTATGCCGAATTTTATAGATTACCGATGGTGAAAAACTAATGTGAAGAAATCCTATATAAGTGCTTATTCCCAATAGCTGCATTTTATTTTCAGGGTAATTATTAAGGCCCAGTACGCAACCATATGGATGTCCCTGGGATTCTTTAACTACTCTGCAAATAAAATACGATTATTAATTCTCAGTACGCGTTCATATGGACATTCCTGGTATTCACTAACTACTCTGAAAATAAAGTCCAAACAATAAGGCTCAGTACACGTCCTCGTGAATATCCCTGGGGTCCAGTAACTACTCTTAATATAAAATGCAATTATTAAGGCCCAGTACGCCCAGGGCATCCATATGGATGTCCCTGGGATCCTTTAACTACTCTGCAAATAAAATACAATTATTAATTCCCAGTACGCGTTCATATGGACATTACTGGTATTCACTAACTACTCTGAAAATAAAGTACAAATATTAAGGCTCAGTACACGTCCTCGTGAACGTCCCTGGAATCCAGTAACTACTCTTAATATAAAATGCAATTATTAAGGCCCAGTACGCATCCATATGGATGTCCCTGAGATCCTTTAACTACTCTGCAAATAAAATACGATTATTAATTCCCAGTACGCGTTCATATGGACATTACTGGTATTCACTAACTACTCTGAAAATAAAGTACAAACATTAAGGCTCAGTACACGTCCTCGTGAACGTCTCTGGGATCCAGTAACTACTCTTAATATAACATGCAATTATTCAGGCCCAGTACGCGTCCTAATGGACTTCCCTGGATTCCACTAACTACTTTGCAGATGAAATACGATTATTAATTCCCAGTACGCGTTCATATGGACATTACTGGTATTCATTGCACTAACTACTCCCACTCTGTAAAGAAAATGCAATTAAAGATGCCTAGTATGCGAGCAAATCAAACAGAATCAGGGTTAAAGGCATATTGAGTTTGCCTGGAGTAACTCATATTTGAACACGTGTATCAATTTTCGCACAGAGAAAATGACTGAACTCCAGGCAGTAACGGAAATGGATTTGGGCCTTCTCCAAAGGGGTCGTCGAGTCTCGAGAACGCCAAAGCTTAGGTACCTTATTAGCGGCGCCCGTATTCGAAATGCTTGGTTGCAACTCGAAGACGGTGCCATTACGGTAACCGAGATAACGAGAATAGCACGAGGCGAAGTCGACGTCCTACAGCGAAATATCCAGCGCAGGATAAACGTGGATGAAGCTGCCGGGGTTGATCTCGATGTGAGTGACGACGAAGATGACGAGGGCGAACAGCCAGAAGCTGAGGTCGATGCCGAAAGCGAGGGCGACGCCGAAGCCGAGGCAGATGCCGAAGCCGAGGAGGACGTCGAAGCCGAGGCAGATGCCGAAGCCGAGGAGGACGTCGAAGCCGAACAGCCACCGTTCATAGCCGAGGAGGACGTCGAAGCCGAACAGCCACCGTTCGTAGCCGACACTGACGGGGAACCATCAGAGGGCGACTCAGTGGGTAATCGGTCAGCAATCGAGGCTGACTCAGAGGACGAGCGGTCAGAATTCGATGCCGACTTAGATGGCGAACAGCCACCATTCGTCGCCGATTTGGAGGGCGAACAACCACCGTTCATGAGGGATTTAGAGGGCGAACTGCAACCGATCGAGGTCGATTTAGAGCCCGAACGGCCAGAGGTCAATGCCGACGATGGTGACCAGGACGACCGGCCGGTAAACCAGGACGGTAAATTTTAGTTTATGCTCTAGACATTTTTCTAAACAATTTGCAAAGTTCTACTTTGCAGGCTTGTTTATGCTCTAGACATTTTTCTAAAAATTCAAAGTGTCGAAGAATTTTAACCGTGTAACCGATTTTTCTCAAATTTGTACAAAAACATTGTACCAGTAGTAGTCCATATGTGGGCCAAATTAGAACCTGGTATCGCGTAATGTGCACGAGTCAGTGCGAGAATGAGATTTTTCGAAAAATTCAAAATGCGATAAAATTTGAACGGCTGGACATATCTGCGTCAAATTTGTACTCAAATGTTTTTCGATGATAGTCCATATGTGAACAAAATTTACGATAAATCTGTGAAAAATTTCAAAATTTTTTTTTTGTGACGGCATTTAAAAAAATCTTCATCAAAATCGAAATTTACCGACATATGGATACTTCCTTTGACTAAATTCTTCATTAACAATCAATAATCAATAAACGTAAAATTATGTCGAAAATTGCAGCCGGATATCTCAGAATTTACAGGAGATGAAGTCTGAAGACATTTTTTTTTAAATTGAAATTGCAATAAAATTATGACCACCCTATCGATTCTCGCCAAATTTGGTACACATTATGTTTTGATGGTAGTCCTTTTGTGTACACAATTTTAGCCCGATATCTCTTGAATTCCGAAAGTTATAGAGTGAAAACGATATTTTCAAAATGCTGTAAGATTTGAATTTTCCAACCGATTCGCGTCAACTACAATCCCAAGCGTCGTTGTATGACAACCCACTTGCGTGCCAAATTTGACGAAGATACGTCCAAAATGGCGACAGTTATCGTGCTTACAAGGAATCTGCGCACACACACACACACACATACAGACATTTTTTCTAAACCACTTTTCTCGACGTTTTGGACTATTCTGAGTGTCCCGATATGAAAATCTCGAAAAAAAATGTTCACAAAAACAAAGCTTCCTGTAAGAGGAAGAAAAAATGAGTAATTAATAAAAATAATTGGGTAAATGAAAAATGGTTAAAAAATAATCATTCGCATATTATAGTCGGGAGATTACCACACCTTTTACGAATTAATCTCCCGACTATAATGTGCGAATGAGCATTTTCAAACCATTTTTCATTTACCAAATTTCTTTATTAATCACACTCATTTTTTCAGCCGGGAGGTTTTTAACTTTTATAATTGTTATAATTCTTGTTTCACGAAGCTTATTGCACTTTCAGTAGCTGTCGCGCCTCCGGTAGTCCCGGCCCCTCTAGTCCCTCGGGTAGTCCCGGTAGCCCCGAGACCTCTGGTCCCTCTTGAAGCCCCGGTACCTCGGGTCCCTCTGGTAGCCCCGGCACCTGCGGGCCCTCCGGTAGCCCCGGCACCTCCGACCATTACGGTAGCCTTGGTACCTCCGGTCGCTTCGGTAGCTGTGACACCTCCGGCCCTTCCGATAACTGTGGCACCGCTGGCCCTTCCGATAGCTGTGGCACCTCCGGTCCTTCCGATAGCTGTGGCAGATCTAGCGCCATTTGCAACCCGTAATTAAATCCGGCAAATAAACGATTCAAATATCATACGGGTTTTTTTTTTCAAGTTTTATGTGATAAGTTGATTTTTACAAATTACCCTATATAGCTTCAATAAGTATTTACTTTAATAGCCGGCCCCTCTCGCAAACGCAAACGCAAACAGCGGAGGCGATTCAGCGAGCCACCACCTCCTCCTCCTCCTCCTGCATCGGAGAAAAACAAAAAACGGAACGCGCGGCGAAAAGGTTAGCTTTCAATAGTTTATTATACCGAAACATTTTGTTTTAATCGATAATTATGAACTATTACAGAAATGAAGCAAAGAGCAGTCGCAAAACAGCGTGATAACGCAGCAAAAGCTGCGGAAGCTTTGAGTCTTCGTGCCGAATTAGATATGATGAGAAGGCAATTAGAAGAGGCTCGAGGCCGACTTGCAGAAATGGAAGATAATGGTAACAGCTCCAATGAAACTATTTTTCTAAAATAGTTTTATTATATGTAACTAAAGTTCGCTATGTTCTGATATTTATCGTAAGTTTTCTTTTTTAAGTCATTGCGAAGCTGAAAGCTTTTAAGGAGGTCCTATTAAAGCAACATGTTTGAACTTTTACGCTTGAAATATGTATAGGTTATAGTTTAAGCAATTCTAAATGTAATTACAAAGTTTGAGTGACAGGCATTGAACAAATCTCTGAGAAAATTTATATTAAATATAGTTTAATACATGTGGCCTCTTATGGAAAACGTTCCGAATTTTGACTTTAGATAAAAAAATTGACAATTTGTAGGAGATTATTCTGCAGATAGGAATTCGTTGCTTGGAACGCTGCAAACTTCAGTTACATAGAAGTTGTTACTACTACACATTTTTAATTCCATCAGTTCTACGCTAATTTGACGCCTTTCCTAGAAACACTAATTTCGTTTGTGTTTTCACCGTAATATTAACGACTTCGACGTTACAAGAAATATATATATGGTCGTATGTCACAAACCTTTAACTTTAAAATAATTTAATTTGTGCAAATTTGTTACCAGAACTATTTGTCACTGTATTTTATAAGTGTTGACTTATTAAAACTTAACTTCTTGAAAAAATGACCCATCGGAAGGCATAGTTTTATCTCGTCTAATGGGTAATACTTTAATCAAGTTTTACTTAAATCGTAAACAGAAAATAAAAAAATGTCACCGGTAGTGACTCTACTGACTCAAAATATAATTTGGATAATTTAGAAACAATAACACTTTATCAATTACTCCAGAAAGAAATTGTTTTTGATTGAAAGGTCGCGCACATCTACCCTGACATAATTCGCGACACGAGTAACGTACTCAGATGTAATTTATTAATCTTACTTGACCACATTGGTAGCTTAAAGATGAGAAAATCCTGAGATTTATTTTGCACGCGCCAATATTGACCCATTCCCCAGATCACTGATGCGAGAAAAATAATTGACTCTCCGGCGTCAATTTTACTTCATTCAATCCGTGATAAATCTGCCTTCAAGTGCATCCAATTTAATATGCTCAATGGGCCTTGTGCTGATATTTTGAAGTCCTATAATAGTGGATATCAGATGAAACATCAAAACCGAGTAACGAATGTTTACAGGGTAACCGCTAAATTTCAGACATATTTAGGCCAGTAAGTCGTTACGTACATTATGTTCATTACACCTTACTAGATATTGATGGTTTTTTAAAATTTTTCTAAAAGTGTATATCAGTTTCACAGCGGTACGAAGTGATGCTAAAGTCACAGTTACACGCTGCAAAGCTGATAATTCCCGAATTTGAACCAGGAAAAAAAAGTCTAATGCATTATAAAATTGAATTTTTTATTTTTTCATATCAATTATGCTTCGTATATCTGAAAAAAAAAAGATTGATACTTGCGTAATTCATTCTGTGTAAATTACTAGCGCATTTCAAACTCGAGTTACACGAAAGTCAAAGGTTTGTGAGATACGTCCATATACTAGGGTTCAATACAGGTATGGCGTTACGTGTAATCCAGAAACCTAATAGACTTAGAAACATCAGTCTTAGTGAAGTCTCATAGACCCCCATTCAGCTTGGCGGGATCTCATGGAGCCACCCACTCCATTGTTGACTCGGCGGGTTGTTCGTGTAATATAGAAAAATATACATATAAATATACCAAATTAGGATTCGCCCGGCTTGGGCGCACCGCATCGTCGCAAACCGGGACGTTAGCCACTCTGGGACTTTAGTTTTCAAACATTGGAGAGAAATATAGCGTTCACTCTGATCACTGATCGTTCACTCTCTGACTTCTGTGGATCCAGTTTTGTATTAGGATAGAAATTACGAGGTCGACTTGTAGTATTAAACTGAAAATTCACTCTTAAAACCAAACGATATCTGCTGAAAATTCACTCTTAAAACCAAACGATATCTTCATTGAGGTCGAGCGTCCGCAGTGTACTGAATTCGTGTGACCGCTTCTCTTCGGAGTTAACGTGATCAACGATGACACCTGTGTGGGTTTCAAATCGTGGTTGATCGGTACAGCCGCTTGGCTTAAAGACAATGTGACTGTGGTGTCGCCATTATTTGTTTCGAACACTGGAGGGAAATGTGGCGTTTGAACTTCTTTGGACTCATTTTTGTATTAACATTCGAATTGCCAAGTCGATTTGCAGAACTGAAGTTAAAATTGACTCTTAAAACTAAACGATATCTTCATTGAGGTCGAGCGTCCGCAGTGTACTGAATTCGTGTGACCGCTTCTCTTCGGAGTTAACGTGATCAACGATGACACCTGTGTGGGTTTCAAATCGTGGTTGATCGGTACAGCCGCTTGGCTTAAAGACAATGTGACTGTGGTGTCGCCATTATTTGTTTCGAACACTGGAGGGAAATGTGGCGTTTGAACTTCTTTGGACTCATTTTTGTATTAACATTCGAATTGCCAAGTCGATTTGCAGAACTGAAGTTAAAATTGACTCTTAAAACTAAACGATATCTTCATTGAGGTCGAGCGTCCGCAGTGTACTGAATTCGTGTGACCGCTTCTCTTCGGAGTTAACGTGATCAACGATGACACCTGTGTGGGTTTCAAATCGTGGTTGATCGGTACAGCCGCTTGGCTTAAAGACAATGTGACTGTGGTGTCGCCATTATTTGTTTCGAACACTGGAGGGAAATGTGGCGTTTGAACTTCTCTGGACTCATTTTTGTATTAAAATCAGAATGAGGCGGTCGGTTTGTGGTATCTAAGTACAAGTTGACTCTTAAAACCTAATTATATTTTGTTTGTGGCCAAGCATAAGTAGTGTACCAGATTCGTAGGTTCACTTCCCTCAAGAGTCAAACGCTGTAGTCGGAAATATAACTCTCGAATTTATCTGGGCCTCTGTCAAATACCGGATCACCCTAGCGACTGAACGGAAGGGCCCACCGTTTTCTCGCTTGCTTGGCCCGCTACTTGACTCCAAACAATACAATTTCATGATAACTTTACCAACTGACAATTTTAATAATTTTAAATCACGATGAATATATTCCACGCATTGAAAGATCAAAGGCTTTTTTTTTCATTGCATATCAAACTTTAGAAACTCGTGAATTGTTTTACAAGATATACCATTTGCGCTTTATATTAAACGGAGTATTATCAGTCAGGACTTTTTGTACCCATAAATTAATACTACACGATAACGTGCGATAGTCATTTTAAATAGGACCTGGTATACGCAGCTTTATTCTATTAATAATTATAATAGTAATAATAATAATTCACACTTTGTGGCCTCCTGAGATCTCGAAGTTCACAAAACCCCTTCTGAGTGGATGTGGTCGAACGAATATATTCCCCGAATTCCATGTTACTAAAGCCAAGAGCTCAGCCTAAGCGTTAATGAAACAGAACGATAATGTTGCCTGGGTTTTAATAAAGAGAACACTCGTCAATGAATATAGTCGTCAACCCGAGTTTGTCATAAGCATCAGTGATTGCAAATAAGTAGTTAGATTAATTCGAGATTTGTCAATCACTTGAATTTCTTGAAACGTCGAAGGCATTACTATATACATACGTAGCAGTGAATAGCATGGTGTTGAATTGTGTACTCCTTTTACAAATTTTATTTTACAGCATTGTGAAGAATACGCTATCTGCAAGTTGCCACACATTTCTTTCATGTGGACAGAGCCTATGGGAAGAACCTGCCCCTACCTGTCCGTTATGCCGCACACCCCTGCATGAGCCTCCGCGGAGGATTTTCCTGCCGGTTGACCATTAATTACACTGTAAAAAATGCAAATGAATGAAAAAATGAAGAAAAAAAATTTCGAGTTTTTTATGTCAGTATAGTTAGAATTGTCCAGAATGTCCAGAAAAGTGATCTAGAAAAAATGTTCGTATGTATGTATCTATGTGTGTGTATGTATACAACTTCGAAAATTCGAACACCAATAACTCAAGAATCGTTTTGTATATTAAGCTCGAATTTGGCACACAAGTGTAGGAGGAGCAATTTTCGACAAAATGTGTGCAAAATTTCGATTTTATGTCGTTTTGAATTTTTTTGAAAAGAGGAGGTAGGCGATCTAACTTTCGTAAAATTTAGTCTATTTTGCTAAATAGCTGGTTATGAGAGCAGGTGCACTCAATGTCGTTTGGCATTGAATTTAGCTCGAATCGGTAAAGTGGTTCAGATTTTATGGAATTTTGAATTTAAAAAAAATTGACATTATCGCTCCATTGTAACTTTTGCAAAACTTGAGATAGCGAGCTCAAATTTTGTATGTAAATGAAACAATATTCAGCCATTATATATGTATAATTTAATGACGAACGGTATCAAATTTTTTATTTTGTGGAATGTTGAATTATTTTTAAAAAATATACGTTATCACATTCACTTTCGGAAACGCTCTAATAATAACGAAATAACGGAATAACGAAATAGAAAAAGCGAATTCACAACATGTTTATTTATCTAATTAAAACAAGGATGCAAAGTAGAACCTTACACATTGCTTCCTCATTATATTTTACTTTTTTACAAAGCTACCTCTCTGATGATATACGTTCAACGATTTTCGCTTCCGCATAGAGGAAGTTATGTGGAAGTTTTTTTAAACGAATGACGAATTAATTTCCCGACTATAATATGCGAATGATTCGTATTTAACCATTTCATTTACCCAAATTTTTTGTATTAATTACAATCATTTTTTCAGCCATTTGTTTTTTATTGTATCAGTCGTGCGTATTTTAGAATTGTACCAGTGCTGATAACCAATCAAATAAGCTATCGCGTCATCGAGCGTTCGGAGTCCCTGGAAAAATCGTCGATGATTTCGTCATTGGTTGTTGCGGAATCTATCTCGTCACTACTGTCACTATCCTTCTCCATCTCTAATTATCATTTCCTATTACCTAACACAAATCACACCCTCGCATTGAGTCAATTTTCGAACTGTCAAAATGTGCAGCATGCCTGAATCTGCACTTCGACGATAATCAAATTCATGCTGGTAAGTTCAACATTCATTTAGGGAACGAATAAAATGACACCAATACTTATATTGAAAATGCGAGATATTTTACTAACACATTTTTTTAATAGAGATGTAGGCGAAGGGGGTATTCAGGCCTTTTAGCGAGCAAACAAACAAACGACTCTGGTGAAAATATTTCTTTGACAGTTTGTCTGAAAAACTCTAATCGAAAGATTTCCGTGATTTTCAACGATTTTCCGACATTTTTCTGTGAGTTTCTCAGCTTTTTGATAAATACCTCTGAAATTTTCTCCGCACAATTTCGAGCGGTCACCATAGAAAAATTCAGAGTATTTCCCGAAAAATTCTGAAAAAATCAGATTTTCTCGGAAAAAGTAGATTCAGAGAGTTTCAGAGAACTTACGAGTTCTCTTTAAGATCTACTTATTCTATTACTCGAACAAACGGTAGAGTTATTCCGAGAAAATACGACTTATTTTCTAAAAAACACCGATTTTCTCGAAGATGGTAGGTTTAAAGAATTTCAGAGAACTGAGAAGTTTTCACTAATATAAATTGGTATTAGAGAATATCTATTAGAATATATAGATCTATAAATTATATCTATAGATATTAGAGGAAACTCTTAACAGAATGTAACAGAATGAGTAGATCTTAGAGACAACTCATATTTTCTCTAAACGTACCTTAATGCTGAGTACACCTCAGAATTTTCAGAACATTCAGAAATATTTAAAATCAGAAAAACCTTTGACTTTCTCTGAAAAGTGCGAAATGTGAGATAAATTCACAGGACTTTTCACAGAAATTTCAGTAAAATTTTCCGAGATTTTCAGACATATTCAGAGAAATATTTTCACCAGGTGGACTATGTGTCGAAGGACTCTAAATAAGGCCTCTGCAATTGCAACTTCAGTCCGAAGCGAAGTTATACAGATTACTATGAAAAGCCGAAGTTGAAAGAACGGGCAAGCAGGATTTCCATCGTGAAAAACTGTACCTCAGGGGTTTCGACTGCAAACCCAGTAATTGTATATTACGATACGAGTGCGATCAAACTTCTTCTGACGAGTGAGAGTTTGCAGCATGAGCCGAAGGCGGATGTTGCAATCACACGAGTTGAGAAAAAGTTTCTCGCACTCGTATCGTAATATATTATTACTGGGTTAGTTTAGAGATATGTTTTGTGATCAAAGCGGTACTGAAAAGGGAGAAAGAGAAAACGGAAGTCTACAGAGTCTAACTCCAACAGGAAATAAGTCCAATCAGATTAACAATTATACAAGATTACAAAGTATTAAAGTTGATGAACATTTAGTTCACTGTCAACTTTTTCTTTTAAAAACTTGGCTTACGTGTTTTGTTTAGAATAAAACTACTATGTACGAGTAACAGTAATCATGCACCGAGAAAAAGTTTTATGGCACTCGGTGCGAGAAGTGACCACTTCTCGCACTCGTGAAATAAAATTTTGTACCAAACTCGTGCGTGAAACTTTTTCTCAACTCGTGTGATTGCAACATCCGCCTTCGGCTCATGCTGCAAACTCTCACTCGTCAGAAGAAGTTTGATGGCACTCGCATCGTAATATACTATTAGTAAACATTAACCTCGCCGCTGCGGTCGAAGAAAATTGGTTTGTATCAAACGAGGCAAATTTGGATCAACGATACCGACGGTGTTTTAATGAAACTGGTATGTTTGACTCTACAGTATATAGCAATCACCACTAACACAATATTGGTTCAAAATGATTTACAACTGAATTGATTCAAAAAAATATTTCTTCGATTTAATCGTTTATGCTGTCAGCGTTGTGGCGACAACAAGGTTGATTGAACAGCATTGTCCACTCGGTTGGGTTAAAGATATATTGAGTTGTTATAATGAAATACAATCTTTAATGTCGATGGTAATTAAAAACCTTCCGATGGCTAAGTAATGGAAAGCCTTATTTGACCCTGGTCAGTCTTCCCATAATAGGGTTAGCCGAGGCATCGCCTGCACTGTAAAAAAAATCTACTTGAAATTTAAGGTATCAGTACTGGAAGTCTTTATGCATAAACTGGTATATAAAATTTAATATACAAGTGAGATGTTAAATTAATGTATGGTACAGCGATTCAATAATTTAGTTTAATTTTACAGTAAAAGTATTTAAATAATAATAATTTGCTTTAATTTTACCGCAAAATTACATTATACGACAATTGTACATTAATTTTAGATGACGAGTTTATGCATAAAAACTTCCAGTTTTTTTTAACAGTATGATAAAGGTCGAGTAAGGTTTTACGTAATTGGGCTAGCCGTAGGACTCCCCAATCGGGGCCTGATCCTGATGAGACTAGCCCTGGTAGATTTCTACCCAGATTGCGAATTCGACCTGCCTCCGACCCTAACCAACATCGATCATATTTATTTATTTTTTTGTTCTCCATTATTCACCATAGTGAATAGAGAATGAAATGCTTCACGCGAGCAGTGCTTTTTGCTTGTGGTATGACGCAATGCACTTTTTGAGTGGGTAGTATTCGTTTCTTCGAACCAATCCAGTAAAAATTCTCTAGCTGCGTTGTAGCTTTCTTTGAGAACGAATTTCATCTTTACGTTCGGTATATTTTCCGGCGCCAACTCCCAATTATAACTACACCTCAGGAGCTTTATATAGAATTTGAAAAATTACAATTCGGTGAAATGACGTTTCGGCAAAATGACATTTCGACTATTTGACGATTTGGGGAAATGGATATCGGTGACGTGATTTTTCGGAAAAATGACTATTCGGGTATATAATTATTCGGCAATATAGCATTCGGCAGTGTTATTATTCGCCAAAGCGATCATTCGCCTGGCTGACGTTTCGGCATAATGACTAGCGGCAATATTAATTTTCGCCAAAACGTTGAGTCGGTTAATTGACGTTTTGGCAAAAGTACATTCGGTAAAGAGATTTTCGGAATCACGACGAGTCGGCCAAATGGTTTTTCGGAAAAATGATGTGGACCCGCCGTATTTATTGCAATTAAAACACTTGGGTTCACCATCGGAATTACGCGCTGGCAGCCGTCTCTCTGGAGCCACACTTGCATCACTTTTCGAAGTCTTCGTAGTTTCGTTTTTCTCTGTTTTTGTTGGACTGGATCCTTGGTTGTCGTCTTTGGTTGTCTTCGTTTTTGGAAGGTCCTTGTTTATTCGTCCTCTCGCCGAAATACGCGCTAGCGTCCGGTCATTCGCGAGTAGGTCATGCAGGAACCCATCCAATGTATAATGCGGTCGCGCCATGAGGGATACACACAACTCCCGCGACCACAATCCTTCGAGTACTTGTTCCTTCATGTCATGCAAACCAAGAGATAAGTCTAGGCACATTTTTGCCTTCGCATGAAAATAGGCACTCAGTGTCTCGTCTCGACGTTGTACCCGGTCACACATTCTCTTCCAACGATCTGCAGTGCTGTCCGGTACAATAAACGTCCTTCTGAATGCCTCTTTGAATCGCAGCCATGATGTTAGTTCCGGAGCACGGGTACGGTACCAATCGCGCGCCGCACCCCTCAAGTGCATTCTCGCCGTCTCGAGTGCATAATTCTCCGGCCACTTGTGGATTCTTCTCATGCCCTCGATGTTTTCCAACCATTCCTTCGGTCGTGTGCCTTTTCCATCGCCCGTGAATGTTTCAATATTTCGGCTCAGATCTGGTATTATGTGGTACAAGGGGACGTTCTCATACGGTCCTCCGTTCCCGCGTGGCTCGTCATCGTAAGGAGTTCTATTACTGCGATAACCCCTGCCGTGCGGCGGTCCATCATAACGGTAGCCTCTGTCGACCGGTGCTCCATTATCGCGTGGCTCGGTTCCGGTAGCGCGCGCCGAATCGTCTCGCGTCGCTAGTCGGTCTATTATTTCACCCATTACGTTGTTGACTCGTCGCCCGTCATGCAACGCCGCATTGTAAGTTTCGTTTAATGGAGTGTCACTAGGCTGTTCGTTGGCCGCTTGCACTCTCAATTGTTCTATTTCCCGCGTTATGTCACCTTCACCGCGTTGTGTATTTTCTGGTACCTCGCGTGGTACCGTCACTTCACGTTGATCGGGTCGTGTATTCCACTGTCGTTCATAGTTCGATTCAACTTGACCGTCGCGGCGCACGTCCCGACGCGCGTCATAGCGATCGTAACGTCGATCGTAATTGTCGTAACGTCGATCGTAATTTCCGCCGCGCCGATCGTAATGTTCGTAATGTTCATAATTCCGGTCGTAATTATCGTATCGCCGTTCGTAATTATCGTATCGTCGATCATAGTTATCGTATCTTTGTTCGTAATTATCGTGTCTTCGTTCGTAATTATCGTATCGTCGATCATAGTAATCGTATCTTTGTTCGTAATTATCGTGTCTTCGTTCGTAATTATCGTATCGTCGATCATAGTTATCGTATCTTTGTTCGTAATTATCGTGTCTTCGTTCATAACCTTCATAACGTCGAGGGTTATCACGTGGTTCGTAGTAACTGACTCGTCGCGCATCGCCACTCCCGATATTTCGATCGCCTCGCATTGTTCTACCGTGTTCGTCTCGTGCCCGAGTTTGTAGATCGCTTCTCACTTGCACTTGCGTATTAATCGAGGGGTCGCGGGGATCGCGAGTCTGTTCGCGCGGTACGTTGTTGCCGTTCGTGCCAATGGGGCTACTCGCACGCCGATTTCGCGCTGTGCCACCAGCACCGTCACTATTCCTTTTATCACGATTCTGCGTCTGCGCGGTCACTTCAACGCTCGGATAGAGATCGCGCACTTCCGAGTTATTCACGTTAACACCGTGTGGAATCGCGTCAACGGGGTCGCCATCTTGCTCATCCGGTTCTCCCGTCACGTCGATTTGTAGGAAACGCGCTAACTCACCCTGAAAGGCGTCAAACTCACGTTGCGTCGCCATTACTCGGCTTTACGCACGTTCGAATTTTTTTTTTTTTTTTTTTTTTTTACCGGTACCGTTTTGTCCACTTTGTCTCTTATTGCACACGCACTTATCACGCACTTTTCACTTAAGCACGCGCGTCGCACTGCACACTTCCGATCGTTATTCGCGCAATATTCTTTTCAAACCCCTCGGCCTGAGAGTATCCCACTTCTGAAATGTTAACGCGGTCGTTTGTCAGTAGGATTCCGATTGGGTGGTTGAGGAACTCTCAAGGATTCGTGGAAGGATCTAAATAATTGTAAACCGTAGAGCCCGTTCAATGTGGTACCGTAAAGAAAACAAAGAGTCTTTATTCGAAATTTAAATAAACCGTGGTCGAAGCCAATTCACAAAATAGGTGAGCAACCGCCTCGTGGCGGCCCCCTCGTTATCACTCTCGGAACGCTCGTTATTTTGCCGCTCGGTTTACTCCTAGTGACTTACAGCCCTAAACGCGGTACAACAGCCCTAAACGCGGTACAATGTTTTATCGCGCACTATCCTCCTCACTCTCGCACGCGGTATAGCGACCAGCGGCACTCCACTCGTTCGCGGCGCGCAATGGCGTCACCTCTGTTTCGTCGGGGGTACGTTCGGCCACACGCGGCCCGTCGAGTCTCGATCGTTCGTTCTCGAACACTGAGGGCGGAAACTCTCGCTCAGTCCCATTCACGCACGCGCACTTCTTATACTGACTAAATAGAGTAGTAGTACGCTGCTGCCCTCTACTAACGTTTGGCGTGCGTTTCTACGCCGTTCAAACTAACAATAAGTGCACTATCGTTCAGTTATCACACGCTTGTCGAAGCCGTTTGTTTTCTCGGTGGTGTTGAACCCGCTTACGTCCGAGAACAGTTTTGCGAATTTTTCGTCCGTCACTCATATTCGTATTCTGTTTTGTAATAATAAATTAATCGAGAATGAACGGACGCCTGGGACGAAATTATTTAATAATGACATGCGATGTAGCGCGAACACGCGATTGCTCGGCGCGGGACAGTACATATCGGTCAGATGACCGTTAGCGGCAAGTTTACGCTAGAACCTTCGGCGATATTGTGTACACAACACTGCGCGCGTCTAATACTCCGTCCGTGCACAACTCTGCCGCGCCCTCCTGCCCTCGCACGGTCTCTCCGTCTTGCTCGATCTCGCCGACGCTCCTCGCTTTATTCCGTTCACACTCGACTTCTACGCTCGTCGACACTCGAGGCACACAGATTCTGCCTGTTACCATACGAGTGACCGTCCAGGCGTGCACATAATACATTACCGGCGATATTTTTTATTTGTTTCCTTCGTTTTTTTTAAATTGAGACTTTTCGCTTTCATTAGTTCTTCCTTAGGTATACCAGATCCGGGCCTGGATGAGGAAAAACTAATCAAGTTTACCATATGTATGCCAGATCGGGCCCGGAATGAGTAATACC
>OZ019976.1:11178274-11238274 GCA_963970395.1 Ephialtes manifestator
ATCGCATTTCAACCTATTTTTACCGATTTATATTTCACTTCCGAAACTGTCTCAAACTCCCCTAATTTTCCAAATTAATAAACTGTTCTCTGTTATATTAAACTTAATTATCGAGTATTTTCTTTTTTTTGTGTTGTGCGTGTCGGCCCCGCCCCTCTACCGCAGAACCTGAGCTAGTGGCTTGTGCCGTCAATTCTCCCGCTGTCGAATTAAGCTAGCTATCGAGTCAAATCGAGTCAAATTTTTAAAGGCCGTCTCTAGGCGGCTGGCGCCCTGGGAGACAGTCCGGGGGAATAGGACGAAGGTGCCGGAGAGTAATTTCCCGGTTACAATGTCCAATCGATGTATAATCGTTTGGTGGTCAAGAATATCATAATTAAAACATTTGGTGGTCGCTAGTTATCGAGGAAAATGTGAAGAATTAATTTCCATTCGACAGGCCCGGAAGCAAGGATATGGACAAATGTTTTTATGGCCGATAAAACACATAATTCTAAACCGATTTTGCTTTGGGAGGTCTCAATCAATGCAGAAACGTTCCCTGATCATTGGTAGCCTTATCTTAACATTTGGTGGTCATTAATTAGCGTCTCAGCTGTCTCTAATCGTATACTCGTCCATTACGATCAGGGACGGAATCTGGGATTGGCTGAGAATGGATACAGCGGTATTAACGCACATGAAACGGACCATTTTAGACCGATTTTAAGCCACAAAGTCTTAATCAACGTAGAAACATCCAATAATCATTGGTGGAGTGATCAGAGCATTTGGTGGTATATTATTTAATGTAAACGATTGCGTAAATCATATTCGCACATTCACATGAGCAACGAAAGCTCGGATTGGCACGTTTTCATTAAATAATTACCACCAAATGCTCTGATCACTCCACCAATGATTATTGGATGTTTCAACGTTGATTAAGACCTTGTGGCTTAAAATCGGTCTAAAATGGTCCGTTTCATGTGCGTTAATACCGCTGTATCCATTCTCAGCCAATCCCAGACTCCGTCCCTAATCGTAATGGATGAGTATACGATTAGGGACAGCTGAGACGCTAATTAATGACCACCAAATGTTAAGATAAGGCTACCAATGATCAGGGAACGTTTCTGCATCGATTAAGACCTCCCAAAGCAAAATCGGTTTAGAATTATGTGTTTTATCGGCCATAAAAACATTTGTCCATATCCTTGCTTCCGGGCCTGTCGAATGGAAATTAATTCTTCATATTTTCCTCGATAACTAGCGACCACCAAATGTTTTAATTATGATATTCTTGACCACCAAACGATCATACATCGATTGGACATATAAAAAAATCAAATTCATGAAAAAAAAAAGTGGCCATCTTCACCTACTAATTTTGATTAATTAATTTAAAAAAAAACGGCCCACCACCAAATGTTGTAATTAGGCTACCAATAATCTGCAGACATTGGCGGTTAAATTAAGACCTCGTTGAACGAAATCGGTTTAGAAATACGAGCTTTATTCAAAAACACGTAAGTCAATGGAAGTGTGAGCATATATCTCGGTCAATCCCAGCGTTCGATGTTCATCGTAGCCTAATGAATGACCACCAAATGTTGTAATTGAACTACCAATGATCTGCAGACATTGTCGCTTCGGTTACGACCTCGTTGAACGAAATCGGTTAAGAAATATGAGTTTTATTTTAAAAAACACGTAAGTCAATGGACGTATGAGCATATATCTCGGTCAATCCCAGCGTTCTTTGTTCGTCGTAGAGTAATGAATGACCACCAAATGTTGTAATTAAACTACCAATGATCTGCAGACATTGACGCTTCGATTAAGACCTCGTTGAACGAAATCGATTTAGAAATGTGAGTTTTATCCAAGAGAATATATGTCAATAGACCTGCGTGCGTATACATTGACCGATCCCAAAGTTCAACTACTCGTCGTTACTCGTCGTAACGCAGCAGAAATAAGATTATGGATATCTCATAATCTAATTAATGACTAACAATAGTTATTAAACCGTCCTGCTTTGATAACGACCCTGTGGAGCGTTGTCGGTTAAGAATTATGCATTTTATGAAACATATACCGTTCGTATTACCGCGGTACCCATCGGTCAGCCAATCACAGCGTTCGATGCTGGTTGTAATGCTCGGGTACGTTTGAGGACATCTTATATGCTAATTAATTACCACCAAATGTTAAGATAAGGCTGCCAATGATCAGGGAACGTTTCTGCATCGATTAAGACCTCCCAAAGCAAAATCGGTCTAGAATTATGTGTTTTACCGGCCATAAACATTTGTCCATATCCTTGCTTCCGGTTCTGTCGAATGGAAATTAGTTTTTTTAATTTTTCTCGAGAACTAGTGACCACCAAATGTTCTAATTATGATATTCTTGACCACCAAACGATTATACATCGATTGGGCATCAAAAAAATTAAATTCGTGAAAAAAAAAAAAAAAAATCGGCTAACTTCACCGGTCAATTTTGATTAATTAATTAAAAATAAACGGTTCACCACCAAATGCTCTAATTAGGGGTGCGCTCCGAATGACGAGGTGTTTCGTTGATCGATGCGCATGCGCAATAATCTCCGTCAAGATTTACGGTGAAGTTTAAGAATTATAGTAAAAGTTGAAGATAGGGGAAACAGTTTGTTCGTTTCTATTAATTCCAAAGTATCGGAATTTCGATTTCTCACGGATTAGCCATTTATAAAGTATTAACTTTTTTTATCCCCACCTCACGATCGGACAACAACTTTTTGCCGTACCTCGCGAGTAGGGTGAATAGTTGTCGTCCGATCAGGAGACGAGGATAATATTTGAATTCTTTACAAATAGGCAAATCCATGAGAAATCTAATTATTCATACTTCAGTACCAGTATAAATAAAATAATTGTTTTTTTATGTTTCCACTTTTATTATACTTCTTAAAGTTCACCGTAAATCTCGGTAAAAGCCATTGCGCATGCGCATCGAACAACAAAACACCTCGTCATTCGGAACGCAGCCTAGGCCACCAATGACCACCAATCGACCACCAATCGATTCCGATAATTTAGAATCAGATTCATTAATATCGTCGGCTAACTTCACCGAGGTCCTTACCCGACATAAGTTGGCCCAAAGCGGTGAAAATATACCAGTATTCGCTTTGACACATCTGCGAGCGAATAGAGATTTGTATCGAAAAAGACGAATGCGTAGCCACGCGGCAATGGAAGACTTAATACAATAAAAATCCCCTTTGAATTACAGTCTGCTCCGTTCTATAAATTTTCGTGATGCGTTTGAATTAAGCGCGTCGATTGCAAATCTCATCAAAATCCCATGCCGTCCACGAACGTTCTTGCTCCTGACTTATCCGTGATGTTTGACAGATAACTTACCTACAGTCAAAGTACGTGACAGACGGTAACGCAAATTCCTATCTCCTTCAGCGGTACAAATAATTACCGGGGATGTCACTAAACGTCAAGTCTAGAGCGTTTGAACTTCATCAGGTCTGAAATGCATTTTGCAAATTAAGGCCGCTATTGGCTTCGTGCGTGACCTTCATTCATTTTGGACAGCCATTTTGGACAGCCAGCGTTTGAAGCGGCGAAATTGTGCAACAGTTGATAAAAAATTATCACAGTAAAGCATGCTAGCGTACGTTAATTAATGATATTATTTTTATTTCTTTAATAAATCGACACTATGAGTGGGCAAAAAGGGAAGGCCTCAATGCCGTGTTGCGTCGTGAATTGTAAAAACACCTCTGTAAATTCACCGGGTGTACATTTCTACAGTTTCCCTACAGGAAAGATCCAAGTTTTCACGCAGAAAAGGCGCGAGAACTGGATTGCCTCCGTTAAACGAAAAAAAAAGTTTCAGAGTTGCTGTACGAACTAAATGTTCTCTAATCAATAAAAAGTTATAGACTACAATACTGTTACTAGGATTGAAACTTTACAATACTTACTTCCAACTTCACCTTGTACGGTGTAGTAGCAAAGAATATGGATATGCCTAGAAGAACACTTCCCGTACTTTCGTTGAAGCCAGAAAAGTTGGGGTGCTCGGACAAGCTTTCACCCCAGCTGCTAGGATGTCGCTAGTAGCGTTGTATAGCTGTGTGCTGTACGTGTAGCTCACGTACAGAAACACACAAGCTTACACCTCGGCAACAGGCTTGGCTCCGCCTTGCATCATGCCTCCTGCGCTGCTATTCGTTTAAAAGTTGGGGTGATTCTGTCTCTCTCGCTCCCGTTATGTTTAGCGAGTCGGGGTGATCATGCTGACTCTCTCGCTCTCGTTCTGTTTAGCGAGTCGGGGTGATCATGCTGACTCTCTCGCTCCCGTTCTGTTTAGCGAGTTGAGGTGATGATGCTGACTCTCTCGCTCTCGTTCTGTTTAGCGAGTCGGGGTGATCATGCTGACTCTCTCGCTCCCATTCTTTTCAGCGAGTCGCGGTGATCATCCTGACTCTCTCGCTCCCATTCTGTTCAGCGAGTCGGGGTGATCGTGCTGACTCTCTCGCTCCCGTTCTACTATATGGTTTTTTTCCCATCCGAAAGTGATTTTTTAATGAAAGTAATATCCGGTAAAAATTACATATTTCATCAACAATCAGTTTCCACAATTTATATAGAACTTGTCTAGAAGATATTATACGAGAATCGAGTTGGTGTAGCAAAAAAGACGCTGGCTCCGTAAAGTGTAGTTTTGAGTTCAAAACTCCATTTTTTCCCCCCTGTATGTTAATTAATATCACCAATTAATATCCCGGATATGGAAAGAATAACATACATACAAGACATTGACAAGCGATTGTAGTTAACATTCAGGAAGAAAAAAAAAAAAAAAAAAAAAAAAAACCCGGAGTTTTGAACCCAAAACTACATCTTTCAAGTCCAGCGTTCTACCCGCAACACCAACGAAATTCTCGTACAATACTTTCTAGACAAGTTCTATATAAATTGTGGAAACTAATTGTTGATCAAATATATACTTTTTACCGGATATCACTTTTCACTAGATTAAGTTACGATATAAATGTATTAAATTATAATGTAGCAATAGCGAGAAAAAAAGAAAATTGTTATTACTGGGATTCGAACGCACGACGTTCCGCTAAATATGAAGGAAGGTGGGGAAATTCCCCTACCTTCATCCTACAGACAGCCTTCAGTCCCAACTGTCCGCCTAGTAGGCGGAGTTAATTGATCGGTCTACCGTGGTGCCATCCTGCGGTAGATTTATACGCAGAAAGTTTTGCTTCAAGCCGTCCATAAGAAGTGTTCTTCTAGGCATATCCATATTCTTTGGTAGTAGTGGAAGTGTCACTGACGTTTGGCGAATAACGCGGCACTTTATTAAGATACGTTTGTCTGAATCTGTTAACTCCTCCACTCAACGGACATGGCATGCAGATAACGCCTTTCCTTTTATAATACCTTGTGGATTAAAATCAATTGTATGCGTTATCGACTTGAATCCCGTTCTGATTATCAATTCCATCTTTCAATGCCGTTTTAATGCTGCTGTCAGCTGTCATAAACATAAACACCGGCGAAAAGTGCAGACGACACCGGGCACACGAAAATTTATGTACCCTTTTTACGAAATAAATCGAATAACAAAAAGCTATTACCGTAACCAAAATTACATAAAAATAAATTAAACAACCTATTTTTTATTTATAACAATACTTTTCAGTTGTTCATTTAGTATAATCGGAAAATCTTCTGTAAACTATATTCTACCATAAGAATCAATGCTTTTTTTATATCAACTGTTGCCGAGGTGTGCCGCAAGCGGCGCTGGCATCTTAACGCACTAAGCCAATTGCGAAAAAAGTTTGTAACTACACAATAAACAACAAATAAATGTTTAAGGACCTTTTCTATTATACGATACATGTTGATATAAATTACAATAATTTTTCTAATAAGAATAAGTTATTGTACTTTTTACCGGTAAATACAGACGGTAGCAGACAGACGGAAATGAGTGAATGTGTTTTTTTTTTTTTTGAGTCTGGGACACTCGAAACATATATTTCTATCAAAATCCCGGACTCCAATCCAGGACTCCAGGGATCCAAACGATCGACCCCTGGATTTTTATAGAAATACACGTTTCGAGTGTCCCAGATTAAAAAAAAACACATTCACTCATTTCTGTCTGCTGCTGGCGTCTGTGTGTACCGTCCAAAAGTACAATAGCTTTTGACAAAATCCGTGAACCGCAATGAAATTTGGTGTGCGCCTTCTGCATTCAAATCCTAGTTTTGGTATTGAAATCCAATGCAAAATATCCACTGATTTTGATACTTTATTTGAAATATGAAAAAAATAAAATAAAATAGATTTTTCCATTCAGTTTTCGATATCAAGCTAGCATGCTAGACTACTCAACTCAGTTTATATAATACTTTCAGTTTTTAACAATTAATTGCGACCTTTTAAGCCACGAAAAATTATTCTAATTTATATCAACATACATTGTACAATAGAAAAGGTCCTTAAACATTTATTTGTTATTTATTGTGTAGTTACAAACTTTCAAATGTTCTAGACTGTAACGCTTTCGGTCTATTTTCGGCGCGAGAATTTAAACGAAGAACCAGCACGTTAGTGTGGCAACCACCGATGTCCGTTCCACGTCAAAGAGCTGAAGCTCACCTCGTCCGGATCTAAAAGGCTTAAAAATGACTCAAACACAGAATATCCAAATAAATTTTGCACAATTTATTCTTTAATACCAAAGTTTACAAACTATCGAATGACTCGATGAAGCAAAGAAGATGTATTAAGGATAGCTCCGACGCGCGCGACTGCTCGTAAGAATCTGTCTGAGTCTCTTCTAAACTCGTGGGGCCCGCGTTATGTTCGTGGGTCAGAGGCCCTTAGCCAATCAACCCTCAGTTTGGCGTGGACGCTCAGCCCCACGCGCGAGTGTCCAAGACACTCGCTTCGAGCGTCCACGTCGCCCTGAAAGTCGCTTTCTCTATGTGATTGCTAGTTTAAAACCACATGGCCTTCCATTGAAGGGCGGTTGGAACTTTCAAGAGTGTCTGGCTGCAAGACCCGCTTTTCTATAATTTAGTTTCTTTTACTGACTATGCATGTGGCAAGCGCTCTACTTAAGGATTTCACTTTTTCGCATGTGCCCACCACTTGACTCGACATGTCTCGACTTTTACTATTTTAACTGCATTTCGAGGAACGCAGAAAGATTCTTTTACAACAGCACGTTTCGTCACAGCGTGGTATTTCCGTTTAACGTACACTACGCATGTAGTGTATATTTCACTAGTAATAGTAAAATACATTTATTATTAAACATAGTTCAATATATATATATAAGTAGAAGTAGTCAGCTCGCCCCAGCCGTAGTGATCAATATCTCTGCTTTGAGACTTTTGAATTTACCGCGTGCGGACTCGCGGAGTTGTTGCGCTCGCGGCGCTGTCGCGGGTCGCGTATCAGAATCCGTTACAAGACTTGACGTTTAGTGACATCCCTGGTAATTATTTGTACCGCTGAAAGAGATAGGAATTTGCGTTACCGACTGCCACGTACTTTGACTGTAGGTAAGTTATCTGTCAAACATCACGGATAAGTCAGGAGCAAGAACGTTCGTGGACGGAATGGGATTTTGATGAGATTTGCAATCGACGCGCTTAATTCAAACGCATCACGAAAATTTATAGAACGGAGCAGACTGTAATTCAAAGGGGATTTTTATTGTATTAAGTCTTCCATTGCCGCGTGGCTACGAATTCGTCCTTTTCGGTACAAATCTCTATTCGCTCGCAGATGTGTCAAAGCGAATAATGGTATGTTGAACGGCGAGTGAAATGAGTATTCGGCAACCTAATAGCAGATATTACTAATCTCTGCTAATAGCTACCCAGATTCTACTGTTTTCAGCGCCACTCGCGCCTAACAACGAAAGTGCTACTCTCCACGTATTTTGTACCATTTTCGTAACCCACAGTTTGGTCTCCTTCTGTCGAGTGATGCCCACTTGCCCACAAATATGATTGGACACATCATATTGGACACAAATTATTGGACACATCAAGATTGGACACAGAAATTATTGGACACATCGAGATTGGACACATACTTTATTGGACATATCGAGATTGGACACACAAGATATTGGACACATCGAGATTGGACACACAAGTTATTGGACACACGAAGATAGGACACAAATTATTACACACGAAGATTGGACACAAATTATTGGACACACAAAGATTGGACACACGAAGATTGGACACAAAGAGAGGGTTCCATCTGGCCACATACCAATTGTGCACCTTTCGATAGTGCACTACTAAGTTGTGCACAACGACATTATGCATTTTTTTTTGTTTTTGTGAACGACTATATTGTGCACAATTCTTTTTGTGCACAACTACATTGTGCATAATTATTTTTGTGCACAAATAGATTGTGCAGAATCTTTTATGTGCATATTTATGTTGTGCGCAATTTTTTTGTATACAATTATATTTCATAAAAAAATGTAAAAAGAAGAAAAGTCATATAGCTTTTTTAATTTTTCGAAACGGAACGTGAATGCTTTTTCGTGTGGGTGCAAAATTAGATTTTATCCGAAATTGGGATGTATAAAGTCGGTCTTGTTATTTTAGCACCTGGTCGGTGTGGGTACAAAGTCGGATTTTATCCGAAAATGTGATATATAAAGTCGGTCTTCGTGTTTTAACATCTGTTTGGTGTGGGTGCAAAGTCGGATTTTATCCAAAATTGGGATGTACAAAGTCGGTCTTCGTATGTTAGCATCTGGTCGGCGTGGGTGCAAAGTCGGATTTGAGTTATAGAAGCTCGCGCTGAAACGTCCGCGCCGAAACGACTCGAGCCCAAATGGCTCAGTGCCGAAACGGCCTGGAGCCGAAGAATTCGGCTTCGAAACGACAGCGCCTAATCGTACAGGGTTGGAATAATTTGTACCCAATCTTCGTGTGTCCAATAATTCGTGTCCAATCTTCGTGTGTCCAATAATTCGTGTCCAATCTTCGTGTGTTCAATAATTTGGGTCCAATCTTCGTGTGTCCAATAATTTCTGTCCAATCTTCGTGTGTCTAATAATTTGTGTCCTATCTTCGTGTGTCCAATAATTTGTGTCCAATTTTCGTGTGTCCAATAATTTGTGTCCAACCGTCGTGTGTCCGATAATTTGTGTCCAATCTTCGTGCGTTCCAATAATTTGTGTCAAATCTTTGTGTGTCCAATAATTTGGGTCCATTCTTCGTTTGTCCAATAATTTGTGTCCAATCTTCGTGTGTCCAATGTCGATGTGTCCAATAACTTGTGTGTCCAATCTCGATGTGTCCAATATCTTGTGGTCGAATAATTTGTGTCCAATCTTCGTGTGTCCAATAATCATGTGTCGAATAAGTCATCTGTCCAATCGCGATGTGTCTAATAATTTGTGTGTCCAATCTCGATGTGTCCAATAAATTGTGTGTCCAATCTCGATGTGTCCAATAACTTCTGTGTCCAATCTTGATGTGTCCAATAACTTGTGTGTCCAATATGATGTGTCCAATCCTATTTGTGGGCAAGTGGGTCCCTCCCCTTCTGTCTAGGCTCCATGGTACAACCTCTGACCCTTAACAGACATAGCCTACACATTAAAATAAATAGAATATTGTTAGCGACAAACGATACCGTAGGAAAGCGCGAATATGATGGTAGACGGCGCGGAGAGCGCCATAAGGTTTTTTCGAAGATCGGTACGATGAGTAACGAGAGTGTGGCCCGAGGCGTCGAACCGAACGGGTGTGCGGTAGGAGATTAAATACCCTGTGCGTGTGCGTATATCGAAAAGAACCTGTGCGTGTGCGTATATCGAAAAGAACCTGTGCGTGCGCGTATATCGAAAAGAACCTGTGCGTGCGCGTATATCGAAAAGAACCTGTGAGTGTGCGTATTTCGAAATAGACAGACTAAAATACTAAACGGAGCGTGGATGTAAATTAGGATTAGAGTCGAACGGTGACTTAATACAGTGCGGTAAATGAACGTCGGTATAGATTATAAGAGTCGTGGATATGACCGACAAGTTTTGCGTTTGATTATATTTTTCACTTGAAATAAAAGGCTATTCTTGGTAGATTTCTCTACGAAATTTGAGCATTTATGCATTTTCTTTTGGCCGGGCCATCATTCCACGTCAACCTGGCTTTGCCCATAACGAAGGGGGATAGTCGATGCTAAACCCCATTAGAAACTATAACACTTCAGAAGTGGGATTGTGAACTTTTTTTTTCTCTAATTACTTTCTTTTGTGCGTGAAAGACTGCGTGAAATACGATGAACATTTTGAAAAATACGTGAAATCGATTCGAGTCGATCACGCGTTCTCGAACAGTTCCGAATAACGAATTTTTTTTTGCCACGCGTACCGCGTAGTTTCGCTTGTGCCCGTGCGGTGTAAACAAACAGTTCCGAGAATATAGACTAAAGGAAAGGTGAATAGGACTTATGGACAAGTGGCATGGTAACAACGCGTAGTGCGAGCTCGAGAAAACAAAATCGTACGAATACTAAAGTGAGTGGTGAGAGCGTAGAGAATAACAATATGCAAACGACGCCTATCCACGCCAATCGAGGTGACGATCCGCCGATGGCTAGCCCTGTTGACAACAATCTCGGGGTAAATTCGATTAATGATGCATTGGGAACAAACGGTGAGTTTTCAAATACAGTGGAACCTCTCATAGCGTACATAATGCGGGGACATGTACGCTAAGTGAAGAACCAATCAGGCACGCGCAACCTTCGTGCCTCTCACTCACTCTTATGAAATCGTCCAACATGGAGGATAGAGTAAAGGAGACCGAACGTAGTGCTGAGCAGATGGTCGATGAAATGGGCCAAAATTATTTCAGCTTTCGCCGATAGAGGCGCAGCGTACGATTAGATCCCAGAGAGCGGGAATTTTGAACAGAGCATTCTTCTACGTTCGTACTTACGCGATCATACGCGAATACATTAAGTTTACACGTAATTACGGATTGACTAATTATTGGATTCTGTCCTACTATCACCTGGAGGCGCTTTAAGGATCGTTTAATTGTGCGTTTCGTCACAAATCGTCGTATCATAGGGGGCGAGAGGTATAGCATCTGTATGCGAAAAGTATAAACAAGTTATTTTAGTTCGTTCAGATTGCAAGGCGATTATTGCCAGTTTTTAAGTCGGTAGGTGATGCTAATTGTCCAAATTCCATAACAGAAATTATATCAGATAAACGATATCGAGTAACTGAACACCTAACGTAAAGCGACGCGACGGCGAAGCGCGTAGATACAAGCTTCGTATTCAGAAGGTTCGCGGATCGATTCTTTCCTCATGCATTTTTTTTTTAAATCAAGAATGTCTAATTATTGTAACTAATTAAGTAAATTGTGGGTCGATTAAAACATGAACTGAAAACTGAAAAATAAAAGGTGGACATTCCGACACTTTAAAACGGTATTTCCTCTAATTAAAAAAAAATAAATGCTTACATAAAGATTTGATCCGTCAACCTTACGGTCACGAACGCCCTTACTCAACGCGTTTCGCTATCGAGTCACTTTGGTATCGTTAATCAGTAATTCAATATCGTTTATCTGTACCAAAATGTTGTTTAACAATTGTAAGTATATAAACTAATAGCTAATAATAAAATAATAATAATTAATAATAAAGCCACTAGCTATGAAACGAAAGAAAAATAAAAGGATATTTCGATACTTTAAAACGGTATTTGCTCTAATTAAAAAAAAAAAATTCTTGCATAAAGATTTGATCCGTGAACTTCACGGACACGAACGCCCTTACTTAACGCGCTTCGCTATCGAGTTACTTTGGAATCTCTAATCAGAAATTGAATATCGTTTATCGACCAAGCGCTAACTTCACCGTGGAACTCAACGATCGGAGCGACGCTTGTAGTGACAACTGGAACTAAAACGTAGGCCCGTTTTGTAGACCAAAATTCTAGACCACGCGCCATAAGCGTTCGGTCTCCTTTAGTCTAGTCTCCATGTCGTCCAATCAGAGCGATAAAATGTGCCCCTCCATTTACCGATGTACGCTATGAGAGGGTATGCTATGAGAGGTTCCAGTGTAGTGCCAGTCGATCGCTACCGCGCAATCCACGGCGCAGCGGTCAATATCGACTGTCGTTCGACCTACCGCCGACGCTGTCTCCACATGTAGCAGCCGGTAATGTAGAAATTCAACGAGTTGGTCAAATACCTACCATGTATAGTATACGCCCACCTATAGCACCATTGCAGCCACAGACATTGCAGCCAAGTAATGGAGCTCGCTTGAACGAAAATACGAGGGAAGGAGGTTCGATGGATTTTCCACCAAATAATCAAGGATCCGGAAGTAGAAATCCACCAGGCACTAACGGCGCCATACCACGAGTTCGGGTGAATCAATCACTACAGTCGAATGGAGGAAATAGCGGATTGTCGAATCAACACCACCGACGCGGCTTTACCGACGGAGCACGCGGCGATATATCGGTAAATCAGGGACCTTCGCAATTGAGGTACGGTAACGATAACATTAACGTTAACTCTCGATCTCCGATGACAAACAATCCGTTCCTTATGGGCAACCACCACCACCATACATGTTGGGTTCACAAACAGCCCCAATGACACTCGATCTCATGAATATGATGATACAGGAAAATCAACGTCGAGACGCCATGTTCGAGCGGGTCATTCAATCTCTTGCAGCGCAAGGTGGCCCTGCTCAACCACCTAATCAACAGACTATGTGCTACCAGGTTATGCCCGACCTGTCAAAACATATTGAGACGTATGATGGAGAGGGAGGAGGTGCCAAAGCCCGTGAATGGATCCGAACCTTAGACGGAATGCGAACCTTACATCACTGGCCCGATAGCATCGCTCTAGAAACTGCCAGGATGCATCTTAAAGGCGGAGCACAGGATTGGTACCGTATGCACTCTAACGACTTTAATTCTTGGGATGCGTTCCAGGATAGTTTCCGACAGACCTTTACTACCTACGAGAGTCACACGGAAAAATGGCAAAGAATGACTGGACAAATTCAACAAAAGGGCGAAGCTACACAGACCTACTATCATACGAAAATTCGCCTATGCTCGGATCTGGGATTAGGAATACGGGACACAAAGCAGCAGGTCCTAGTTGGCCTTTGGTCGAAAGATCTATGTAGCGCAATGTCAGTACGTGAGCACCATCGAGGAACTTTATCACGACATTGTCAGTTTCGAGCGACTCGAAAACCAATGGGTGAGCCGAATTCGAGGAGGGTATCCTACCAACGTACAGAAAAGTAAGCCCATTCCTCCAAATAAAATGTCGGCACCAACGGCATTACATACACCACCCTTGCCTAGAAACCCCGATACTCGTACGCCAATCAAGAACGAAGCGGGGGAATATAAGTGCTATAACTGCAATAATTATGGTCACTTGTCTAGAGATTGCACAGAGCCCAAACGTCCGTTATTTTGCAGAAATTGCCAGCAACCAGGATACACGCAGCGACATTGCACAATACCAACTTCTGTAGGATCTGGAGTGGTTCAACAAATCGACGGACCACATCAAAACGCGGTCGCCAAATACATCAAGCCTGCGATTGTTAATGGACGGGCACTACGAGCCTTTGTGCATCAAGGCAGTTCCGACTGCACAGTAACCGCTATCACTGTACTACGAGAAGGATTGACAATGGAACCAATGCTGACCGAGCTACGCAGCTTCGGGCCAGAGCATTATAAGGTGAACTCTCCCGGCATAGTTCGAACCGATATTACGCTTGACGGAGCCACAGTCTCCAACATCGCCATGCGAGTTGTGCCCGATGAAGCTCAAGCTACACCCATACTCGTGGGACGCACGTTCACAGATGCTCCCAACGTCAATTACCACAAGATTGGAGGACGACTGATCTTCACTATCGCCGAGAACGATCCTCTGAGCAACCTGGACGCGTTTGAGGAATAGACCGCCCAGCTGAAGGTGGCTGAGACTACCGAGATTCCGCCGCATTCGATACACTACATCCGAGTGATCGACGACCAGGACGAATGGACACTGCCTGTGCTTAACCCGAGCGCAAACCAACATTTCATCGAGAAAGAACGCACGTTGGTACGCGGACAACTAGCAGTTATCCCCGTACGAGACCGGAAACCTACACGCGAACCGATTCGTCGCGAGGAGCTCAACACGGGACCAAATCGACCGACTGACGAAATTAGTGATCTTCTAAACGTGACTAATATCTATAGAGACTGTATATCGACGGATGTGAGTGATCTTGGGCGCACCGACGCGATTGAGATGGACATAGTAGAAATACCGAATAGTAGAACCGTATACTCCAAACCATATAAAGCGAGCAACTCCGAGCGCGTAAAAATTCAAGAAATTGTAGATGAATGGAAGAGAGAGGGAATTGTAACCGAAACACATTCCCCTTACGCAAGTCCGGTACTTCTTGTCAGTAAAAAAACTGGAGAATCGCGATTAGTCGTCGACTTCCGACGTTTAAATCAGCAAACTGAGAGAATGCATTTCCCTTTGCCGGATATAAATGACCACATAGCACAGATCGGAGATGCTCTACATTTCATTACGTTAGACTTAGCCCACGGGTACTTGCAAGTCCCGCTTACGAAAACTGCGCGCGCAAAAACAGTTTTCATTACTCCAGACGACACAGGTGAGTTCACGCGCATGTCGTTTGGATTAACGAACGCCCCGTTTTACTTTTCAAAATTAATGCAACTTGTGCTGGGTCCGTTACGCGATAGTTCAATACTATTTTACCTAGACGATGTACTTATTCCCGGTAAAACGTGGACCGAACTGCGAGAGCGACTTGTAAAAGTATTAGAAGCATTAAGACACGCGGGTTTGACGTTAAAGCTACCCGTTTTTAATGGAGCGAATTACGTATCTCGGATATATAATTTCAAAAGACGGAATTGAACCGGGTTCGGATAAATTGCAAGGCATAGTAGATTTTCCAAGACCGACGAACATACACGAGGTACGACGGTTTCTCGGACTAACCAGCTTTTTCTGCAGATTTGTCCCGCGTTTCGCAGAACGTGCAGAACCCTTAAGTAACTTGCTGAAAATGAATTGTGAGTATGTATGGAACGATAAGGAGGAACGGGCTTTTCTCGATTTAAAACAGACTCTTGCTAAGAGTCCCGTGTTACAAATGTATAGTCCAAAACGCCGTACCGAACTGCATACAGACGCAAGTGCAGTTGGACTTGCCGCCATGTGAATGCAGGCGAACGATACCGATCAGCTACGACTAGTTTATGCGATCAGCCGACGAACGAATATCGCCGAACGAAATTATCATTCCTCCAAACTTGAGCTACTAGCAATTATCTGGGCGATTGCGCGTTTACGTACTCTGATCGTTAACATACACTTTAAGATCGTTACGGACTGTCAGGCATTAGTGTATCTCTGTGCGAATAAAACAAAGAATCCGCAAATCATCCGCTGGTACACTGCGAATATAATTTTGATATTGAGCATCGACCGGGAGAAAAGATGAGTCACGTGGATGCACTCAGTCGAGCGCTCGTAGATTCCCCGAATGACGCGACCGATTTAAGTGAAATAGCAGACGCCGTTTATACTATTGTGAACGCTGAAGATGAGATAAGAATGTACCAAAGCACGGACGAATTGTTAAACAGAAAAATCGATATATTACGGAAACCATTGCGCGAGCGTAATTCACACGAGAAAGCAGAAGTGCGCGATTACGACTTAATGAACGGAATATTATATAAACGTGATAAAAATAAAGTGCTATTTGTAATACCACGTGCGATGCGAAAGGGTCTGACGGTGAAATTTCATGACCTTCAAAGCCATATGGGAACGGATCGAACCCTAGCGAAAATGAGAAAACGGTACTACTTTCCCGGAATGCGAGCCTACGTTAAACGACACATACGCGCGTGTCTACAATGTATACTCACCAAAACTCTTACGGGAAAGCAAGCTGGCTTAATGCATCCCATATTACCGGGAAAAAGACCGTTCGAAACGATAAATATCGATCATGAAGGACCTTTTGTAACAAGTACGCACGGCAACAAATATATCCTCGCGATAATAGATAATTTGATGAAATACGTAGTTATGAAAGCAGTGCGCGACACCTCAGTACGCGCCGCTATGCGAATGCTCGATGATTTTGTATGAGATTTCGGAGCACCTCGCCGGATTATCTCTGATAGAGGTACCTGCTTTACGTCCCGCAGATTCGCAGAATTCTGCGAACAGCACGGAATTGAGCACGTGCTCAATTCTCCAAGGCACGTCCAAGCGAACGGGCAAATAGAGAGAGTGAACCGGACAATAATACCTGCCGTCCAAGCTAGTGTAACCCACCCGGAAGGACGAGATTGGGACGCGCGAATCAAAACACTTCAACGGGATTTGAACGAAGGTCCTAACAAAAGTACGAGGATAAGACCCTTCGAAGCTCTGTATGGATACCGCGCACGTCACGACGAGGGGCCATTGCGTTATCTTACTCCAGACGGCGAAGAAGAATACCGTCTACCTGAAGAAGTGCAACGAGAAGTACGGGAGAATATTGAACGAGCTCAAGACCGCAGCAAGAAATACTACGACCAAGGACGACGCGAAGTACAATATGCCCTAGGAGACATTGTGTACATGAAAACCGTACCAGTCTCCACAGGAGAAAGCACAAAACTGCAACAACGTTTTCGAGGACCCCTGGTGATAACTAAAATATTACTCGGTGATCCTTACGGTCTCGTTGACCTCAATAACGCAGATGAAAGACGACGATAAGTTACAACGGCCCACGCGAGCCAAATAAAACTCTGGGTAACAGATGAAGATGAAGGTCCAGAAAACGAAAACGAAGACTTCAACCAGGATAATGCCAGCGTAGATGACGAAGAGGGAAACGAGGAGAGCACAAATACTGCAAATTCAACGGAGTGTGACGCCCACGCAGACGGTATCTACCGAGACGAAACCCCAAGCCCCGATCCGCACGACAAGGAGGTGATCGCCGAGAAAATAACGCCGACTACGAACGAAGGTCGACCGAGACGAGCCCGAAGATTGCCTGGTCACCTGAAAGATTACGTACTAGATCAAACGCTCGAGGACGAGCTCGAATAGGACGGCCGAGTGTTAGCGACAAACGATACCGTAGGAAAGCGCGAAGATGATGGTAGACGGCGCGGAGAGCGCCATAAGGTTTTTTCGAAGATCGGTACGACGAGTAACGAGAGTGTGGCCCGAGGCGTCGAACCGAACGGGTGTGCGGTAGGAAAGTAAATACCTTGTGCGTGTGCGTATATCGAAAAGAACCTGTGCGTGTGTGTATATCGAAAAGAACCTGTGCGTGTGCGTATTTCGAAATAGACAGACTAAAAGACTAAACGGAGCGTGGATGTAAATTAGGATTAGAGGCGAACGGTGCCTTAAGACAGTGCGGTAAATGAACGTCGGTATAGATTATAAGAGTCGTGGATATGACCGACAAGTTTTGCGTTTGATTATATTTTTCACTTGAAATAAAAGGCTATTCTTGATAGATTTCTCTACAAAATTTGAGCGTTTATGTATTTTCTTTTGGCCGGGCCATCATTCCACGCCAACCTGGCTTTGCCCATAACGAAGGGGGATAGTCGATGCTAAACCCCATTAGAAACTATAACAATATAGTTGTTTATAAAAAGGGAATAATAACATAATACAACCAATCATAATCACTTATTATTTTGTTTATATTTTTCGTTACCTTTGTTTGTTTACAGCCACATGTTGTATTAACTTCTGACTACACTAAAATAATCCATTAAACTTTGTTAAATAGATAAAAGAATTTCACTTGTAAACCCGCGAGTATTATTCTCTATAATGAACTGTCAAAAACAAAGCCGCGTTCGCGTTCTCATTTACAATAATTTGGATGCAGCGTCATCTTGCGGCGAATGTTATAATCACCGACTACATTTCCGGCTGCTTCTCTTCTTCGATGTGAACGAAATCGAAAAAGCGGTCGTGCGTAAACTCGACTATGGTCGCAGGATAGTGGCGAATGTGGACGGCCCGTACTCAAACCGACTTTTGAGTGGGGGACCAGCGTGGCGGTTCGCATTCAAATATTGTTCTCTTGGGCACAAATTAGTATCGCTGTGTCTCTTAGTACAGTGAGAACGTTACGGTACCGGCACGTATAGTAACAAAAAATTACGTTGCGTCATGGTTCAAATGTGAAAAGAACCATCGCTGCGCACAGACTTCTTAAGACACGCTCCGGTAAAACATTCGGACACTTGATAGTTTGCCATACGACGGTCGTATACGATAATTGGGTTGTTGAAAAAAAAAATTATTATTTTTTTTTAAATTTAAATGGTGCATTAATGTCACCAAATCACGAAAGATTCGTTTTTATGCAAGCCTGTACATTATTATTATTAATTTAATAATCGTAAAAATTCAAATTTGTTACGTGATCGAGAAACGGCACGCGATCGGCGTACAGCGTCGTGACGTCACGATGTTACATTGAGTTCGCGCGAAAGCTGGAGACTGTGTGTTGCCGAGCATAGCTAGATTGCAAACGACCGAAACGATTGTAAATTGTTAATATTTTTACATTTTGTGCAAATACTAACGCACTATGATGTATGAAAAAGGATTCGTGAAGGGAAATTCAAATAATTTGCCAAAATTAGATATGTTTATGGTGTTTATTTGGGGAAGTACATTCATCGACAGTTGACGCTCGAATGTTACACATAGTACGAATACTGCGATAGTGAGGACGAATGTTGATCTGTACGCCAATACAGCGCTGTCCCACAAAAGTCTGGGTTTCTGCATCTTTGACACGACTGTCAACTTTACGCTGAGAAAAAGTTTCCTCACGTGAACAATTTAGAAAATTATCTGTCGCCAGCTCTTCTGTGCCTGTAGTAGTCAGTTCCGCTGTGGTCTGCTGCGTGGCATCCAGAGGTTTTGTCAAAATATTCAGCTCCACTGTAGTCTGCTGCGTTGCCTCCATAGGATTTGTTATAGTAGTCAGCTCCGCTGTAGTCTGCATCGTCAGATCCACAAGTTTTGTCAAAGCAGTCTGCCTCACTGCAGTCTGCTGCGTTGTATCCACAAGTTTTGTCAAAGCAGTCTGCCTCGCTGTAGTTTGCTGCGTCGAATCCACAGGATTTGTCGAAAGAGTAGTCAGAATATCATTTACTTCCATCCGTCTTCGTCTTTTCTCTGCTGCGGGTCGTGGAACAGAACAGGTTCGACGTTTACGATCAGGCTGGCATTCGAATTTATGTGGAACTACATTTTTCTTCATTTTAACTGAGCCACCCATCATCGTGTAGTATTGATAATTTTCCATATCCTCTCGCAGCTGTAGATAGAAAATATTAATAATAGAGGCACGAAGTTAGATTACACGTTATTAACGTTAAAACATATACTTAGACTGTGTAAATGTTTACTTACGTTAAAATGGTCTTCACAGCAAAAAAAGTTCGATTTGCTGTTTTTGAGGTTATCTCTCCGAACGGCATTAAACCATTTTTGGCGTAGTTTCACATCTTGTGGCACTGTCGCGAAAACTTTATTCGGTGTACTTTTTGTTGTGTTAGTACACAGAGAGACAAAACACGTCCTGTACGTCGTTATTTTTGCCATTTCGGCTATAAATCATAAATTATAAAGGAAATTCTATATGTCATGTAACAACGTGACGTCACAATCGGCTCGGGCAACTTCGGGTGCTTCCGGCCCGCCGTCGGCCGAATTTAAATCATGATTTTTTTAATGTTTATATATCCGTTAATATTGAACAAATATGTTTTTAAAAGCATTTTTATTTAAAACATGCATATAAACTTTTAAAATAACCAAAAAAAAATTTACGTTCAAAAACCCAATTATCGAATACTTCGTATCGAGTGGGTAGTTGCATACGATATCAAGATCTCGTGTACATTTTTAGGCACTCACGTTTTAATAAAACGCACAGGAGTGCCTATTAAATTTGGTCTCCACGTGCCTGTTTTATTAATAGGGATTAATCTATTTTTTTACAGCAGATCTCTTAAACAAAGACAAATAGTACTTTGCGATACTAGTGCGTAAAAGCGGACTTTCGGCGAAGGTTGGAAAGTGGCTGCACGAGTCGAACCGAGTGCTACAACGGCACGAGGCGAAGCCGAGTGTTGTTTGTAGCGCGAGGGAAGACGAGTGCGGACACTTTACAACCGCCGTCGGGAGTCCGCTTTTACGTACAAGTATCGCATACTACTTTTTGTAACAAATGCACGAAGTGCCACGTTATGTATGGCCGGCCGTGACACGAAGGAAAAGAACCGATGTACGCATGCGCGCACAGTATTTTCGATACGGTTATCGTATTTTCGACACGGTTATCGTATTTTCGATACGGTTATCGTATTTTCGATACGGTTAGCGTATTTTCGATACGCCTTCTCGAAAAGCGCCATCTTCTGTCACAGCCGGCCCATACACAACCAACGAAGTCAGAGTCCTATAGAAGCGTAGTTCCTATGCTTCTCGTGAAGACAAACTTTTCCGACCGAGAGCCGCCGCTTGGCGGCGTGTCGCTCGCGACCACGTGACTCGACACGTGACTAGGGGCAAAGCCTGCCCAGTAGGCGGTCTTAGCGGGAGAGAAAAATGTTTATTGGCTGTCTCTATCACACTTCTTATTTAAATATAAGCATTAAAAACAGCTTTAAATATGTGTTGTTCATTGCATAAATAAGTTGTAAACGATTATTTTGGCATATACGTCATTAAATCAAGTTAAACACATGTTCCTCATAAGCTATCAGCCGAAAAGTATGGTAGCTTATGAGGAACATGTGTTTCAATTATTTCTATGAACCGAGTGGCCAAGGACTTAGTGCACTTGGATGGTAATTCGAGGGTTGCAGGTTCGAGACCTGTTGACAATATCAACTTTTTTTTTTCTTGTCCAATTACGATATTTCAGGGTGCGCACATATTCTCTTGTTCCGTTCATTTACCCAAAGTATTCCATACGAAAGGAAAATACGAAAAATGAAAAAAGATCGGTCGTTTTTCAGTTGTTTGTTGGTACATTAAACGCAAAACGACCAATCGAATATGAAACAATATTGGACGTTTTGCAGTCGTTTTTTCGTCAACTAGCCGGAAAACGACCGATCGAGTATGAAATTATATCGGTCCTTTTGCTGTCTTTTTTGGTAACATTTTTGCACAAAACGACGTTGGTCGTTTTTGCGACAAGAATGAAAAGCATTGAGAAAGACGCGTGGTATCGAGAGAGAACGCACGAGTACCCCAGCAGATACCCCAGCGTGAGAGCGACAAGGATGGAAAGCATTAGGAAAGACGCGTGGTAGCGAGAGAGAACGCACGAGTACCCCAGCAGATACCCCAGCGTGAGAGCGACAAGGATGGAAAGCATTGGGAAAGATGCGTGGTAGCGAGAGAGAACGCACGAGTACCCCAGCAGATACCCCAGCGTGAGAGCGACGGAGACAGACAAAGGGGCGGAGCTTCGGGCTTTAGCCACGCTCGCGGCAATGCTTGTATGTGTTGGACTATCCGTGATTCATCCGTGAGCCACACACGTACACTGCGACTGCAACGCCACCGCGTAGCCGGGGTACCGCACTACGCCGGGGTACTGTCGAATTTTGTCTTCACGAGAAGCATAGGAACTACGCTTCTATAGGACTCTGACTTCGTTGACACAACCTGGTACTTTTCGTGCATGCGTTACAAAATAAATATTCTTGGTGTAACAGAATACATGAATTTTATTATTTAGTATTTTTTTATGGTTTCAGATCATTTTGTGTTACCCGGACGTCCGTATCAATCAGGGGCTCTGGATTGAAGAGACCGAACAAGATGAAATTTGCAGCATTTCTTAATCTAGCATTGAGTAGTATACCCATGAATTATAAGATATTTCCTATTTATTAATATAGGCAGTTACCTTAAAAAAATTGCACTTTTTAGGTGAAAATTGTGTACCGGCCAAAATCTTTGTAGTGAATGGAAGGATTATGCTCAAATTTGCAGTGTACTCCTAATTTACCTTAATGCAGATGTATCTTTTTTTATTTTATTTTAAATATTAGATTGATGATTACCTACCACCATAAAATTTAGATCTATGGTTTGAATAAATTTAAGGAGATTGGAGCATTATTAAAATCAAAGATTTACGCTCGCCAAAAAAATATGTGTTAGCATAGGATCTAGTGCGTGTTTACAAATTATTTCAGATTTTTTAACCATCCACGGGCTGAGATATTAGCTTTTAAATATGTGCCTTTTAACGTGAGCTCATATGGAGAAAGAGCGGACAATACTTATTGAACCCGATTGTCATTAATATTTCTTAAAGATACAAGCTTGGAAAACGTGTATTCGCATACATTGAATCATGGCGAACATTTCTGACGAAAAAAAAACTTTCGTTCACCACCTGATAACAAATATATTACTAGATAAAGCAACCGAAATTAATGTGAAATCGTCGTTGATAGTTCGCGAGTAGATAAATACGGCAACAGTGCATCGGTAATATAACCGTTATCATTCGCCGGAGGAAACTTACGGAGAAACTTACGAAGAAGAACTGGTATCATAATAGGGCGGCAATTTTGAACGCCGCGAATCTGTCAGCGGTCTTGATTTGATAACCAGAGTTGTAAATCCCCATTAATTCATGAGATATAGTTTACAGTACAATTTGTTTTGTAATTATGATTTCATAATAATAATATGTAGTGATTATAAAATAGAGTGTAAACATTTGAATAGGTGAAAAAAAGACTAATTTTCGCTTTAATATTGCAAGGAATAGTGGAAAAAATGGAAGAAATAAGTAATGCATTACTTTTTTTTCCATTTTTTCAAAAGGATTACCGTGAATTTTTATTGAAAAATAATAATTTTTGCAGCCATTCCAAAGTTTAATCATCGTATTACAATCGCTACATGTTATTATTCTAAAATCATAATTATAGAGCTGATCGTATCATCATCATTATTTCTATAAATATTAGGCAATTACAACTCTGTTGATGACTCACAATCGTACTTACTCGTGATTTTCTCGACCGATTTTTGTTACCAATCAATTGTAATAATATATTTGACATGCATTCTATTAACACTCATGGGGATAAAAATACAATTGTGGTTATCAGCAAGCATTTTTTATTATATATCTTTTACATCGATGTTGTACATATAAAACATGGCCATAAAAATATTTTTCTCTAATCGCTGATGAGACTATAGACGACGTGATTTACGACGACAGGTTCTTTATCTCTGTGACTACGCTGAGGAGAACCTTCTTATTTTTAGTGACTCGAGGGCGGCCGTTTATATCTTCTCCTAAAAGCATAGTTACTGCGTCTGCGCCACCGTCAGTATACGATTTCTTTAGGTGATCGATCGTTATACTAGTCGTTGCCATTTTTGTGAGCATTCCTGCAGATACTCCCCCTTTCAGACAATCTAAACCTTGCCTGTTAACTTTAGTTTTGGCGGCTGCGATCTGCGCCATAAGTATCGAGTGTACGGTTACGGCATTCATCAGCAATTCTGCTTCGGTGACCCCCACAGCTTCGATTATTTCGCCCAACATTCTTACATCTACAATACTATCGTGAGCACCATCGGCAGCCCCGTTTCCTACTAAGTCCTCAGCTAAAACCGATTGGCTGAAGGATTTTTTAGCTTTGATTCGATCTAGCAGTTTTTTCTTCAAAAGTGGTAGGGTGTCACAGAATCCAACAACTACTTTTCGAAAATCGTCCAGCAAGCGCACAGCTTTCAACTCATTCAAAAGCATCGGAGCATCGAAACGTCCGCCGTTATGGGCAATAAGGAATACAGGACTTGGCGATAGAAATTCGATGAAAGATTTGAGGGCCAGCCTACGCGGTTTTATTTTCATCTTTTCACCATTCCGGAATAATTTACAGATCGAACGAACTTACCAAGTGATGTTCGATCCTAAATGGGTGAGCTGCCTCGTCCGAATAGATCAGTATACGTAGTGACGCTAGTTCTACTTGTTCTGCCACAGAATATTTAAATCTAGGGTTTTTTCCCCACTCTCCACGCCAGGTGGCGCCCCTTCCTCGAGTGCAACTGTTTCTCATTTATTTTGAAACGATTAAATCGAGTTTTTGGGCGTGTTTAAAAGGGTAGGTGGGTGGGCCTGATCTATTCGGACGAGGCAGCTCACACAATTAGGATCGAACATCACTTGGTAAGTTCGTTCGATCTGTAAATTGTATTTCGCTGCCTCCTCCTCTAGATTAGTATACGTAGATGTTTAAAGTTATTCTCGATTTAAACTTCTTTTATTAACGTTAAACATTTTATCTAGTAAACATATGAAATGTGGGGTGTCCCCAGTAGTAACACTTTTTGTTTTAATCATGACTTGTCAATAGCTGACATTATGGGAACTGTGAGCGCACTTTGGTGCTCCTCTTCTTATTTTTTCTTGCTTGTATCGCTTACTGCTTCCGCGAAGTTGCCGGTCTCCAGGACTGGCCGATTGTAGAAACGTGCGAATACGTTGGACTTCGCACTCCATCCCGCGGCCCACCGAATTGTTTCTATGTTGATCCATTTTCGAGCAGCGGCTGGCGTTGCAGCGTGTCGCGTGCTGTGCGCCGAGAAGACATTTGTGTCTATTCCGCTTTTGCTAAGCACCTCTCGAATCCAGCGACTAATTGTTTGGCTGGTTGCCGCATGGTGCGGTTTCTTGAAAGTTATAAGCAGCTGTTTTTCGTCTGTTTTCCTGAGGTTTTCCGTTTTCTTCATGTATTTCAGGATTGACGCTGCGCAGAGTTCCGGTTGTTCCCTGAAGAATGGAATGTCTAGTATTGGCTGACATCTGTTCCGTTTTGATGTTTTTAGACGATCAGGAATCTTCACCTGAACTCTTTCTTCCGTGATGTGAATGTTCTCAATATTTATTTTTGATAGCGTTTGCACCCTTTGTGCGGTTATCAGCGCTAACAGTCTGACCAGCTTTTTCGTTAGCTTCTGGAGCTATGCGTCTTCACTTTCTTGTTGCGACAGGTATGTCAATACTACGTTCGGCTCCCAGATCGCCTCGTATTTTGGGGCTTGTAGTTTGAACGTTGATATCCCTTTGAAGAATCTCAACAATCGAGGGTCTTTTCCCAGGTCGTTCGACGAGAGCAGTGACAAGGCGGCTCTGTATGTATTAAGTGTGCTGTAGGACGTTTTCTCCCCTACAAATCCCGTGAGAAACTTTATTACTTGCGGCGTTGAAACATCGAGGAAATCTTGGCCTTCTCGTTGGCAATACTCCCACCAGAGTCATAGGTTTTTCATATTGTTTGCGGGTTCCCGTTGATAGCGACGCAAGCATGATCGGTATGACGTCTCCTTGGATGCCCCTTATTTCGTATGCTCGCCGGATAACTTCGCCGCTACCAGGGAAAGCTTCTTGTGGAGTGGATGAGTTTGCCTGAAAGGACATGATAACAAAGTTTCATTCGGTTCGAAGTAAATCGGTTCTGATATAATTAGGGACTCGAAAATTGGAAACCACGGTTGTGTGGGCCAGAAGGGCACCACTGCCACGCCTTCCGCTTTATCACACCGAATTTTTTGTAACATTCGTAGGACCATAGAGAACGGTGGGAACGCGTACAACTTGAGATTCTCCCACGAGATCGTGAATGCATCCACCGCTAAGCAGTCGAGTCTCTATGCCAAGAAATGAATCTATTGCACTTCTTATTGATTTTTGACGCGAATAGGTCTATTTCCGGTTTTCCGAACACGTTTTTTTTATTTTCTCGAATGCTTCTTTCCCGAGCTCCCATTCGGTTTCGCGCGGTTGAGTCCGGGATTCCTCATCGGTTTCTTTATTTTCTTTTGAGCTTCTGTAAGACGCGACTAACCACAATTTTTTAGACTCACACCATTGCCATATTTCTCGCGCGAGGGCGTTAAGTTTCGGAAACTGAATCCCACCCATCCTGTTCACGTATGCTATCGCGGTCGTGTTATCAATTCGCATTAATATCTCGCAGGACTCGCGTTCTTTGGCAAAACATTTTAATCCATAGAAAGCGGCTTTCAGTTCCAGGAGGTTTATGGGCTCGTCTTTCTCCTGTTCGCTCCACCAGCCGTGGGTTCTGACGCCCTGACTAACCGCCCCCCACCCTGTAAGGCAGGCGTCCGTGAAAATAGTTAGCTCGGATCTGTTTTCTCTAATGGGTTTCCCCGCTGTCCCTATATTGCGAATCCACCAATTTAGGTCCGCTTTTGAGTTTGTCGACAGCGCTGTCTTACAGTCATAATTTCCCCCCGATTCTTGAAGTGATAGGAATTTGTTGCGCTCTAATCTTTTTGTATAGACCCAACCGCAGTCTACCGCGCGGCACACCGCTGTAAGGACGCCTAGGAATTCAGCTAGTTTGCGAATAGTGACCTTCCGCTTTTTCCCTAGTTCGCGCGCTCCCTTCTCAATGTTCTTACGTTTTTCGTCCGTTGGGAATATTGAGAATCTTTCGCTGTCTAGAATAAAGCCCAGATATTTGCATTGACGCGTTGGCGTGAGTTGACATTTCTTTAAATTTAACACGAAGCCCAAAGACTCGAGCAGGTTTCTCGTTAATTTTACGTTATTCTCGCACTCCGCTCGCGTGGTTCCGATCATAAGTATGTTGTCGATGTATACTACTGATGTTAGTCGTTGAGATCGGAATACTTGCATAGCCGGCTTTAGTAGTTTGGTGAAGACAAACAGCGCAGTGCAGAGACCGAACGGTATGCAATTAAATTCGAAGAGTTTTCCCTCGAACGAGAATCTCAGGTCCCGCCTGTGCCGCCTCGCGACGGGTACTAAAAAATAGGAGTCTTGCACGTCAAGGGTAGCCATGTAGCAATTTTTGGTAAGTAAGCGCATTGCTGTCTTCACGTCTTCCATTTTGAAATGAGTCGCTATTATGAATTCGTTTAATCGTTTTAGATTCAGGATAAATCTAAACTCTCAATTAGATTTCTTCCGCAAAAAGTATCGCGATATAAATTGTTCTCGATGATTCTCGCATTTCGTGACGAATCCTTTCTCGGATAGTGTTGCGATCGCCCGCCTGCACTCTTTCCGCTCTTCAGGAGTAAAGATTGTGAGACTTCTTCCGAGAAGGGTATTTTGTACCCCTTCACGCATTGGAGGATTGATTGATCAGTCGTTAGTGTCTCCCATATGGAGTAGAAATCCTTAAGTCTCCCCGCTAAATTTTTTACCTCTACTTCTTCTGGTGATACTTGTTGCTTGGCCGTGAGTACCGAGACCTCTGCCCTCCCTGAGACTGACTCGAGTAGCTTTTCTTGGGAGGGCCCTTCCCGTTTAAATCGCGATTCCAGTTGTTTTTCTTCGACGTTCCAGCGTAGCTCTGTTTTGTTGCCAGCGCTGGGGTCTTCTTACTGCCTGCTGTTGGCTGATCCTTTAGAATATCTTTGCTCGATTTCTTCACTTCTTGCGCTGCTTTTAATTTGTCCGGCAATATTCTTCACTAGCAAGCTGAGACTTGGCACTACGAATGATCTTCTAGTCACGGACTACAGATCCGCGAGGATCCTGCCTACATCGCTCAGCATTTCCACTAGCTGTGTATGATTTTCGGTTGATACGCTATTTGCGTCTAGTAACAGCGAGAGGGCTTTCCCGATGACGCCGATTCCTGTGCCCAGCTGGTTCTGTGCTTTTTTATTGCCGTAGCGTTCATTGCGGGCTTTATCTCCGGGTTGAGTTTTGGCGCTTTTATCATGGCGCAATTCTCTGCCGTTGGATACTTTTTCGTGAGGTTATTGCTGACCATTTTCCAGCGAGCTTCTCGTTCATAGGCGGGCCTGCTATATCTTGTTTGCCGTCCTCTCCGAGCAGGCTGAGCAAAACTTCATTTGGCTCTGCAGGTCCTGCGCCGGTTTTTTCGGGACGCTGAGACTCGTTTTGACGTGACGCACTGCGCAGGTGTTGCGCTCATCTTCGTCTCGCGGTTGGCTCTGACGTGACACACCTCGCAGGCTGCGCTCACCGTCGTCTCGCGGTCGGCTCTGACGTGACACACCTCACAGGCTGCGCTCACCGTCGTCTCGCGGTCGGCTCTGACGTGACACACCTCACAGGCTGCGCTCACCGTCGTCTCGCGGTCGGCTCTGACGTGGCGTTTCTCGCGGGTAACGCTCACCGTAATTTTTGTCACGATAGTGACTATCCTCGCTCGTCTCACTACGGCTTCTTTCCCTGTAGCGACGGCGATGTCGGTGCCTCCGGCGATTCTCCTTTGAAGAGTCTGACGAGCTGGAGCTGGAACGCTCGCGTCTTGGCGCGAGGCTTGGCAAGCGTCGCATAACCCCATTTTCGAGGAGTTTCTTTACTTGTTTTAGGAGCCTCGCGTCGTTGCTGTCCTTTCGTCGCCTCTTCATCCCTCGGTAGTGTTCCCCCGACGTCGATGATGCTGATGAACTCATGATTATTCCTCTTATTTTCTGTTAATTTGTTGTACACAATATCGTTGCATGTGGCATGTAACGCACAGAAAAGCGTAATGAGAAACAGTTGCATCCGAGGATGGGGCGCCACCTGGCGTGGAGAGTGGGGAAAAAACCCTAGATTTAAATATTCTGTGGCAGAACAAGTAGAACTAGCGTCACTAGGTATACTGATCTAGAGGACGAGGCAGCGAAATACAATTCCCCATCATCCATGCTGAAACCTGGAACGTATAAAAACCCGTTCATAATTATTGCTCTAAATCATTTTTTTCTTCCGCATTTAAGTATAATGAAAATAGATATTATACCTGTTACGAGAGAAACGTTCGGCGAAAATTCATGCGACGGCACAATGAAAGAGTTGAATTCTTGTAAGCCGAGCTTGGCGGAGATTTGGACGATTTCGGACGTCTTAGACAATCCAGTTGTTTTTAGATCAAAAAACGCCAATGCACAGTTGTCAGGAATTGGAGTATCTCGATTTGAGTGGTCTTCTTCGAGTTCCACAACCGTGTTGAATACACATCCTAAAGAATAAGTCACGCCTTCCTTATTCTTTGCTCTCGCATTTTTGTTGTGACGAAGGTGATGTAGATCGCGACGTCGTCGTTTCTTCTCTACAGTTTGAGCAGAAAGTGCTCGCGCCTTTCTGATCTTATCTTTTTGAGCTCGATACTTCTCGGTGTGTTTTCATGGTGAAAGAGCTAATTTCTCATTGGCTGATACAACGTAAGAAGTACCACGTTTTTTTTGGCAAACTGCAGAGGCTACACGGAAATCATTCGACTCCGATCCTCCGTAGTGGTTTCGTTTAGTTGTCTTGCTAAGAGAATATATTGTGGAACGATTCATTCCTTTGAGTTGAGCCACATGGCGCGAGACGCTTCGCATTGACAGCGAACTTTTGTAATAGAGCCGATAGCCAAGCTTTCATGTTTTCGTCAGTTAGACCTTTTCCCCCAGGTAGGATTTTATGCGAATATCTAGTTGGATCTTTATTATATCCACACCATTCGCCACAGTTTGAGTGATCGTCAAAAGTGTGTGGAACGATGTTCAAAGGTCCAGTCCTTACGGCTTCCTCGTCGTTTTTGTTTTTTTCCAGTACGCACCCGAAATAATACTTGATATAATCGATTACTTTGCTCGGAATCTTAAGAGCCCATAACGCTTTACTGAGAGTGCAGACGGCGTGATTTTTATCTGACTCCTTTTCAACTGCATACTCCGAGTCGCGTCGGAGTTGCGTTATTGTCGAAGAATCATCGTCACCGATAATCGTAGTAATCGCAACTCCTTCCTCTTTTAGCGTGGGATTCTTCGCAAAAATTTCTACAGCTATCGAGGCTTCCATCGATTTGGAACTGCCAGTGTAATTAAGTCGACAATCATGATCTTCTGGTGAATGACCTTTCTGGCACAGGATGCACCGTTTATTCCTAGTAGCATAAGCGATAACTCGTTTACTCTTCGGTCCAATTGCGATGGCGTGAGCTGCAACACGTGCATAAACGCGTAGCTACTTATGAGAGGGCAAAACTAATATCGTTCGATTCTTTATACATCAGCGATATTTAATATTTACCAGTAAGACTATTATAGGCACGTCCCGACCCCTTCTTTTGCCATCCTGCATCGTACGATGCTTTCAACTCTACTAGAGAACTATGTTTTTCTGAACCTTTCAAATCGTTTGGTCTACGGGATATAAACCAAACAATAAATAATCATCTAATAAGTAAAAGCATACAGAAATTTAGTTATATTGGGAAGAAAGAACATGTATTAAATAAAGGCGAAAATGGGTCGATCTACTGACCGTATGAACTAACGTAACAGGCACAACAGATTCGTGAGAGTTTGTTTAATAAAAGGCGAGTCAAGGCAGAAAACCGCTCGAAATTTTGATGACCAAAAAAGTGACTAATATATTCAAACATAAAGCAGCAAATCAGTGAAATAATTGTTGCAACTTCATCAATGAATCCAACTGTCAGAATATCCTGAAAGCGAAATAGAGAAGTGAATAGTAAGCAACATAAAGTGTAGCATGCAAAACAAAATGACGATAACTGAGCATCCATTACGAAATCTATTAATATATTAATATTAATCCGGCACAACAAGCAGATGTTAATCACTTTAGCTACTGATAGATTGAATATATCGATTTTGCATGCCGTGAAAATTAGATTTACAGTAACCAATTGTTTATTAAGTTTTTAATGGAGAATTTATTAACACATTTAAATTCATAACTTTGTCATGAAGACTTAAAAAAAAATTCCTATATTCAATCCAGAACGCACTCTTCGAGAGATAAAATAAGACATCGAACACTAAAATTTGTTCATCGGCTTGGTCTGAAAGTTACGACAAGTGAAAAATTTCACTTTTTATCTCACACCATTCTGGTGTACTGTATGTCTTCACAAAATTGCAGAATTATAATGCTTGCTATGCATTTAATGAGGTCTTAATGTAAGATTTTTTAAAAGAAATTTATAATTAAAAATTTTCTTTTTCTTATGACTTTCTTTAGATGACTTGGTCTCCTTAAGTAGCATTCGTCATGAATTTACACAATATCATTTCAAAATATTCGTTATACTGTAAACTTTATACAGGATGAAAGTATTTTCAAAAAACTTTGTTATCAGATTCTCGCTGCCTTTCACATATTAATATAGTCTTCATAAATAAGTTTTCTTACGGTTTCTCAGCCAACGTTAATTCCTTTTCGAGCTTCAAAGCCTCCCTGCAGCTATCTTGAGCTAAATCCTCCAATGTTTTGCCTACATGCCGTTCATTCCGTTTCAGCAATGGGCTGCTGATTACAGGAATATTGAGTATCGATAAAAAAGTGTTAACGTGTGTAGCACCAATGCCTGTATCTATCATAGCTGAAACATAACGTTGATAGAAAATAATCTTGGACGCCCAAAAAAAATGGTTTTTTTATGATACTTACCGAAAGCACTTTTAATATTGACGTCGTATTGCATGTTGCTGTCCTCGTGCTTCTTTTGACATTTACTGGACGAAACTCGATGAAGCAGGAGGCACGTGTGACATCTCACAAGAAAAATACTGGCAAAACCGACGATACTTTTTTTTTTCAATATTCCGAAAAGATAGAGGAGCGTCGCACGGTCGACACCACATTTCTTCTGCTAATCTCTCAGTTTCGATGATACGACACCCGTCAACAATCGTTGCCTTCGTATCATCACTTTGTAATTTATGTCTTTTACACGCGATTCGGTGATTTTCCTCCCAGGTTAGTTTTCGTTCTGTGGAAAATCTTCCTTTTGTATCACACTGAAAAAAAAGACCATGGTATTTCCAACAATAATACCATAGTAAAAAAAATATAATATGTGGAACCATATTTTATAGTTGAATCAGCGTTTATATGGTTTACCGAACTATTGTCGTGAAGTTAAGGAAACTATGCAGTTTGGATAGTGAATCTAAATATGCGCCACACTTAAGAATAATATAACTTATCGTTAAAACTGTAACAATAAAATTATGATATACTTAACACATTTATGAAATCAACACTGAGAGAAAAATATAGTCGGAGTAACCATATTTTTACTTAACTTTTTTACTTAAAATATGGTCGGAGTAACCATACTTTTACTATAACATATGTTTCCCTGAGAGGACGGTAATGATTTATTGTTACCCCAACAATAAATAATGTAACCAACGACTAAATTATGATACGAATAACTATTTGTATAGTAGAACTCACTATATTTTGCGTGTTTGTCCCATGCATTTTTCTCAGTGTATGGTTATCGTATCGTTCTTTTACTATTTATAAAGTATTTTGAACGGTAGTAGAACAATGAAGGCATATAAAATTCATTGTCATTTTCTAATTATGTTTATTTATTCCTATCATTCAGTATAGTAAATGATGAGATCGGTTAGTAGTTCAACATATTTACTATTTGTTGCTAGATTCAGAATAATTTGTGTATTATAACAAAGGTATGGTGTAGAGCGAACGCTTGGATATGGATTTCTTCTTCTTCTTCTCCTTTCCTCCTGGCTATCGCCATCTTTGGGCGGCATGTGCCACTGGATGTGGTTTTATATACCATGTGAAATGACTTTTTGTGAAAGCGAAGTGTGTATGGCAAAAAGTGTTTTGTTTATAATTACATGTAATATTTATATTTTTACCATATTTACTGATAGTACTGAATATAGAAGAGCGGGATATCGGCTTAGAGCGACTTTTTTCCCAATACTCACTGTTGTCGCTGGTCAGTTGCCAGTCGGACGTCGGAGTTAGACAAAAATAAGAAGTGACGAAGATTGAATATTCCACCTCTTATATAAGGGCCAGAGGGAACTAGGCCGTGCGTGAGATTTGCATCATGGACGCTTGCGGACAAAAATTGATGTTGAAAATAACAATAAAATATTGCAGCGAGAACTATGCATTATTACAAACGTCCTTGATGCAAGTCTCAGGTGCTGCCTAGTTCCCTCGCTTCCGATAGATGGCCAGCGGGATAGGACTTTCTCGCAAGCGAATTGTCATCTGGCCCCTATATAAGAGGTGGAATATTCAATCTTCGTCACTTCTTATTTTTGTCTAACTCCGACGTCCGACTCGCAACTGAGCAGCGGCGACAGTGAGTATTGGGGAAAAAAGTCACTCTAAGCCGACATCCCGCTCTTCTATATTCACTACTATCAGTGAATATAGTAAAGATATAAATATTAGATATTACTTGTAATTATAAACAAAAGACTTATTGCCATACACACTTCGTTTTATCAACGAAATCGATAGTGAGTGTGGACCATAATAAATGTAAAACATACTATTCACAAGAACTCATTTCACATGGTATATAAATCCACATAGAAGCGTTCGCTCTACACCATGTCTGTGTTATAGTAAACAAAAGTATTGTGAATCTAGCAACAATAGTAAGTATGTTGAACTATGGACATCATCATCATTGACTATACAGGATGATAGGAATAAATAAACATGACTGAACAATAACTATATAATTTATATGCCTTTGTTGTTCTACAATGGTTTAAAATACGTTATAAATAGTAAAAGAACGAATAGTTGCAACTAACATACAGAAAAAGTTGACATAACTACGAAAATATGGCACGTGATAACTATATTTTTATTGGTTACGATAACCATAAAAACATTGTCGTCCTCTCTGGGAAACATAGTTTATAGTAAAAATATGGTTACTCTGACCATATTTTTTTCTCAGTGCACGAATACGACCTTCTGGCGACTCCATGTTTACATTTAACAATTGCCGCACACCGCGCGCCGCTGAGCTTGAAGTCGGAGGTGAGCAATGCTAGCAACCTCGAAAAATATCAGCGTTGCCACGTGTCCATCGCATTTAATATAATCGACAAAAATTAATGAAAAATTCAACGGCTCATTTTTTTCTTCGTACAGCTACCAGTGATATGGTAGAAGTACCGGTTGTGGCCACTTTAAGAATTTTCCCATTTTCAAGTACTTGTGATTGGGACTAAATATCATAAAACTGTTTTGGACCTATACTTTTCATATCTGAGAAGAATATAATTTCAGATTTCTAGCATTAAAATCTTCATATGTGTCGAGAAAACACTGGAAAATAGAAAAAAGTAGGAGCATAGCCATTTCACCAGTTCTGGCCACCTATGCACCGGTTTTGGCCATGCTTAAAATTAGAAGAACTCAATATTCATTGCACTTGAAACATTTTTTAAGGTGTGTTTAATAAATCAAAATCGTATTCTTATGACAGCATCCAATTCCTCTACACGAAAATGTCTTTAAAGCACAGATGCCATCTGTAAACCTAACTAACCTTTTTTGACATTCGTCTCCTTCGTTTTGCACTTTTTCGTAGGAGCTTTCTTTGTCACAAATAGTCATACATTATATTAATGTTTTACTCTTTACACTTTTATTTTTATTAGAGTTCTTTCCGAAAGTAGATTTTCGCAGTGCATAATGATGGGAATCTTCAACATGAAAGGTGTTCCACCGCTTTACCTTCTTTTTTACTATACATTTCTAAGGATATATTTTTTATAGCGTTTTTTGGTTTTTTTTGTTTTTTCTTTACGAATTTATGAATTGATTGTGTAATAATTAACGAAAAATGAATGATTATATTATCATGGCCATATCCGGGGCAACATGCTTATTCCATGTACCAGTTGTGGCCATCGTATTTGTTATAAATGTATAGTTTTATTTCAAACTTTTAGTACATCAACATTTGCAGTGATGACTCTTAAGATTGATATGTGCAAAGCTGCATGCAATTCGCCAACTATATAATCCGAATATGTATCTAGAGCTGTTGTCAAAATCTTGTCGAATTCCGTAAGGAGTTGAGAATTTGATGAATCAGCTGATGATACTTTAATTACTGATACAGTACTTTTTGTAATGGAGACGAGCGGACGTCAAAATGACGATAAATGTTTCCAAAATACACAACGTTATGAAATATTATGATTAAATACAGGTACAGCATTAAATTAACCACAAAACACGTATTTAAGTGTGGGGGTGGCCACAACCGGTACAGTGGCCACAACCGGTACTTTTACCCTAATCATTCTCACATTCTATCAACAGTAAAACCTAAATTAGTATAATTTTTTAATTGAAATAATCAGCATTATTTAACGTTTCGAAGTTGATATTGGCAAAAAAAAATTCATTTTTGGTTAATTAAAATATAAAAATGCATAATATGATGCTTTTATTATAGTTTTTCTAACATAGTACTGTACGAAGAATAAAATGGGACCAAATGTAGATTTTTTTTGTAGCCTAATAAATTTTTTTTTCGAAACCGTCAATTGACTCAACTGGACCGCTCCAACCTCCTTAACACTAATGATAATATAAATACTTTTTTCTATGAAAAATCATTGCAACCTTTTGTATTATACACCATAAAATAATGTAGTAATTATTTCCTGCGTGTTTCTTTATTGTTTTATTTATTCAGTGTATTTGTACACTTTAATTACAATGAAAGTTGATAATCAACATACAATGAATGGAATATGACTGAACATAACCTATACATAAAAATCATAAAGCATATCCATTCGCAAAATATAACTTATTTTTTAAAACTTAATGTTCAATATGTATATTCTGAAATTAACCCTGTTTCTTTGTTATGTTTCACCGGCACTCGTTAATGTATTAACGAGTTCATGTTTTCATTTCTACATGTTTGGCTGTCAATAACCAATTTGTCGTATGTATTTCACTCAACCGCACTAACAATAGCATTTTTAGTAACACGAGTGTAGTCTTTTAGAACAATAATAAGAATTCAACTGTCCAGATGTACTCTTTCTTTAACAATAGACTTAACAAATTTGTTTTCACTTGTTATGCACTTGACACTTTAAACCATTTATTTATTTACCTAACAGACCCGAGCGACCGTCATTATGTATATCATATTTTTTGTATGCAATTTTTTTTTAAATATTTTTTTTAAGCGACATCGAATGCCCTAATTTAAAAATCTGAAAAAATTCTAAAAAATACTTTGATGAATATCAAAATTTTCTAGCTTATAACCAAAGTGGGCAAAAATTTCCTTCTTATAGTTTTTAAGCTTTTTTGATTTAAAAAAATTATGAAAAAATAGAAAAAAAAAATTAATTTACTACAAGCGATTGGTCAAACGATTATTTTGTGAACTCGGATTTTAAAAAAAAAATTCAGATTTTTAGGAATTTGTCAAATGTTTCTGAACTAAGACTATTCTAGCACCATACATGCCGCATTCTAGTACCAGCACGCTATTTTTAGACATATTTAGAAATGTCTTGAAAGAAAAGATTACTAAAAAACTGTTCTGAGGGAAAAAATGTCATGAAAGCAAAGCGTTTTCGATTAGTATGCAAACGGACAATCAACATTATTCGTACTATGAAAATTATTATATACGAAAAGCATACTCAACACACAAAGTGTTGAATACTAATTAGAGTTCATTCATATTTGTTCACAATATTTTCTGTCAGCGAGATAGTGTAACGTATATATATATATCAGAGTTGTGAAATTTTTAATGTGAAAATAATGCATTATTTTTTACGAAAAAAATGGATTATGGAATTCGGATCCACTACCCATTACTTTATTAATGAGTAATGGAGCAGAGATCCATCACCCATTACTTTATTAATGAGTAATGGAACACACATCCATTACCCATTACATTTTAATAAGTAATGGAACTCACATCCACTCTCCATTACTTTATTAATGAGTAATGGAGCAGAGATCCATCCCACATTACTTTATTAATGAGTAACGGAGCAGGGATCCATCACCCATTACTTTTTTAATGAGTAATAGCAGCAGGGATCTATCACCCATTACTTTTTTAATGAGTAATGGAGCAGGGATCCATCACCCATTACTTTTTTAATGAGTAATGGAGCAGGGATCCATCACCCATTAATTTTTTAATGAGTAATGGAACTCACATCCATTATTCATTACTTTTTTAATGAGTAATGGATCTCACATCCATCACCCATTACTTTTTTAATGAGTAATGGAACTCACATCCATCACCCATTACTTTTTTAATGAGTAATGGAACTCGCATCCATCACCGTTTTTTAAAGTAATGTGTAATGAACGTGGTAATGGATATATGATAGTCCCATTACTTTAGAAAAATTTGCTTAATAAATAAATATATAAATAAATACATCGGAAAATCGTTAAAAAAGTTAATAAATAAGTAGATAAATAGCAAAATCGTTCGAAAAATAGAAAAATAAATGAATAAATATAATATCATTAGAAGTCTGCGGTTAAAACAGGTCGCGATAGAGAGACGGGCGATCTCTCAGAGACGAACTATCCGGATACCTGAAAATCTTAGCAATAGTCCTTTGCGACCTGTTTCATTTCTAACTTTTAACTAACGTTTAACTAACTTCTAGCTTTTGACTAACTTCTAATTTTTGACTAACTTTTGACTGACTTCTAACTTTTAACTAACTTTTAACTAACTTTTAACTAACTTTTAACTAACTTTTGACTAACTTCTAACTTTTGACTAACTTCTAACTCTTAACTAACTTTTAACTAACTTCTAGCTTTTGACTAACTTTTGACTGACTTCTAACTTTCAACTAACTTCTAACTAACTTTTGACTAACTTCTAACTCTTAACTAACTTTTGACTAACTTCTAACTCTTAACTAACTTTTGACTAACTTCTAACTTTTGACTAACTTCTAACTCTTAACTAACTTTTGACTAACTTCTAACTTTTGACTAACTTCTAACTTTTTACTAACTTCTAACTTTTTACTAACTTGTGACTAACTTTTGACTAACTTTTGACTAACTTTTGACTAACTTTGGCTAACTTTGACTAACTTTTGTCTAACTTTTGACTAACTTTTGACTAACCGTTGACGAACTTTTGACTAACTGTTGACTAACTTTTGACTAACTTTTGACTAACTTTTGACTAACTTTTGACTAACTTTTGACTAACTTTTGACTAACTTTTGACTAACTTTTGACTAACTTTTGACTAACTTTTGACTAACTTTTGACTAACTTTTGACTAATTTCCAACATTTGACTAATTTTCAACTAACTTATAACTTTTGACTAACTTTCAACCAGAGTTGGGAAAACGCATTATTCTTTTAATGCATTATCGTTTTATTTACCCATTACTTTAAAAATGCATAATGGAATTCGGGACCATTACCCATTACTTTATTAATGAGTAATGGAGCAGAGGTCCATCACCCATTACTTTATTAGTGAGTAGGTAATGCAGCAGAGGTCCATCACCCATTACTTTTTTAATGAGTAATGGAACTCATATCCGTTACGCAATACTTTTTGCTTCCTCATAGAGGAAGCTATGTTTTCATGAAAAAAATTTTTTTCGTGATTTTTATGTCAGGACACTTAGAATAGTCCAAAACGTCCAGAAAAGTGATCTAGAAAAAATGTCCGCATGTATGTATGTGTGTGTGTGTGTATGTATACAACTCCGAAAATTTGAACGCCGATAACTCAAGAACGGTTTTGTATATCGCGCTCAAATTTGGCACACTAGTGTAGCAGCAGACTCTCTTCAACTGTAGCAATTTTCGATAAAATCTGTGCAAAAATTTCGATTTTATGCCGCTTTTAATTTTTTTTAAAAAAGGACGTGGTCGCTCTAACTTTCGTAAAATTTAGTCTATTTCGCTAAATAGTTGGTTATAAGAGTAGGTGCACTCAATGCTGTTTGGTATTGAATTTGGCTCGAATCGGTAAAGTGGTTCAGATTTTATGGAATATTGAATTTAAAAAAATTGATATTATCGCTCTATTGTATCTTTTGCAAAACTTGAAATAGCGAGCTCAAATTTTGTATATAAATGAAACAATATTCAGCCATTATATATGTATAATTTAGTGACAAACGGTATGAAATTTGTGATTTTATGGAATGTTGAATTATTTTTAATAATATACGTTATCACATTTACTTTCAAAAACGCTCTAATAATAACGAAATAACGGAATAATGAAATAGAAAAAGCGAATTCACAACATGTTTATTTATCTTTTTGATAATAAAAGTTGAGTGACTCGCAGTAATCAACAACCAATGAACGACCCGGGCCTCTGTTATCAGGTGATGCCCGACTTATCGCGAAACATCGACGAATTCGACGGCGAAGGACGCGCGTCGAAGGCTCGTGAGTGGCTGTCAATGATTGATAGCATGCGGACTTTGCACAGATGGTCGGATAATATAGCTCTCGGGACAGCGAAGATGCGACTGTCTAAAGGCGCTCGAGATTGGTACCGTTCGACCGCACAGGAATTGAGGACATGGGAAGAGTTTCGTACGGCGTTCGCGATGACGTTTCTCATACACGAGAGCGTTGCAGCAAAGTGGCAACGTATGACATCGAAAGTGCAGTCAAAAGAGGAATCAACGTCGGCTTATTTCCACGCGAAGGTAAAGTTGTGTCACGAACTAAATTTAAATTTAGCAGACACCAAGGAGCAGGTTCTTATAGGCCTATGGTCAAAAGATTGTTGCATTACGATGGCTGCTCGAGATCATCGGAGGATCGAGGATTTATTTCACGATATTATGGCATACCAGAAACTCGAGGACCAACGTGTGGAACGTATCAAGGTCAGCCGATCTTTGCAAGCCGAAAAAGGTAAATCCACCACTATTCCAAAAATTACTGCATCTCAATCAGTCGTCAAGGCACCTCCGCCGAATAACTTTGGCTCACAGTTACCTGTTAAAAATGAAGCCGGAGAAGATAAATGTTTCAACAAATACGGACACCTATCGAGAAATTGCCCACAACCTAAACGAGAAACTACTTGTAACAGGTGCGGACAGAAGGGACATACAGCACGTTACTGTACCGCGGCACTTCCAACAACAACGGCCACAGTAAAGCAGATTCTGTCCACGGGACCCAGCACGTTGACAAAGTACCTGAAGACGGTGGGACTGGATGTAGACTCGGTGCAAGGACAGGTAGATCAGGGAAGCTCCGATTGCACCATCACAGTTTCTACGGTACTACTATTGGGTCTGCGAATGGAGCCTCGCTCATCGGAATTGCGTGCCTTCGATCCTAGTACTTACACTGTTACTTCCCCAGGATCGTCCGAGCCAACATGAATATCGATGATGTAACCGTAGAAAATGTAGAACTGCGGGTAGTAGCGGACGACACGCAACCGACGCCAGTGATAGTCGGACGTACATTCACGGATGCGCCTAACATCGACTACCATGAAGTCGGCGGAATACTCACCTTCTCGAGTGCGGATACCGCACACTTGCAAGAACTAGGCACCCAAGAAAGAACGCCAATCGACATCGACGTGTCGAGTTCGCAACAACTTCAGCGGTACTCGATGCAATTAGTGCATGCGATGGACCGCGACCATGAATACCATCTACCGATGATTAACTTCGACTCTCGATCGCAGACCGTACTTAAGGGCATCATTTTACGATGTAACGACATCAAACCGTTGCCGTTGCTCACTCCACCTTCATCGAGACTACCGATTCTTCGAGAAGACCTCAACGTTGGGACACGAACCGGAAGAAATTATCGAAGACTACGCGTGCTTAATGACTATCGCGACTGCGTGGTAAACGCTTTGAACGAATTAGGCTGTACCAACGTCATTGAAATGGACATCGAAGACGTACCCAACAGTCGACCGGTATTTTCGAAACCATATCGTGCGAGTAACAACGAACGCGAAGAGATAAAAAATAACGAGTGGAAACGAACGGGTATCGTTACCGAAACAAACTCGCCTTACGCGAGTCTGGTCTTGCTCGTTCGCAAGAAAACCGGCGAGTCAAGGCTCGTTGTTGACTTTAGACGTCTTAATAAACAAACTGAGAGGATCCACTTCCCTCTTCCTGATATTGACGATCACGTCGCGCTCGTCGGAGACGCGAAAATATTTATCACGCTAGATTTAGCACACGGGTATTTACAGGCACCTTTATCCGAGAAAACGCGCGCGAAAACCGCTTTTTTAACTCCAGGTGACACGGGAGAGTTCACGCGGATGACCTTTGGCCTAATGAACGCCCCGTTCTATTTTTCTAAACTCATGCAACGCGTACTCGGACCATTGCGCAATCGAGTAATTTTGTTTTATCTTGACGACATTCTTATATCCGGTCGAGATTGGTCTGATTTATGGAATCGGTTTATTCAGGTTCTAGAAGCGCTCCGTAAAGCGGGACTTACGATAAAATTGCCGAAATGTCCGTTCCTGATGAATAATTTCGAAAGACGGCATCGAGCCAGGGCCCAGTAAATTACGCGCAATCGTTGATTTCCCGAGGCCAACAAACATTCACGAGGTACGACGCTTTTTGGGCCTCACGAGCTTTTTCCGACGTTTTGTGGTCAGGTTCGCCGAACGAGCGGAGGCGTTAACCAGATTACTGAAAAAGGATTACGAATTCACGTGGAACGACCCACAAGAACAATCATTTAACGACTTGAAGGAGGCGCTCGTGACGAGTCCCATCTTGCAGCTATACCGAGCGAATCGAGAAACGGAGCTTCACACGGACGCGAGTTCCGTCGGTTTAGCAGCAATGCTCCTTCAGAAAGGAGACGACGACCGAATGCATTTAGTATACGCGATAAGCCGTCGTACGCACGACGCAGAACGAACTTACCATTCCTCGAAGTTCGAACTTCTGGCCATCGTCTGGTCAGCGTTGAGCGAATTCGACTTCGAGATAATGCACCGACCGGGAGAACGAATGGCGCACGTCGATGCTCTTAGCAGAGCTCCGGCGCCAAGTTAGAATGTTGAATGCGAGGATGAAGCGGATGTATGTACCGTATATTCGATTGTAAATACGGAGGATGAAATATTAGTGTATCAAAGTTCGGTCGAGCAACTACGTCGAAAGTGCGAAATTCTCAAAAAGTGCACGAGTGAACGTAAGGCGCACGAAATTTCAGAAATCAACGGATACAAGTTCGTGGATGGACTATGTAAAATAATGCCGTGGATGGTTGATAGTGGATCAGGTTTTGTAAATATGTTTAATAAATGGCGTAGGCAGGAATTACATAACTCGAAATAAACACTTTAATATTTACCCAAAAACTTCATAAAACACAACAATTAATTGAGTAAGCCGTTACACATAAATATCCTGAGCAGTCCGTAAAACACTTGTACAGTCCGAGTGACAAAATTAGCCAATAATGCCAATTATGCCGAAGCACACGTGCCACCACGTGTTGCTTAGTAAACCGACCGTGAGTATGTCGCTGTTGTTTACATAAACCCGCGTTCACTTAACCCGTACGTAATGTCTTTGCGCTGACCGTTTGAGCTACCCGGAGCTGACCGTTGTACACTTCCGAAAAGGATGAGGTGACCGCAAGTAAAACTATTGCCGATGTGCGTACGACCAGTTGAGTCCGTGCGTGCGACCAGTTGAGTCCGTGCGTGCGACCAGTTGAGACCATGTGTGCGACCAGTTGAGACCGTTAACGAGAACCGAGAAGAAACCGGAAAACGAGTCAGAGACTCGAGAACGTTCGAGCGCATGCGCGAACTCTGAAATGCGGTTATCGGTGGTGTGCCCAGGCGGTGCTGCTGCCGAGCGGTTGATCGACCAACTCAGACAGCAGTCCCGCTAACAGACTATTATACAAACGCGTCGACGGACACTTAAAATATGTGATCCCACGAGCCTTTCGGAAAAGCCTCACGGTACGTTTTCATGACGCGCAAAGCCACACCGGTGTTGATCGAACAATTCGAAAAATACAGGAGCATTATTTCTTTCCGGCGATGCGCGCGTACATCAAGCGCCACATACGAGCTTGCCTACAGAGTATAATGTCGAAGCCGATGACCGGAAAGCAAGCAGGTATGCTTCATCCGATCCTACCAGGACGACGCCCGTTCGAAACGATCAACATTGATCACGAGGGACCTTTTGTCACGAGTTCGCGCAAAAACAAGTACGTGTTCGCGTTAATTGATAATCTCACAAAGTATGTCATATTAAAGGCCGTACGCGACACGGCAGTAAAGAGCGTAATCCGAGTATTGGAGGACTTCGTACTCGATTTCGGCGCACCGCGAGCAAGTTATAGAGGAGCAAGTTTCACTTCAAAGAACTTTTCTGAGTTCTGCGATAAGCACGGGATTGAGCACGTGCTTAATTCGCCACGCCATGCCCAAGCCAACGGGCAAATTAAGCGTCTTAATAGAACGCTGCTGCCAGCCATTCAAGCTAATGTACGACACGAAGATGACAGAGATTGGGATGCGCGTCTAAAAATAGTTCAATGGGACCTCAACGAGTCAACGAATAAAACGACAGGAAAGACCCCTTTTCTCGCACTCTACGGCTACACACCACGGCACGACGAAGGAGTACTAGTTCGGCTCCATCCCAATGAAGAGGCAACGTATCAGCTTCCGGAGCGGATACACCAGGAAGTACGTGAACGAATTACTGAAGAACAGGGAAAAATTAAGGCCCGTCACGATGTAAAACGACGTTATGCGAAGTTCGATGTCGGGGACATAGTCTACATGAAGGCCGCGCCGATTCCGACTGGCGAAAGCCAAAAATTACAGCGGATCTTCCGAGGACCGCTTACAATCAATAAAAAAATACACAGTGATACCTACGGGGTCGTTGACTTAGCGGAGCACGACCACGGGAGCCGTTACGCTACGACTGCACACGCGAGCCAGCTAAAAATTTGGAACCCTGTCCTGGACGAAGGACCCATAACGAAGTGGAAGACACCGAAGAAAGCGGCGAAAAATTTGAACGCATCGATGGTACCGTTGCACCCGTCGAAGAGGATGTTACCCCTCTACAAGAAGCGAATGAAGAAAACAAGGCCACGGAACTCCACAACGACGAATACCTCCACGAGCAACTGACTAACAAACCGGGTATCCGTCGATCAACGCGCTCACGAAAATTGCCCTCTTTTCTACACGATTACGAGTTAACCGGATCTCTCGAGGACGAGTGACGGCCAGGATGCCCGAGTGTTAGAAACCGAATGCGAGCTCGAGAACAAGGTACCCCCCAAAATACGAATACGCCGTTTGGCGACGCCTTTCCGCGTACGCGAATCGAGAAGTAGTAACGAGGATCAGTACCGCGTTGGGCGTATGAGGCAACGGACGTCCCGACGACGAGAATTTACGCATTTACGTTAGACGTTTACGGAAACATTTGAGAATTACGATTACGGTCCGCGTGCGACGCTACGATAAATTACGGTCTAGGTTTACGTTTGTTTAATCATAGTAACTTCAATAGAATAGTCTTGAAGTCAGTGTTATCTTGATAAATAAATCATTTACTTTGGTGCATTAAATCCGTGTGAATTAATCGCGCCGAAAGAAAAACGCGCGACTACCGGAACCTCCTGCCTCTCCCTCGTAGCCCTGTATTAACGATATATTACCTACAATTGGAGCGTGACGCTTAAAACGCTTAAACGTTATTTATACGACATACAAAAGTCTAACACTAATAGCCACGCTCTGCTACCACGGTCATTTATAATTTCCTAATGAACATGCTCTGCTAATAGGTTATGGGCCCGGAATACGTGAATATTCGTATCTTCAGAAAATAATAAATAAATAGTGAACGAAAAAGTGAAATGGCCGAGGGTGTAGAGAAATATCGAATACCCCTATTTGACGGGACTAATTTTGATAATTGGAAATTCCGGATGGAGACACTGCTAAACGAAATGGACTTTATCTCCTACGTGGAAGAAACGTACTTAGATATGGTACAATTTGATCGAACTGACACAGCAGAACAGAAAATAGAAAAAGAAGCGCTGCTGGCTGAACAGAATAGGCGCGATCGAAAATGCAAGTCGCAGATAATACAAAGGATCGCTGATAATCATCTCGAGTACGCCAAAGATAAAGCAACAGCTTTTGATCTGTGGTCTACGTTGTGTGAAACGTTCGAGAGGAAAGGTATTGCAAGTCAGTTATTGATTCGAAAATCGCTTCTGAGCATGAAATTAGATGTCGAAAATGACACTGTCGCGAGTCATTTCTTGAAGTTTGACAAACTCGTTCGTGACTTGTGCTCCACAGGAGCTAAACTAGAAGAAATAGATGTTGTTTGTCTTCTTCTACTGACTATGCCGCCAGAGTACGATAATATCGTAACTGCAATCGAAACTTTGGCTGTTGATAATTTGACGGTCGGGTTCGTGAAAAACAGACTGCAGGACGAAGAATCGAAAAGAAACCACGCAAAGAACACGAGCGGAAGTGAGTTACCTTCCTCAACGGCTTTAGCATCACACTCGGGACGACCGAGCGGTCCAGGAGGTACTAATTTTCTATTTAAATGTAACTACTGCGGAAAAGTCGGGCACAAGGTGGCTGTTTGCAGGAAAATAATGTATGATTCCAAGAACAAGAACTCGCAGAGTGCAAATGTAGCTGTGGAATCTGAGGAGGATATGAATTCGGGTGTTTTTTGTTTTTCTGCGTCGACTGGAAGTAATAACGATAGCGACGTCAAGTGGTTTCTTGATTCTGGTTCAACCGAACATTTGATAAACAATAGTGTTTCCTTGAGTAACACAAAAAACTCGATGTGCCGGTAACGATAAAGGTCGCGAAATCTAGAGCGCTTTTGCAAGCAAACACTGTAGGAGAAATTAATCTCTCGAGTTCTGTGGATGGAAAAGAAGTCCCGATTACCGTAAAAGAAGTCCTTTCGGTACCGAATTTGAAATATAATCTTCTGTCAGTTCGAAAACTTGAGTCGATTGGTTTTCGCATTGTATTTGAAAATGGATGCGGATTAATTCAAAAAGGAAACCGTACAGTAGCAATTGCTCATAGAAACGAAACAGAATTGTACGAGTTGAATTTCAAGAAGATCGTTTCTGCAAATTTTGGCGCGAAGAACGACGAGTATGAACTGTGGCACAAAAGGATGGGACATTTGAACTATGAAGACGTCAAGAAACTACAGGTTCAGACTAGCGGAATGAAAGTCGATTTTTCAAAGTCATCACCGGAATTGTGTCGATATATGTATTGAGGGCAAACAGACCCGTAAACCCCACAATCAGAAGCGTAATCGAACGACTCGTCCTTTACAGTTAGTCCACGGTGACATCGTTGGTCCTGTGAATCCTACGTCGCACGATGGCAAGAGATACGCACTTACGTTCATCGATGATTACACACACTTTACTGCGTGTTACATTCTGGAGGCGAAATCTGAAGTTTTGCGATACCTCAAGATGTTTGAAGCTATGGCGACGGCACACTTCAACCTAAAATTGAGTCAATTTCGCTGCGACAACGGAAGAGAATATATTTCGAATGAGATAAAGGAGTTTTTCGAGAGTAAATGGATTTTATTTGAGTTTACGAACAGATATACTCCAGAACAGAACGGTGTTGCCGAAAGGATGAATCGAACAATTTTGGATAAAGTACGGTGTATGCTGTTCAATTGCCAGCTCGTCAAACCTTTCTGGTCTGAAGCAGTTCAAACTGCTGTATATCTAATAAATCGAAGTCCGACATCGAGCTTGAATGGGAGGATTCCGGCTTCGCTGTGGTTTGGTGACAAGCCAAATCTTGAGAAACTCAAAATTGTTGGATGCATTGCGTATTTGAGACTCCCCAAGCAAATCATCTCAGGAGAATTCGACACACGATCACTTAAATGCTACTTTGTAGGATATTGCCCGAATGGCTATAAGCTTTGGAGTTCAGAAGATAGAAAAGTAATTTTTGGAAGAGACGTGGTATTCGACGAGACGAAATTCCTATTCGATGACTTGACCAGCGAACAATGGCTTCATAGCGAGGAAAATGAGGAAATCAGGATTGAAAAACGCAATTCGACCGAACAACAAGATTCGGAGAAACTCCAGGAAGAAAAATCTGAAGAATTACCTCAAAAGGACGTCGGAAAAAAGGCGGAAGAAGAAGAAGTTGACGTTCACCGCGAAAAACTCGAAGAGCTCGAATACTTCGTAACACCTCGACGAAGTACAAGAGCATCGATGAAGCCTCGTTATCTCGAAGATTATGCTACTCTAGCACTGCACGCGGAGACGTTTGTAGAAGACGTACCGGAAACCTTTGAAGATATTGCTTCGCGAGAAGATAACAACGAGTGGATGCAAGCAGTAAACGAAGAACTTGAAGCAATACTCGAAAATGATACATGGGAATTGACGGTTCTTCCTAAAGGAAAAAGACTATTGAATAACAAATGGGTTTTCAAAATCAAGCGGGACCGTGACGGAAATGTCGAAAGATATAAAGCTCGACTAGTAATCAAAGGTTGCGCTCAAAGGAAAGGCTGTGATTACGAAGAAACGTACGCATCTGTCGCCAGGATGACGCCTCTTCTATCGGTCATCATCGAAAGGAACCTTATTGTGAATCACATGGATGTTAAAAACGCTTATTTGCACGGAGAACTTGTGGAGGAGGTTTACATGAAGATACCCGCGGGATTCGAGAGCAGAAATGATTCGATCTGCAAATTAAAAAAGGCACTCTATGGGCTAAAACAGGCTCCAAGAGCTTGGAATAAGACTATCGACAGTTTTTTTGATCGAACTCCAATTCAAACAATCTGATATCGACAAATGCTTGTACATTTCGAAAAACGAAGGTAATTACGTATATTTAGCTCTGTACGTCGATGATATAATTCTCGCAGGAAACAACTCGAAAAAAATCGAAGATATAAAATATCCGTTGAAAGCCAGATTTCGTATGAAGGATCTGGGTGAATTGAAATCATTCCTTGGTATCAGTATCGAAAGAACGAACGAAGAATTTCACATGAGCCAGAAATCTTATCTCGAGAGGATGCTGAAACGATTCACCATGGAGGACTGTAAGTCTACGAGAACGCCCATGGACCCGACGCCTATGCCCGATAACGAAAAAGAACATCTTGATGATTCGAAGCCTTACCGAGTACTCGTTGGATGTTTGATGCACGTTATGCTCACTACTCGACCGGATCTGAACTTCGCTGTGAATTATTTCAGCAGATATCAGCACGAGCAGACTGAAGCTCGATGGAAGGGATTGAAGAGAATTCTATGTTACATTAAAGGAACGCTAGACGTCAATCTATGTTACAAGAAAGGAGGAGACAAATACTTATCGTGCTACGTGGACGCCGACTTTGGAAGCGAGTTGGACAGGAAGTCTACTTCTGGATTCTGCATGAAAGTTTTCGGAAATACGGTTACTTGGGCTACCAAAAGACAGACCGCGGTTGCCTTATCATCGACAGAAGCCGAATACATCGCACTGGCTACAGCATCGGCTGATTTAATGTGGCTTAAAGATCTCTTAGCTGATTTCGAAATAAGCAGCGAGAATCCGCCGAAGATTTTCGAAGACAACCAGTCATGCATTCATCTTCTTTCCAGGTGGGTACACAAGTGCCTAAAACATGTCGATGTGAAGTACAACTTTGTACGAGATCTGCACGAGAAACGATTGATCGCAATCGAGTATATCAGCTCAAAGGAACAAGTTGCTGACATTTTTACAAAGCCGTTACCCGGAGTTCAATTTGTCAAGCTTCGATCAAGACTTGGACTTCAAGGATCTATGAACAATGAAGATACTAAAAATTGAAAATTGTTAAATTGCGGAGGAGTGTTGGAATATCAATTTAATATCAGAGAGAGGGCAGCTGATCACTATTTCATACTTCTTTGTTTCTATATCTTTTGTTCTTGTTTATCTTCCTGCTCGCTTCAGCTGTCTTCTTCGTTAGTTGGTCATCGTTGTATCGTCAAACAAAACGAACGCTGTTTGAAATCGGTCATTTATATTTCCTAATAACCACGCTCTGCTACCACGGTCATTTATAATTTCCTAATAAACATGCTCTGCTAATAAAAACGATGAATTTCCTTGTTGTCTGAAATACTATTTGATAGTACAATCGCCGATCTTGCCGTGTTGAGGGTGCCGTAAGATGCTCCATTCTTGTATTTACTTGTCAAGAACCGTAGGACGAAAATGGCATCGGCTTCATGGGGATTTCGATTATTTTTGTTACAGAATTGCCACCAGGATTTTAATGGTCCATTGTATTGTTCAATTGTGCTATCTGCCAGAGATGCGATCATTATCTCCGCTGTTCCCAGTGGTATACCGCGCTTGAGTAAGGACTCCCTGATACTTCGCCTGCAACTAAAATAATCTTCGACGCCATCGGGTGTTGGAGTGTCCTGCATGGAGATAATAAAAGATCTTTAGAGGGTTTGAATTGTAGTGGTTCGCCTATCAGCATATCTGTAAATATGGGGAACCAGGACTGTGTTGGCCAGAGAGGGACTACAATGACCCCGCGTGCGTTGTCCAGTTTAATTTTTTGTAGGACCCTTAAAATTAGCGCGAACGGAGGATAGGCATAGAATTTCCATGGTGTCCACAGTATAGTGAGCGCATCAATATACCGCGCATCAATATACCGCGCATCAGGCTCTCTTTTCCACGAGCAAAAAATCTCAGTTTTTGCGTTAGATCGGGATGCAAAGAGATCTATTTCGGGTTTGCCCCATGTGGTGTGTATTCGATTAAAGATTGTGTCTTTCAGTTCCCATTCTGTGTCTGAGTCAGGTTTTCTTGATTCGCAGTCAGCCTCCGTATTTTCAGTCGAGGGAATATAGCTTGCAAATAACCAGATGTTTCGATCTTCGCACCAAGACTAGATCTCGCGGGTTGACGTATGCAATAGCTGTCGTGTTATCTATGCTTAGTCAAATTTCACAGTTACATAGATTCGACGCGAAAAACTTTAGCGCTAAGAATACCGCGGTGAGTTCGAAAAAGTTAATATGGAATTTCTTCTCCTCTGGTTTCCAGAAGCCTTGTGTTTGAACACCTTCTGCGGATGCACCCCAACCGGTTAGTGACGCGTCGGAAAAGATTTCTATTGTGAAGCGAAATTGTCTCAACGGAACAATCGAATTTAGAATAGACTGTTTCCACCAGTTTAGGTCTGTCTGAAGTGACGCGTGTAGATTCATTTGTTTTTCATAGTTTTGACCGTTTGCGAGTAATGCAAGATATTTTTCTCTTTCTAGAGATTTGTAATGTAACGCCCCGTATTCGACTCCTTGGCACGCTGCAACTATTTGGCCTATAAATGTCGCAAAATCCCTAATTTTACATATTTTCTTGTGTAGAAACAATGTGATAATGTTTTGGAGGTTTTCTTTCCTTTTTAGGGTTAGATCTAAGAAAAGTCTCTTAGAGTCTATTATAAAGCCCAAGTATTCGCGTCACGTACTGGAGGTGCAATTACTTTTCTGAAAGTTGATAGTAAAGCCAAGGGAGGTTATTAAATGTATCGTTGCGTCGACATTTTTTGTACACGAGTCAGTGTTCCTGCCGATACAAATAATATCGTCTATATACATAGACGAAATAAAACCTTGGGACCTGAGGGCGTTTATGACAGATTTCATTAATCGTGTGAAAATGTAAGGGCTCGTGCATAATCTGAAAGGCAAGCACATAAATTCATATAAAGTTCCGTCAAAAAGGAAACGTAGATACTTTCTACTGTTTCTGTGGATTGGAACTGCAAAGTACGCATCTTTCAGGTCCAGTTTGCACATTAGGGAAACTTTTGATATTAACCTTTTTACCGATCTCATATCCTCGAGTTTAAAGTGCGGAGCGACTATAAACTTGTTTAGTTTTTTGAGGTTTATTATAAACCGATCCGAACCGTCTGATCTTTTACGTAGGAAAAAACTCGACACGAATTGACCTTTCGCGGATTTGCATATTCGTATTGCCCCAATGGATAGGAGTCTCTCTATTGCTGATAGATATCGTTGTTTTTCATCTGTCGTCATTTTCTTCATTGAGGGTATGTCTGATTGTGTGGCTGGAGATTCGAAGGTGATTTTATAACCTTGAATACAGTCGAGTAGGAATTTGTCGTGTGTGATGGATTCCCATGTAGAAAAAAACCCTTGTAAGCGTCCGGCGTAGCAGTTTACCTTTAGCGACGTTGGTTCGCTTGACGTGTCTCTTGACGCTGCGACTGAGATCGAGATTGGTTCTTCGATTCGTAGTATGTCTGCGATGTACTCGTTTTCTTGTTCGGAAAGATTTGTTTTGTTTGTATCGGTTTCGGTGTCTGAACAATTTTCATTTGGGGTCCTATTTTTTCCAAAGACTGTGCTTCTTTGATTTTTTCACTCAGGTTATCTCCAAACAGGAGTGATTCTGTATTCGTTTTTTCCAGGAGAACCTGCATTTGTTTGGAAATTCCCGGGGATATGTATGCTTTCCTGGCTATTGACGCGTGATGATGAACTACTAACAATAGTTTTCCAGCATCACCCAGATATTCTATAATTTTCAGTCGATCGACAGGTATTTCCTCGCCGTTGAGAATTGTAGAGAGTGCTATGCCTAGTGCTGACATAGCTGAGCCTACTAAGTTTTGAGCTCGACCAAAGTGAGTATCTCTCTTCTGAGTAGTCACTGACCAGGAGGCTAGGATTTCCGGATTAAGATTCGGGGCCTCCAAACGACAATTGCCAGTTCTTGGATATTTCTTTAAGAGTTCTTCCGTAATTTCTTTGTCCAATCCTGTAGATATCCACTTAGACCATCTGGATGCTATGCTGGTGTGAAGTTTTACTGTTGAAGATTATGGATCTTCACCTAGTAGTGACAGGATTTCTGCAGGAATTTCTGCTTGTTTTCCATCGGTATTGGAAGGGATTTCAGACATTATTGTTTCAATCTCCTTTGAAGTTTCGGCGCGGCTGACCTGCTTGTCTTCAGGTGGATTTATGTCTTCTATGTGATCCTTGGAATTGGTTGGAATTTCTGTGTCTTCCCCCGTGATTCCTAGGACTGGTGTAATAAGAGAAAAGGTATGAACGATGGCAATTTTTCAACAGGTCTCTCCACTTCTTCACATTATTTATTTGCGTCTACTAGTTTTGCTCCGTGTCGTCTAACTTCTTGTGTCAGTTCGTTCGGCTCGAAGTGGTCAGCACACGTCTCACCTCTCGTGTGAACTTGGCCGCCAAAGGGTAACATAATTGCCCGAGTAAAATTAGTACTTACTTCCTGAATGTTCGCTGCTGTTGCTGTCATGTCCGTTATTTTCCTAACTTCCGTAGTTTCTTCAGAAATGTCTTCTCTCGTTCGACTGAGTGACTTCTTTTGTGGGATTTGCGCATTTGTAAAGAAGACTATTATATATATTGTATATTTTCTTTTTTGATGTGGTTCATCAAGCACCAAAAAACGTAATGAAGAACAAGAAACGATCGGGGGTCCGAGCGCGAGCGCGGGGGCCCCTCTGTCTTCCTCTTTTTTTTCTAAAATTATGAATAACAATTGGTACATCAAGTAGCAAACAGCAATACTACCACGTAATGTAATCTCGAGAACGAGGCCCACCATAAAATACACTTAATGAATATATTTGTTTTGTATAAAAAGATAAGCCACCTCTAGGAATTTTATGCGCAGAATGTGCAGTGCAATTAAATATTTTCACTATACCAGCTGAACATTAATAGAATGATATCCTTTTCTATTAACATATATATGCTCAGGATAATCTGGATTGTTTCCGGAAACTGGAAATATAGCGATGTGAGGGCAGTCAATACAGCCCACAATGTTTGGAAAATTGTATTTTTCCCAAAATCTATAACAAATTGAGATTTTTGTAGCATAGCAGTGAACTAGATTAGTTAATTTCTTTTCATAAAAAGTATTTCTCACCTGTCACGAATTTGCTGCATTTCTTGAATGTTTCGAGGAAATCGAATCCATCGACCCATAATTTCTGGTCTGTTCAAAAATTGACAACCTCTTTTATGATTCTGCTACCAGAAGACTGGCTTATTGCAATATATTCATTATGCCCAATATCTGATTGATAATTTACAGTGCTGAAGAATTTGAAGGCTGTCAGTTTCTATACATTGAAAGAAATGAATTATTTAAATGCAGAGGAAGATAATATCGAAAGCTAGGCAAAATTACCTTTGTACTTACACTGTTAAAAAAATCTGTATTAAAATTAATACAAAAGTGTTGGAAGTTTTTTTGCAGATACCGTATATGAAATTTTGTATACATGTATATATGAAAAATCATAACATTTAGAGGAATATTAAAATTCAACGTTATTAAAATTTAATGTCAATATGACCATATGCATAAAATGTGCATTAAATTTCATAAACATGTATGATGAATTTTCATATGAGCGGTATCTGAAAACTCAAGCACATATGTGTTGGAAATTTAAAGTGGACATAAAAACAATTTTTAAAAATAGAAATATTATACGGACATTATTTCTTCAAACAAATTATGTTATCAGAAATTGTTGGGTATTGGTTTTCGCCACAGAAAATTTTTCGCTTACACTGGGGTTTGAACCTACGTCCTACCTACCTAAGTACCTAACAACGCACGCACGCTACCAACTACGCTATCAACGACTTAGTAATTTTGGATATCTAAATGGCATAAGAGTTGTATAACTATTATTCTCTCAAGCATAGTTATAATTGACATAACAAAATATTCAATTGATTGCAATCAGAGCGCGAAGTGGGTTGGAAATATTTTCAAGTGAACATAATTTTTGGACGAACGGAATCTTTTTCTCACGAGGAAGCTCAGGTATCCGGATTTTCGAAAAAATTATATCCGCAGACCTCTGAAGTTCTAGCAACAAACATAAATCAAACATAAATTTGCCATAATAGCAGCGCGAGATGCTCCAGTGTTTAAAAAAATCGATTTTGGAAATCCCGAGTAACTTATCAGAAGTCGATGCTAAGTAATAAGTGTTAGCGATCTAGTGTGGGTTTTTTTTCGTTATTGGAAAATGTGTATTAAATTTCAAATCAGTCACTAAAAATTCAAAAAATTCATGTTGATTTTCATGTACTGATATAGTAATGATTGATTTAGTAACCATGTGTTATAATTTTATATCACCGGATTGGTAAAATCCATACACGCATATTAAATTTATTGTGCAACTATATTAATGTTTATTTTCTATACCAAGTTTTGTAAATTTCTCACACGTTTGTGTCGCAAAAACACAAACATTTTGCAAAAAGTAGTACACCCATGTGGACAAAACTGCAAATACTTTGACGGGTATTTTTCAACATTAGTACCTGAAATTTTGATAACTTTGATCTTAAATTTAGTGCGACAATTTGTATTAAATTTCAAATCGGGCACTAAAATTCCTAAAATGCATGTTGATTTTCATGCACTGATTTAGTAATTATTGATTTAATAATCATGTATTGTAATTTGCTATCACCGGATTATCGAAATTCATTGATCTGTATTAAATTTATTATGCAAACATATTAATTTTGATTTCCTATACCAAGTTTTACAAAATTCATACACGTTTGTATAGGAAAAACTCGAACATTTTTTACAGTGTATATCTAATGCGGATTCGAGTGTTGCATCAGGTATATGTTCATTCATCCGATCAATCAGTACATCTGTTGCTTGTTTGTTTAAACGAAACAACCTAACAAACTGTCGATCCGGCAACTCGGACGGTTTCAATCTCTCATGAAAGATTCGATCTCCGTGTTCATCGTGCAGTAGGGCGTCATTAATTACGTTCGACACGAATAAATTGTTATTATTCATCCCGATTGCTGTAACAGAAAAACGTGAAAGTATATCAACATAGTATATAATATTGCGGATTATTATGTTATTGTTATATACTGTGTTAATTTGAGCTCAGATTCACTGCTATATTGCGAATTATTATAAAATGAGTTCACACCGTTTTTTTTTTGTAGACTGTTTCTAATTGAAAAGAAATATTCCACGAGGTGTAATACATCAAGAGATGCGGTAGCGTGTCAACGCCACGCACAAACTCACACTCATCAGAAAAAATTTTATCGCACTAGTAGCGTAAAATACTATTTTGTAACTCATGCTAAGAAATTTGTGCATTTCGCGCCTGTAAACCATGGCGAAAATAGTGTATTGTAGTGAGATGTGCAAGAAAATACTGCGCAAGCGCACAAACAATTTACATACTTACCCGCACATCCTTTACAAGCACGAGACCCGTAACCTTCCGTTCACTTGTTAAAACAAACAGGATATGATACTCTCATGAAAAAGCGGACACCCCTCGGCAACTCTCAAGAAATCTCAGTGTCACTTGGTATGTGCCTTCTACATTTAAAATGTAGTTTTGGTATTGAAATCCAATTCAAAATCATCACTGCTTCTCATCCTTTACCTGAAATATGAAGAAAAAAAATTTATTTAATTTTTGACCGCAAGCTAATATAAAAGTTATTATTATTAATATTAATTCTTTGTCGACTCTTTTCGATCTTTGAATAAATAAAAATTAAAAGTTATTATACTTTGGCCTGACACATTCAGATAGAATTACTAGTAAATGATCAGTGAACAAAAATATATGAATTACCCTAACACTCACGAGAACGGTCATAATAACAGGGAAAATGACACAGTCGTTTTTGTACACTTTAATAACGGCGCGTTTTGCCAAAATAACAAATAAAATTACGGTGACCATGAGAAAAGTCATGGTCACCGTCATTTTTTTACTGGTACACCGTTATTATGACCAAAATCGCACCGTTATTAAGGTGTACAAAAACGACTGTCATTTTTTCCGTCATTATGGCCGTTATATCACCGTTATCGTGAGTGCTAGGGTAGTACAGCGAAGAGTTTGATATTATCTTTTTTATCATTCACATGAAATTCATGAAACCATCACTTATGAAAAATTTCTTAAGTGAAATATGGATTGTGTTATAGGTCTACTCCAAGGGGCTACCCACTCTTGAATTAATTAAATTACTTTCTAGGAAAATATCAATGAAATCGCACGAAATCAGTTAAAATTGGATAAAATCAGTTGAAATCACCGAAAATCGTTTGCCGTCTTCATTGCAAAAAATGTTTAGAATCATTTTGAACTCGATTGAAATCTCGTGAATTCATGAAGTCATATTCAAAAAGTTTGAAATCATGAAATTGAAATGAAATCATAAAAATTAATTTCTTCCCCTGTATTTGTCGCTCGAGTGTCACGTGCATAACATTAGATCATTCATATTAATTTTTTTTACATCGACTACTTTCGGTCAATTCTTAACAATGCAATTTTGCGAAGCACATCTCTGTTTATTAAGTAGCATCGGTCGATATTTATAAAGATCTGGTTTAATGAAATTTGAACTAGACCCGAGATGTGCTTCGCAAAATTCCATCATTAAGAATTGACCGAAAACAGTCGATGAAAAAAATTAATATTAACAATACACGATCACAGCCTATAACATACTACGGTTAGATCATTCATGTTTGGGACACAAAGCGGAACTCGATGCGTGCGGACAAAAATAACGTTTTATTAAATAAGTAATATTAATGACGGAATTCCTGTAATTTATTGTAATCATAGGTCGATAATAAATGTTATAAAGGTTTAGTTTTAAGTTTTGCGTACTTTCGAGGTAATATGCTGAACAACCACGAATAAGTATACGCGACTTAGTGGCAATACAAAAGAATTTGGCGCGTTGTGTAAAACCTATAACATACTACGGTTAGATCATTCATGTTTGGGACACAAAGCGGAACTCGATGCGTGCGGACAAAAATAACGTTTTATTAAATAAGTAATATTAATGACGGAATTCCTGTAATTTATTGTAATCATAGGTCGATAATAAATGTTATAAAGGTTTAGTTTTAAGTTTTGCGTACTTTCGAGGTAATATGCTGAACAACCACGAATAAGTATACGCGACTTAGTGGCAATACAAAAGAATTTGGCGCGTTGTGTAATAGGTACGAAACAAAACCAAAATCATTAAGCAATATTGTCTAACGATATTTCCGTCCGAGATCACGAAAGCACGCTTGGAGATTCCGAGAAAAATCTTCAAACTAATAAAGAAATGGCTTTAAAACTGTGATTTTTTTTTTGTTTTCACGCGATCCTTAAACCGCTAAAAATTATCAAACAACAATTTAATAATTGTTTGTAATAATCCATACTAATGGGATTTTTTTCAAATATTTACCAAAAAAATCACAAAACATAGCTAATAGCGAACCTACCAAAACATAAATGGACAAGCAAAATAATAAAAATTAGTTAGTAAAGTTCTAAGTAGAATAGGTATCACAAAATAAGATAAACATGCACAAGACCAAAAATGCCTGTAACAAATACAAAATAATAATAAAAGAGATTTTGAAAATTAAACGAAATGGTTTCAATCTGATTCCCAATATATTGAAATCATGATTTCAATTATTATAGTAATCTGAACCCATTGAAATCGTGATTGTGTGAAATCTATGAGTTCATTCTTGAAATTACATGAAATCAGCGAAATTGATGAAATCATTGGTACACCTCAATCGAGAGTGGCTAGCCCCTTGGTCTACTCAATTATTATGACTGATATTAATTTATTATCGGACAGCAAGCTGATTCAAAAGTTACTAAGCTGTAGTCTGATACATATAAATAGAATTACTAGCAAATTAACAGTGAACATTGAATGATTCAGAGTACAGTGAAGAGTTTATTGTCTTTTCAGTCACCCAAATATAAATTCTCAAATGGTTGGCTATGAAAAACTTTTATTGAGTAGAATATAGATTGCCTTACAGATCTACTAAATTATTATCTCCCTTACTAAAGGGTTTTATTAAGAAATCTACTAAAAATGTTCACAGTAAATGTTGAATTTAAAAAAAAAAGTAGGACTTTGCAAATTGCTTCCTCATTATTTTTCGATTTTTACAAAGCTACCTCTATGTAGCGAGTATGTGGACTGTAACGAGAAATGAGGAAAAAGTGATGAAAAAAGAATGCATAGGTCATGTGCAGAATGGGCACACGACTTCGTAAAGTAAAAAAAGAAAAAAGCGGTCTTGGTGGCAAAGGAAAGCTAACCGACAAGCTAATCAACGAGCTAACAGTATATTACAGTTTCGCTATTTGAAGATTCTCCCATTCGAAAGTCGAAATGAAGAAAGCGATTTGGGCGACATTCATGCACAAGATCTCGACCGATAAAGATCCACAGCATGACAATTGTCCTCCGGGAATTGATTCGTGGTGCTCTTGGTAGATATCGAAAGTGATGGGCACTTCAGACGAATATGAGCATAAGAATGCACTACCTCAAATAGTCCAAGATGCAATTCGATCTATTTATGAGGACCTCACTGCAGATGATTTGTTAGAATGGTGCGCAAAGCAATAATGAAAGCGTCAACTCCGTCATCTGGTCAATGGCTCTAAAAACGAATTCCAGCGGTGCAAATATCGTCGAAATTGCCACGTCCATTGCTACCAGTACTTTCAACGAGAATAAGTGTATTCTTCTGATGATGAATGTGTTAAACCTAACGATCGGAGATCGCAGCTACAGTTTCTGCACTACATCAGACGATGAGCGCAGCGCTACAGCGAACGTTCGCGCCCAACATGATTCTAAGGAAACAAGAACAGCACGAAGGGATAGTAAAAAAACGGCCCAAGACTCTCAATCAGCTGCCGAAGGAGTAACTGTACGGTTACTTTCTTTTGAGATTATCTCGAAACTACATTTTTGACTTGGTACCATCGAGATCTCGGAAAATATCCGTCCGATTGCTTTCAAATTTTTACTGAATATTCTTAGATACATTATCTACAATGTCACGTAGGTTTTTTTGATAACTTGATTAATTTTTTTTATTAATGTTTTTGCTTGAAAAATTTCGGTGAAAAATGAATTTTTTTTTTCGGCTCACCATAATTTTTCTAATGGTTGAAAAAAAAACGTCTGTGCTACATTGTAGTCACACTACTTAGGAATTGTAGTCACACTACTTAGGAATGACCTCAATTTTTTTCTTTTTTTTCAGATGTACCATAACCGAGTACCAGGTGGGACAAGAGCCACGCGTATCGTGTGGAGGACCTCCGCGGCAAACAGCATCACCGCGCCATTTCTTAATACTTTCAAATAAAATTTTACAACGTTATTCTTGAAACCCTTTATGATATTGTGTTAAAAAATAAAAATATTGCGGCCCATAGTTTCGTATTTATTAATTAAAAAAACAATGCATTTTTCGGTCCGCCAGGGTGGCTAGACGCCTTAATCGATTTTGGCTTCCTTTCAGACGAAGCTTTGTAAAAAGCGAAAAATAATGAGGAAGCAATTTGCAAAGTTCCCTTTTGCAGACTTGTTTATGTTCTAGACATTTTTCAAAAAATTCAGAGTGCCAGTGAAGTTTAACCGTGTAACCGATTTTTCTCAAAATTTTACTAAAACCTAGTACTATGGTAGTCCATATGTGGACCAAATTAGAACCCGGTATCTCATAATTTACACGGCCAGCGCGAGAATGAGATTTGTCGAAAAATTCAAAATGCCATAAAATTTAAATAGCTGGACAGATGTACGTCAAATTTGTACTCAAATGTTTTTCGATGATAGTCCATATGTGAACAAAATTTAAGATAAGTCTGTGAAAATTTCACATTTTTTGCTTCCTCATAGAGAAAGCTTTGTTTTCATGAAAAAAAATGTCGAGATTTTTATGTCAGGACACTTAGAATTGTTCAAAGCGTCCAGAAAAATGTCCG